>CP106727.1:77829139-78429139 GCA_025506655.1 Gossypium rotundifolium
ATACTATTTGAGTACCCAATACTCATCATTTATTTATTAATCAAACATCCATAATATAAAATAAAATAAATAAATAAAAATTAAAAGTTTAACTTCTAAGTTCTAAATTTAAATAATGAAAATTATTTTAAAAATTAGAATTGCATTGATATTAACTTCAAACATTTAAAATTAAATAGAAGATTATTACATGTACAAATTTCATATGTGCAATTTGTTCTCTTTTTTAATAATTCTTTTGTATATGTTAACAATTCTAAAATACAATAAGATTAAAGATCTCAAAAGATAATTTTATAATATAAGAAAATGTTAACAAAATATATAAAAAAGAAATTATTTTGTAAAAAAATATCAAATATAGTGTAGCCTTTAATCTCATGTTGTTAGTTAAAAGAGGAAGAATCTCACATTGTTTAGGAACAAATGCAAAACTATTCATGAGTCTATATATACACATATCTCATATCCCATTCTTTCAAGAAAATAAGGAAATGAGACTTTGAGTCTATATAAAAATTTCCTTGGTAAATTATATTTTCTTATTAATTGATGATACCTTAAAAAAATGGTGTTATCACTTTGAACCTTTATAAAAGTTTATTCTCGTAAATTTTTAAAAAATTTGAGAATAGTTTTTTTTTAAAAAAACACGGGCTAAAAAGTGTCTTTGCGGAGTGTTTTTGCCATATCAGCAAAGTGCGCCCTCAAAGAAGCGTTTTTTTACTAATGTGGCAGAAAACGCCCTCTCGTGAAATCGTTTTCCTGCTGCATCTCCTGAAAATGCGCTAATGTGGATGCATTTTCGGGAGAAATAATCTTTTCCGATAAATAATTGTTTTTTTAATTTTTTCCGTAAATTTTTTTAAAAATTAGTATTTTCTGGTAAAATACCCATAAAGAAAGAAAGAAAAAAGAATAAAAGCAATATAGTGGTGGGCCCACGCTTTATGAAAAATTCTGCAACCTCTCGTGAATTTGAGCCAAATATTATCTTTAGGGAATATTCAATTTTAAGTCCCTAAATATTTTGAAGTAGTGCTATTTAGTTCCTTTAAAAAGGGGCCCAATAACCCTTTGGCCCATCTTTGAAGAACGGCCCAATTCTTGGCGCGGCCCATTAAGCAGGCCAATATTTTTGGGCTTTGGTTACTTTCTTTTTTTAAAATAGCCCATTTATATATTAAGTCGATTTATTTTATCATTATAAATATTAGAAATTCTATCAATGGTGTATGTAGGTGAAAATCACGTATTTAAGGCACATGAGTGCATTTACAAATAACATACAAATAAATAATGAAAAGTAAGATTTGAAATTAAAATAATAACACATGCAACATGTACGAGATTAAAATAAAAAATTAGTTTAAATTGTGAGTAAAAAGAAATTGAAATAGGTAAATACATTAGATTAGTAATATTAAATGCACTCCAATTGTTTATCATAGCATTGCCATTTTCTTTTAGTTAGTTTTGAGTTGACTTGTGACACTAACTCAATCGACAACATTATCAATATGATTATTGCATATGCATGATGTGGGTTAAAGTAATTATATAGTACTAAAAACTTATCGCACACATATGCACGTGGAAATCATATATTTAAAATGCATAGGTGTGTTTATAAATAATATACAATGAATAATGAAATGTAAGATTTGGAGCAAAAATAATAACACCTATGCAATATATAATTTCTTAATGAATTGGTGCTCGTATGACTAGTAACACCAATGTAGTCAATGATTTTATTAATAGTATAGATATACAATTGAATGAGGTAATAAAGTGTGAATAATAAAATTAAAGTATATAAAAATGTTAAAATAAATTTTGGTTGAGTAATAAATTTAAAATTTTGCTAATTTAATTTGTATGGGTTCAAATCTCATTATACACATGTTTTTATTGGTTTTTAATAAAAATATTAAAATACCCTCAAAAATATAATTTGTTTTAAATGCGAAAGGATATTAAAATAACTTTTCTAACTAAGATGGGACCGAATTAAAATTCGATTAATAAGTAACACCAACTCAATAAAAGAATTTATAAATGGTATAGATTATATTATTATGTGAAATTATATGAGATTAAATGTTGCATGTTAAAACGTTTATCCGACTATGTTTCATGCTTATTGTACGTACATACATACATATATATTTATTTTATTTATTAATGTAGGTATAATATTATATTAATATTAATATAATGTGTAATATTATATGATTAAATTATTTTTATTAAATTTTAATATATATATATTTATGTTTTAATTTTCCTTTGTGTGTCATTTGACTTCTTTACCATTGTTATTTTACGTTTGATTTCATATATGATTTGATTTGATGTTAAATAACGCATAAACACTAGAGAATGCCCTCATGTTTCGAGAAATTATAGTGAAGTTTAAAACATTATATTTTGTATTAATGTATAATGTCCAATATTATTTAATTTCAAATAAATAAATTTAAAGTTAAAATGATTAGTTATGATGAATTGTATAAGTTTTGAAATTAAGATATCATAAGAAAAATAATTAAAACAAGAATAACAATAAGACAACACAATTTTACAAATGTATAAAATTTGTTTATAATTTTTTAACAAATTTGAAAATTTGTCTGTCGAAATCATTTTTTTGTTGGAAAACGAGGTCGGCTTTAAAAACGAAAATGGAGTCGCCATGATCCTTTTTGAGGTATGATCGGATCACCTTGAGAATAATCATTAAAACATTTTAATTTATTAAAACAATGATTTTGGCCTCTGAAATTCGAAAAGCGGGTTCGAGTCGATTCGCGCTGAAGAAGGGTTAACACCCTAAATAGCGCCCAAAATTGGTACGAATTGATTGATCAACGTCTTAATGTCGAAAATTTGAAAAGATTTTAAAATACGATCCTCCTTGTTAAAAAAAACTTAAATAAATTAAATTGGATGTTGAGACCTGCTTATTTCGAAGAAGTAAAATGCCATGCCTAGTGAGTTAGGATACGACATTTTAAATCCTCAAAACTAAGCTTATCTTTTGACTTTTAAAACTCGTGCATTTAAATTTAAGAAGGATATTCGGCCATTTGGGTCAAATGAAAAATCGAAACCCAGTAAGTTAAGGCACAATTTCTTGAAGTTCCAAATACAGAATATTGCTTTTATTTTTAGAAATCTTTACCTCGAGATAACAAAATATCACATCCGGTGAGTTAGGACACAACATTTTTGAATTCCCGAGAATAAGTTGTTATTTAGCTTATACGCTTTGATTTTTTTTTAAATAATCAGTTATTTAGGCTCGACGAGAAAAATCGAAACGCAGTAAGTTAGGGTACGATTTCTCGAAGCTCCCAAATTCCAAACATTGCCTCATTGTGGAAACATTTTGAATCATAATGTAGCAATAAAATGAAATGCATTTTAAAAAAAAAAACGATGGTTTGTGAATAAAATCGTCACACTAATAAATTATAAGACACTAATGCTAAAGGAAAACTTAGAGAAAATTACACGATATACATCATTTAAATGCTAACATTAATAAAAAATGAAATAAATAATATAAGAAACAATTTAAAGTAAATAATGATTTAAGATAAATAATTTATAAAAGAAAAATCAAATAAAATAATAATAAGAGAGTTTAAAATAAAAAATAAAAATTTAAAATAAATAACATATAAAATAGTTTAAACTAAGTAATTTATATAAAGATTTAAAATAGATAATATATATATAATTTTAAGAATAATAAATAATATGTATAAATTTAAAACAAATAATGTATAAAAGATTTAAAACAAATGAAATATATAAAAACATTTATAATAATGAAAAATTCAAAAATAAATAATAAGAAAATTTTAAATAAAAAGTTTAATTAATATAAAAATAATATATACAAAGCATCTTAAAATAAAAATATATTCAACAATTTAAAATAATCATATAAAAGCTTAAAATAAATAACATGTAAAAGAAATTTAAAACCAATAATATACAAAACAATTTTTTTAAATAATATATAAAAAGGTTTAAAATAGGATATATAAAAGTTTTAAAATAAATAAATAAGTGACAAATTGCAAATAAATTGAAATTAAGCAGTTAGGGATTAAATCGAATAAAATGTAATTAAAGGTAAAACTATAAATAAATAAACAAAGAAGGACCAACATAAAAAGCACTAAAGGGTAGAGGACCAAATGGGGAATAAACCCATTTCCTGGACACGCGTCCCTTCCCCAGAGGATCGGTGCACCAGGGACTAAATTGAAACGCTAAACAAATACTGTGGCCGAATTTAAAAAAATAAAAAGGTAGCAAAAGGACTAAATTGAAACAAATTGAAAAAGCGAAAGGACTAGGTTTGGAAATAACCCATTTGTTAAAAAAGCGGATCCCAAAGAAGCATGGGTCGGATCTCGGGTCGGCTCCCCCAAAACGACGCCGTTTTGAGCTTTTGGGGGGCCTAATGAAACAGCGTCGTTTTATGCTTCCTATTTAAGCCCAATTTTTTTTTTTTAAAACCTTCATTTCAGCCCTTTCACTTAAAAAAAACTAAACTCTCTCTCAACTCTCCTCTCTCCAAGCCCAGGTCCGACCAAGGTCCAGTGAGGGTTCCGGCACAGTCGTCGCCGTCCATCGCCGTCAGCGCCACCGCCCACGGCGGCCAGAGCTAAAAAAAGGCTCCTTTTTCGGGCGATTCGAAGGGTGAGCTTCTGAAGACACCGTTTTTCATCTGGAAAGGTCAACCTCGACCAGCAGTAAGCAAGAAATCTGAAAGGTCGATGATTTCGCCTTTCTATTTTTGTATTTTTTGTTATTTTCTTTAAACTCAAAGCAAATATCAAGCAAAAATGAAAGAGGAAAGGAAAAAAAAAAGATAAAATAGAATAAAAATGCGACCTTTTTGATTGAATCTGTAAAAATCTCTACTTTGTATTTGATTTTTTTTTTACGTGGGTTAAGTAAAAAAAATGTACAACTGGTTTGCTTCAGTTTTAAAGGCCAAAATCGAAAATAAAAATAAAAATGAAAATACAATATTTTTCCCTTGATTTTCTTTGTCTTTGTTTGTCTGTTTGCAAGTCTGAACGCCAATTGTGGTACGGAGGAGGTGCCGAAGCGTGGTGGTGTGCGATGTGAAATTTGGCGTGCGTGGCGTGGCAATGGCTAGGGTGCTTCTAAGTTTTGGTTTTTTGATTTTAGGTTGGGTTAGGGTTTTGTTGATTTGGGCCTATATTGGGCCTTATAATAAACTGTTAAGTTAGACTGTTTTTATTGGACTTTATTTATTTTTTTGTTTGGTTTTTTATTTGGTTAATGGGCCCTGGGTGAATACATTGTCGATTGAGTCTTAATTTAATTGGGATTGACATCTTTATCAATATAGGAGAATATGAGTTTGAGTCTTACTGAAGCGTATTATCCTCTTATTCATAGGTTGGAGAGGGACTATAGGTAGTTTTAGGAATACATGAAAATAATACTAATACTGAATATGATACCAAAAAGCGACATGAATGCAACACGAATATACAAATAAATGAAAATTTGAATAAAATTTATTAAAATGTATTAATAAAATATAAATTTATAATATTTCAAAAATGTAAAATAAAACCATAAAACCTTAAATTTCATTATTTTGGTTTAGCAAAATAAAAGAAAAGACTAAAGAAAAAAACAATTTTATTACCATAATTATCCCTTATTAACATCTAATTCCTTAGTTAGTTTTCAAAAATTAGTATCTCACAACCTTAAATTGAGCTCTCCCAAGCCATTAGGGACATAAGGTAATATTCTGATTTAATATAGATTGCGAGTTCATTCTTATATTGGATGAGATTTCATTAATCTTTACTAAAAATAGAATACCATTTTCAAATCAAGTAAATCAATTTTCTTTATTTTTAAAAATAAAATTTGATATTTTTGTGTTAAAATTTTATTTTTAAATAAAATATGATTTACTCTAAATAATATAATAAATATATATTTTACTTTATTGGATTACAATTAAATATTGAATTGAACTCATTTTTAAAATCAAGACAACAAGCATTTAACAAGATATCAATTTTAACGTCACCAAAATGCTTAAACTTACATCATGCGAATCAACTTTCGAACCTAAATTTTGAAGGAATTAAATTGTTTTCTAAAGGAATTTTAAATTTTCTAAAAAGAATTTTATAATTTTCATGACACTAGTAAAAATGATAGGTGGTGATTTTTATTTTAAATAAAATCTTAGTCTTTTCATGCCCTATAATTATAAAAAAATATTCATGCTGTTTAATCAACTATATTATTAATAAATTTTTGAGTGAGTTGGTGTTACATATTAATCGGATACCAACTCAATTAATAAATGATTAATATACATTTTATTAAATGAGTCCTATTATTATTTTGATGGCTTTTGCTTTTTTTATTTATTTATGCTTTTATATAGTTTTTAAATATAAAAATCTAAAATTAACATTTCTAGGGATTAAACTCATGTCTAATAGATTTATAAATAAATTTTATCACTACACTAATAATAATTCTTAAGTAAGCTTAAAATAACTAACTCTTAACATAAAGTGTTTTCTCTCACCAAATTTGTGTATCTATCTATATCTATATTATTAATAAAACTCGTGATGAGTTGGTGTCACTAGTTAACCAAGTACCAATCCTTTTATTAAATGACTACTATTATTATTTTGATGGTCTTTTATCTTTTCATACTCTTATATAGTTTTTAAATAAAAAATTAAAATTAACATATCTAGGAATTGAATTCATGTTTAATGGATTTGTAAACAAATTATTTATCATTACATCAATTTTAATTCTTAAGTAAGCTTAAAAAATTTAACTTTTAACATAAAATGTTTTCTCTCACAAAATTTCTATATATAGATAATGTCACCGATTGCGTTGGTGTCATAAGTCAACTCGATATTTAATTTTTTAAATAGAATTTTAATATTAAATTTCTTTTCACCAACTTGATAACTTTTTGATGTACTATAGAAAAATAACAATACAATGATAAACAATTAGAGTGCATTTAATATTTTAATATTATGTATTACCTATTTCAATTTTCTTTTACTCACAAGTTAAACTACTTTTTATTTTAATTTCGTACATATTGCATATTTGTTGTTATTATTAGTTTTAAAACTAACGTTTCATTATTCTTTGTATGTAAATTGTTAAACATACACTTGTGTTCTAAATATGTGGTTTCCACGAGCATACGTGTGTGATAGAATTTCTAGTATAGATAATGTCATTGATTGCGTTGGTATCACAAGTCAACTTGATATTTAATTTTAAAAACAAAATTTTAATTCTAAATTTTCTTTTCACTAATTTGATAACTTTTGACATGCTATAGAAAATGACAATATCATGATAAAACAATTGGAGTGCATAATATTCTTAATATGATGTATTTACCTATTTCAATTTTATTTTACTTATAAGTTAAACTATTTTTATTTTAATTTTGTACATACTATTGCACATTTGTTATTATTATTAGTTTCAAAACTAATGTCTTATTATTTTTGTATATAAATTTTAAACACACACCTATGTTCTAAATATATAGTTTTCACATGCATACTCATATAATTGGATTTCTAATATAATGTTATGAGATTGTTGAAGAGGGATGAATTGGACGAATAGTATTTTGTATGCTCCAAAAAGTGTACTATATTTGTAACGTTTACTAAAATTTCTAATTTATGCAAAACTAAAATTTTAATGGTTATTTCTAATAAAAGCATTAGAAATTTTAGGACATGTTTGATTGGATGTAATAGCTCAAACATTCTAGCTTTATTTAATAGGTCACCATAAACAATTGTTTAATTTGTTGTAATTGACCATTATGGGCTCAATGGAATCAGTCTCTATTACGGTACCATCTGTAATAACAATTCAGGGGTTTGGGGTCTGAATTGGCTATTCTCGGCAAAATATTCTGGCAATATCTTACAAGAACTTCATTCATTTTGCTCTTTGAAACTAAACGACATACCCTTTTGCTTCCTTCTCCTCTACAGGTAAATGGGTTCTGTGCTTTCTTTTTTCTTTCTTGTTTTGAACTTTTTAAGGGTTATTTTTTGGGGTTTAGTGTTGTTTTTACTATATATGTTCTTAACCTTTTCAGTTTGGAGGGTTTTTTTGGGTTTAAATCTATGAGATTTTCTTACTAGAAGTTTATTCATTTTGCTCTTAATGAAACTAAATGACATACCCTTTTGCTTCCTTCTCCTCCACATGTAAATGGGTTTTGTGCTCTCTCTCTCTCTCTCTATTTTTTTGAAAATTTTAATGAGAATTGATGGGTTTTTTTTGGGTTTAGTGTTGTTTTTACTATATATGTTCTCAGCCTTTTCAGTTTGGAGGTTTTTTTGGGTTTAAATCTATGGGATTTTTAGGTTAGAGATACTGATGCAGACATACAATACTATATGGATGAATAATTTGTATTACTTTTAGCTAATTTCCATGTTGAAATGAGTTTTACTATACATTTTTGTGTCTATTCGATGTTTAGTTGAGGAACACTACTGATATGGATTATGGAGTTTACTTTTGGCAATATCTTTACAAATTATTACTCCAACTTTTATATTTTTTGCTTTTGTTATTTATATTAAGGCCTATGCATAGTAATTCAGCTTTGTTAAACTCTTGTTAACTGATTAAAACTTGATAAACTCCATTGTTCTCTAGAATTTAATGTTTAGACAACTGATATTTTTCATCTGGGTTTGTGGCCTTGCCACTCCTTTGGTTTTGCACTCTTGATTGCACATATAAACTACTGTAATTGAAGCATTTTATTTTATTTCAGGTATTCTTGTTGATATTTTTCTCAGAACTGGGAGACAACTTTTTTCATTGCGGTTAGGCTGAATCCTTATAGTAATATTTCATTTGTGTCTAGAAAGAATCTGTCAATTGCCTTTTCTTTGTGTTATTCTATTTATCACTAGCATTAGTTTTGTAGCTTATTTGTATTCAGATAACTTAAACCCTATGTTGTTCACTATTCTTATTTTTGGTTGGATAGATACTATGGTTGTTAATCTTTTTCAGTGTTAACAGATGCATTTTTTCAATTTTTAGTCATTTTCTTTTCCATTAGTACATATACATTGATGTCATGTTGTTTACAAATCCACATTACTTATAATATTTATTATTTTATAAAATATTTATTATCTTGTAAAATAATATTTTCTATAATTTTACAATTAAAAATAATAATATTTATTATTTTCCATAAAATGTTTAAATTTGTAATAATTTTACAATTAAGTAGAGAAAGAGTCAAATTTGAGAGTGAAAATGTAAAAAAATTATTACTACATAATTGCTAAAACTATTATTTTAATAAATAAATTTTAGTTGATATATTATTTCTATAAATGTAAATTTTATAGAAAAACTTATTAATCATATTTTATTAAATGAAAATCTTTAATAAATAGAATTACATTTATAAGTTTTATTAAATATACAATTTAAGTCCCACTAATTAATATCATTGTTACTAATTAATATCATTTTTAATAAATGGACTATTGGCCTTGAAATAAGTATGGTTATTGACTCAAGTGTTAATTCAACAAAAGTCAGAAATGGTGATTCAAGAAAGTGCTCTAAAATTATATCTGACCTTATGTGAAGTAGAAGGATTAAGATGACCGTTGTAACACCCCTTATTAGGGTTCGAAGCCGGAATCGGATACGAGGCATTACTTAACTCAACCTGCTTAAACATATCACATCTGGCTATAAAAATTTTGTTTTGTCGATTATGTCGTTTTACTCATTTTTACTGAAAATTGGTTAGCAAAAGTCGTTTAACATAATTCTAAGCTTCATATTCTGTCACAATACATCAAAATACACACTTTTTACCTATGGGTAATTTTCCAAATATAAACCCTAGCTCGAATTAATGGTAGAATTAGCTTAATTGAGTTACTAGGATTCCAAAAATACGATGAACATGAAAAAGGGGCTCAGAAACACTTACTATGAAGCTTGAAAAGCTTGAAACCCTTAGTCATGGAGTCTAGAAATTTTCGGCAGCAACTTGAAGAAGATAAGCAGATTTTTTTTCTTGTATTTTGTCTTTTTATTCATTTAAAACACTAAATGACTAAAATACCCTTAAGGCTTTTCTTTCAATTTTGTCCTATTCATGCCCATTTTTGTCCATCAAGTTATCCAGTGGTCTAATTACATTTTAAGGACCTCAAATTTGAAAACACATAACAATTAGACACCTCTAACATGTAGAACTCAATTTTTGTACTTTTTACAATTTAGTCCTTTTGACTAAATTGAGTGCCCAAATGTCAGAATTTTCGAATGAGATTTTCACAAAATCATTCCGTGAAATTGTAAACCATAAAAATAAAAATAAATAAATTTCTTAACATCGGATTTGTGATCCCAAAACCACTATTCTAACTAGGTCCTAATTTTGGATGATACAGGCGTAAAACACGAGTAAGGGTGTTATATTTAGTGGTATCGAGCTATGATTTAGTCGGTTCTAGGATTACCGTAGCGTGTGTTAGGGCCTAGCTATCATGCCATAAGAGTATATTGATAGTGTGGTGGCTTCTGATAATTCTAAACTTTATTTTTATATAGTAAATGAATCCCGATCAAACGGTGCTGATGACACAACTAGTAACGCGCCGGCTCCCGTGTAAGGGATCGCACCTGTAGAAAGTGGACCCGAGACTAGGGGTCAAGGAGAAGAGGCTCGGGAAGCCTTCCTCCAAATGATGAGTAACTGGTACACGGAGTATGTACGAGCAAACCCTAATGTTCAACCTTCTCCAACCCCTCCTATACCTCAGCCAGTTCTAGTGGCTCCTTAAGGTGTAGATGTAGTGAGAATAACCAAGCCCCCAGTAGAAAAGATTCGGAAGTAAGGGGCTGAGGAGTTTAGAGCTAATATAGACGATGACCCTGAGAGGGCGGAGTTCTGGCTTGAGAACTCGATGAGGGTGTTTGATGAACTCTCCTGCACACTAGAGGAGAGCTTAAAATGCGTCGTGCCCTTGCTAAGGGACTTGACATACCATTGGTGGAAAATGTTGATGTCGGTGGTCCCAATGGAGAGAGTGACGTGAGACTTCTTCTTGGAAGAGTTCCGAAAGAAGTATATAAGTCAGAGGTTTGTGGATCAGAAACGGAAGGAATTCCTTGAACTGAAGCAAGAAAAAATGACTATGGCAGAATATGAGCGCGAGTTTGTTAGGCTCAGCAAGTATGCAGAAGAGTGCGTATCTACAGAAGCTATCTTGTGCAAGAGGTTTAAAGATGGGCTGAATGAGGATGTTAGGCTTTAGGTTGGGATTTTGGAACTAAAAGAATTTGTGGTATTAGTGGATAGGGCATGTAAGGCCGAAGAATTGAATAAGGAAAAGAGGAAGGCCATGAGTGAGGCCCATGATGCAAGAAAAAGGCCGATAAGAAAATCGTATCAAGCTCAATCGAAGAGGTCCAAGGAAACAAACCTTCAGACGACTGCATCAGTTGGATATTCACATCGAGACTGAGGTAACACTTACTCGAGCTCGAGAGTTCAAGCCCCTTCGATGGCAAGTGTGGGCAATCCAAAGCCCAAACTGGAGTGCCCAAATTGTGGTAGGCAACACACGGGGAATGTTGGGGGAATAACAAAAACTGTTATAAGTGTGGGTCTCCCGACCATTTTATTCGAAATTGCCCTGAAAGGGATGACAAGGAAAGGAAGCAAGATGTAAGATCAAGAAATATATCTTCAAGGGGTAGGCCAAAAAAGAACTTGGGAGGTGGGTCTAGTGGTAGGGGTGCGCCTCGAGATTCTACTGTGAGACCGAAGGGTCGGGCACCTACAAGGACCTATGCCATTCGAGCTCGTGAAGAGGCATCATCTCTAGATGTGATAACGGGTACTTTTTCTCTTCATGACACCTCTGTTATTGCTTTGATTGATACGTGGTCTACCCATTCTTGCATTTGCATGAGATTGGCATCTAATATAAATATGATTGTTGAGTCTACAGAATTTGTAGTAAAGGTGTCAAACCCGTTAGGTAAACATGAGCTAGTTGATAAGGTGTGTAGGAATTGTACTTTGACAATTAGGGATCATTATTTTCCGGCAAACCTTATGTTGTTTCCATTTAATGAATTTAACTTTATTCTTGGTATGGATTGGTTGACTACCCATAGTGTTTTAGTGAACTGTGGTAGTAAATTTATTGAATTGAAATGTGAAAATGGAGATGTCATTCGGGTTGAATCATGTGGGGTCAGATAGTTTACCGGTGATGATTTCTTCCATGGTGGCTGAGAAATATTTGAGAAAACGGTACGAGTCTTATCTCGCCTTTGTGTTAAATTCTCAAGAGTCAGGGGTAAAGATTGAATCAGTACCAGCGGTATGTGAATATCCGGATGTGTTTCCAGAAGAGTTACCTGGGTTACCTCTAGTTAGAGAGGTCGAGTTTGGGATTGAGTTAATTTCGGGAACGACACCTATTTCAGTTGCTCTGTATAGGATGACACCATTAGAGTTGAAAGAACTGAAGGTTCAGCTGCAAGAGTTGACGGACAAGGGTTTTGCAAGATCGAGCTATTCACCGTGAGGTGCTCTGGTACTTTTTGTGAAGAAGAAAAATGGGTCGATGAGATTGTGCATACACTACAGACAGCTCAACAAAGTGACTATGAAGAATAAGTATCCTTTACCAAGGATAGATGATTTATTTGATCAACTGAAGGGAGCTCCAGTGTTCTCCAAAATAGACCTAAGGTCTGGTTATTATCAGTTGAGGGTTAAGGAACAATGTAACACCCCTAACCCTTATTCGTCGTCGAATTAGGGTTAAAGGCATTACCGAACAGATCAAAAACTTTTACATACATTTCATACAACCATTCATCAATCGCAATCAAAGTGTTCCTTTTATAGGTCAACGAGACATTAATCATACTTTAGAATTGGATTGGGACTAAACTGAACACATACTAATATTCTCAAAAATTTAAAACTATTCTAAGTTACAGAGGTCACACGCCCATGTGGGCAGGCTGTGTGCCTCCCACGGCTACTAGACACACCCATGTGTCCTGGCCGTGCCAAATCAGAGCATTTATACTGACTTTTCCACACGACTACCAGACACGCCCATGTGTCTTGGTCGTGTAACATTAGGTTAGCTACCAGACACGTCTATGTGGCTTATTCACACGGCTACCAGGCACACCCGTATGCCATGGCCGTGTACACTTCGGTTAGCTACTAACTTATACCCACGACCACTAGGCACGCCCGTGTGCCACGGCCGTGTAGGTAAAACAGACCACTTGCAAAGCCAAAATACCACCACACAATAGTCAAACCTACACGCAAAATTACCAATTCATTTCATACACACTTAACATCCAAAAAATAAGTCAGACAATCAACATATCTTCATATACAAACTCATTTCCAATCATACCACTTTGCCCAACTAAAACACATATACTTTCAAAAATATTTCATCCACACTTAACATAAATTTGACCATTTCTTTTCTCAAACATACATACTCATAATGCATTCATATGCTTACCATAGCCTTGGCAATTCCATTAGCTATCAAGCCATGCCAAACATACATCATGTATCATATTTACTCAAACATAATACCAACATTTATCTAGCCACATCTCATGACTAATTTTACACATCTCAAACATAACTCAAAGTGACCAGTCTATACATGCCATATTTAGCTATATACACATTTCAAAAGTACCAAAATGAGTTTGAGTAGTGTGATGAACTTCAAAGATGATCCCGAGCACGAGTTGAACCCCCAAAGGAGATCTACAAAGCAGAAACAACCCAATATGAAGTAAGCTTACATAGCTTAGTAAGTTTTAAGCATTTAACTCACATATACACTTTGTCAAGATTTTAAAAAAATAAATTGTTCCATTTTCATCATCTTTGCCAAATAATCAATATACTAAAATAGATTTCGATTCAACATATTAAACATGTATATATAAGTATATATATATTTCCAAACACCACCACATATAATAGAAAAACCAGCATGTGCCTCTTCTACTTAACAATTTCCTACTTACATTTCAAACCACCATAAATCACGAGCAATTTAAAAATATAAAAGCATAACTCTAGGTTATTTCTCTTTTCAACCTTAATTTCTCGAGCATAATATAAAATTTCATACTCAAACATTATATTATTCATATAATATTAATAAATCAAGTGCTTTAAAAGAACATCAAATCTTATACCTGTCTCAGAAAATTTAGTAACGTATCGCACACATAGTGCCAAATCTCTGTAACGTATCATACACATAGTGTCGTTACTTTAATAATCAGCACACATAGTGCCAAATCTCCGTAACGTATCGCACACATAGTGCCGTTACTTTAATAATCCGCACACATAGTGCCAAATATCCGTAACATATCGCACACATAGTGCCGTTACTTTAATATTCCGCACGCATAGTGCCTTTCATAACCTGTCATTCATCCGTCCATACACTTTCATATATAGAATCAAATCCACACTTCACACATAAGCACATACATCTATGTATAACATAATGTTTCAATATCCCAAGTCCTATATTACATTCGGCCTAGACCATATCAAGCCATCAACAATTCCTTTGAGTATGTTCGAATTCCATTATAGCATTTTTCATATCTAAGGTATCACTATCACAAATACATATTTTATGCACATAATTACATCATCCAAGTAACATCACATTCGGCTATCTTTTACAAATTTCATTTATACATTCGGCAATGTATTATAAATAAACTCACCACCATTCAACTTAGACATATATTATAGTATAAATTCAATTTAATTCTATCACTTAAAACTTACCTCGAAAATCAACGGATTAAGCTTCTCGGCTATTCGTTTAATTTGGCTTTTCCCCGATCCAATCCCGTTTCCTTTTGTTCTTGATCCAAAAAATTCCAATTTAAACTTATTCAATTACATTTCCATTCAATTTACTCCAAAAATGCATAATTATGCAAAATTACAATTTTTACCCCTTACATTTTTTACTTTTACAATTTAGTCCCTAATGCACAAAACACAAAGTACACATAATTTGAGTTCACTCCCTAAGGGCCGAATGTTCACCATGCTTGTATAAGTTCATACAAGCCATTTATTTAGCATTTAATCCTTCAACTATTAAATTTTTGTAATTTAATCCTTAATACTCAATTTAATCAAAATCTCCAATTCAAAACATGTTGATTTAAAACATAATCATAATATTCTACCATCAACATTTCAAAGCATGAACATTTATTAATGGCCGAATCATCAACATGCCTCAAACTCAAAAATTTCAACATGGGTTAAGTAATTCTCGATGCGACGAACTCAAAAACGTAAAAATTTTCAAAAACCGAGCTCAATTACTAACCTTAGTTTAACATGCAATGGCCGAATGGATGAAGGCTATATTTTCTTCTTCTTTCTTTGAGTTTCGATAATGAAGAACCAAAAATGAAGGATGGACATCCACTTATTCTTTTATGTTTTCTTTATTTTAATCATATTATAATATATTAATATAATATCACTTACTAAAACAAATAATAAAATACATTATGCAACCATCATGCTGTCCACTCACTTAGTTTTTGGGTAATTTACAATGCAAGTCCACCCATAAAAGAAAACAAGTCAATTAAACCACACAATTTAAATAAAGGCTACTTTTACCACTTAAGCAATTTAATCATTTTTCTTAAATTGAACACCCAAACAGACAAATTTACCCACAATATTTTAACACATATTCAAACATATATCATAGACATCAAATATAATATTAAAATATTTTTCTAACTCGGATTCGTGGTTCCGAAACTACTGTTCTGATTAGGGTCATAATCGGGCTGTTACATTAGATATCGACGCCACTGTCCCAACAGGGTCTTACACGAATCATTACGATGCCAATGTTCCAGACATGGTCTTATACGTAAATCTCATATCGATGCCAACGTCCGACGTGGTCTTACACGGAATCTCGAATCAATGCCAACGTCCCAGACGTGGTCTTACATGATATCACATAACAGAATCCTATGTCATGACATAGACTACCCTATCTATTCATAGGTTCAAACGGGACTTCTCAGACATTATCACTATGTCGATTCTATCTCGGAATTCATGTATACATAATTTCATATACATTCATCATTATCAATATTCATAAGAACATACATAATTCAATATAAATACATTTATTTGTATATTGACTTACCTCAGATTCGGATATTCGTTCGGACTCGGTTATTCTACTACCTTCGCTTTCCCGCGATCTTAGTCCATTTTCTTCAGTTCTTAATCTATACATATTCAAATTTATCCCTTTCATTCATCAACTTATCCAATTCAACCCAAAAATATACATTTAGGCTATTTGCAACCTAACCCTCACATTTACACATTTTATCAATTTAGTCCATTTTTCACAAAACATCAAATATACAAAATAACCATATATCCATGCTTAGTGAATACCCATGTATCTCATACAAGTCTAAATATTTCATCAAATTCACAATTTAATCCCTCAAATAATCATTTTTCAATTGAGTACAATATACTTAAATTCAACAAAACTCCAAAAATAAACTATGATAATCATATACATATATTTCATATTTCACTATAAAACATTACAAATCACATGAGTTCATCAAAGGCTCATCTCATAAACATCATCAATACTCAAAATTAAGACATGGATTTTGAAGTAGATGAAGCAACGATTGCAAAAACATAGAAATTATCGAAAACCGATTAAAAACATACATTGAATCAAAGCTTGTAATGACTAAATATCAAAAGAACTAAACCCTTCTTTATTTCTCTAATATTCGGTCAAAAGATGAAGGAATTAATGCATATTTTCATGCTTTGTTTTTATCATAACACATTTTAATACATAAATGACATATTTAACCTTTTACTAAACATATATACATATAAACATTATGGGCATTTATGTCCTTTATCCATCCACTAACTTAATAGTGGTCTAATTGCTTCATAAGGCCTCCACCTTTAAAAGCCACAACTCATAGGTACTTAATCAATTAGAAAGCCACTTTTTCACTTTATGCGATTTAATCCTTTTGTCAAATTAAACACACAAATAATCAAATTTTCATACAAGGCTTTCACATATGCTTAGTCACATATCAAAGGCACAGAAAATAATATTAAAATATTATTCAGACTCGAATTTGTGGTTTTGAAACCACTATTTCGACTAGGGTCTAAACTGGACTATTACAATTCTCCCCCTAAGGATTTTCGTCCCCGAAAATATTACCGTTAAACAGATTCAGATATTGCTGTCTCATTGAATCTTTAGGCTCCCACGTAGCCTCTTCTATTCCATGTCTATACCATAAAACTTTCACTAACGATATTTTCTTGTTTCTCAACTCTTTCACTTCATGAGCTAGAATACAGATCGGCTCTTCCTCGTATGTCATGTCAGATCAGATTTCAATATTAGACGGGGTTATCACATGTGACGGATCAGATCGGTATCTACGAAGCATCGAAACATGGAATACATTGTATATCTTTTCAAGCTCAGATGCTAACAACAATTTGTACGCAACAAGTCCAACACGTTCGATGATTTCATACGGTCCAATGAACTTCAGACTCAATTTGCCTTTACATCCAAATCGGAGTACTTCCTTCCACGGAGACACTTTTAGAAACACTTTGTCATCGATTTCAAATTCAATATCTTTTCGTTTCAAGTCTGCATATGACTTTTGACGATCAGATGCTAATTTAAGACTATCATGAATTACTTTTACTTTCTGTTAACTATCTGTTATCAAATCAACCCCGTGCAGCATATTTTCACTGAGCTCGATCCAATATAGAGGTGTTTGAAATTTGTGTCAATACAAAGCTTTATAAGGTGCCATTTTAATGCTCGACTAAAAGCTGTTATTATATGCAAATTCAATCAATGGTAGGTCTTGTTCCTCGCACCATTAAACTCAAGAATGCATCATCTTAACATATCCTCGAGAATTCGAATAATTGTAACACCCTAAACCCGGTCAATACATTTCAACCAAATCTGGTATGTTACAAGAAAGGTATTTTTGAAATTTTAGGGAAAATATCGCAACCCCAAAAAAACTTTTCGCTTAGTGATTCCATCTTAGAGATAATTTAAAATTTTGTTGGAAGGTCTCTTACCAACTTCATTTGTTGATTCAAACTAAAAGTCGTAAACAGGTTCATTTCTACGGAAGTCAAAATTAGGGAATTTTATAAGCGTGATATTTTGAAAACAATGTTTGTGGTTTTAAGCAAACTTTCCGAATTTGAATTATTACTCTGCATGCTATTTGTTTGTTAGTGTTTTGGAAAACATTTATTTATTTTTAATAAAAACTTAGTGTCAAGCATCTCATAACATATTAGTAAAATCCCAAATTGAATCAAACCCAAATTAAAGTTATGGAGGCCTTATTACAAAAATAAATCCCAAATTAAAAGTAAGTTTAAAAGAAAGAAACGAAATTTATGGAAGAAACATTGCATGGCCACCTCAAAGTCCTCCTTGGCTCCCAATTCGCAACTAAGAGTGACCTGCAAAATTAAGTAGAGGGGTGAGTCGCCAAGACTCAGTGTGTAAATCCCCTTGTAACGCAATCTGTGCTGCAAGCCCACAGATGCCTATTGGGCCTTAGCCCACATAAGATAGCATATTAAACATGTATGCAATGCAGCCCAGCCCGACCTAGTTTTCGATCCTCTAGGTCACCTGAATCAGCCAAACACCCGTGGCATCAAGCCACTGTGGTCCCAGACAGCTGTGGTCCCAGACCACTTGTGACAAAGTCACAGAATATATAAACATGGGGCCAATCCACTGTGGTCTCAGACCACTGTGACAATCTCTATAAGTATATGTGGGGCCAACCCAGTGTGGTCCCAGACCACTGAGATGAGTCACCGATAAATATATGTATACATGGTTCCAAACCACCGTGGTCCTGCACCAACGTGATGTAAGTCACCAATTACACTTCCCTTTCAATCATTTCCCAAAGCCCATGCAACATATTATTATACTGAGATGAATGCAGCATACTTTCAATGTACATCAGATAATTAATTCATACATACATGTATTCGAAAGTAAATTCATAGTGGAACTTACCCGGTGTCTCCAACCTTACCCACAAGGGTATCTCAACTATCTAAATCGTCGTTCCAGCTTTCAGCCAACACAGTTATTAACGCAAATTAATAAAGTAAAGTGTGAGCATTACACACCTGATTACGCGCAAAACTAGACTCTTTATGTCGACACTCTCACTAGCAGGGATAACGATGATTTGCTCGTCTAGATGACGTCGGCTCTCTACCATAGCCCAACGAAAAGTCTCGAACCTTCGATACCGTACGTCTCTTAAATTTAGGAGCAGAGATTACGGGTCCACTCCCCTCCTTAGATTGGCTAGCACTCGTATCCATGAAGAGACTTGATCAGTACAGTACTATAGCGAAACAACGATTTGCCCAATAAGCGGTTTGATTATGACAGAGTAAACGAATAGAGGCTGATCACAAAAACAAAAGAGGGTTCCTTACCTTAAGAACCCGAATGAAATGGTAAGATTCGACAACTAACAGACCTTCAGGCTTCAGACTATAACACGTTTGGCTACTGGAATTTCCGGGAGTGATCGTTCCAAAATGGGAAAAGAAAAAGGAGGGATTAGCCGCGAACTACTAACAAAAGCAAAATGGCCATTTGGCTAAGACCACTCAGAACCAAAAGAAAATAGAGAAAGAACCGAAAGAGTCTCCCTTACCTTGCTCAACAGAAATCGATTGAGAGAAGACATTCGGCAACCACAAGCTCCTTGGTTCTTGGGGTTCAGCTACCAGGTATAGAATAAAAAAAATGGATTTAGTGGTCACTAGGAGAGATTCGACTTCATCATAGAAGAAAAGGGAACAGAAAAAATGGCCATCAATAAAAATAAAAGAAGAGAACCTTACCTTAAACAGAGAAAAGTCAAATGGAAACCAAAGAAATTCTGCTCTGGCAACAATAGTGGAGGACACCCCAAATTTAGCTAGGGAGGAAACTAAAGAAGAACAAAAGAAGTAGAGGTTTTGGTTTTTACGAAGAAGGTGGAGATGTAAAGAAGAGAGTTAAGGTTCGGTTATGGAGGAGAGGCCAATAGTAGGGGTAAACGAGAGGTTCGGCTCTTGATGAAACCAAAAGAAACCAAAGGGCTAAGGAGAAAGAAAAGAGAGAAGACAAAAAGAGGGGTGCCAAGAGGTTTCAGCCAACACCAAATTGGAGAGTAAAAAAAATAAAGAAAAGAAGGCTTGAGTGTTTTGGCACTAGCAGGAAAAGTTGACAAGAACAGACCCCCGAGTGCTTGAGTTATCAAAATAAATGAAAAAAGAAAACTTAATCACAACCAGAACATTTGGCATACACACACACTAAGAGCTCTCGATTTTTGCTAACACTCACCCCATGCTGAAATTTCTAGCTACCACATCACATAGCCGAAATTCTTCCCCTAAGATCCCCACATTCGGCCAACACTCACCCACCTCCCCACTTCCTTGATTTCCTCCTAGTTTCACTCTCCATCACCCATTTGAATTGGTTGACCAATTCAAAATCCACAAGCTCCTCTTGTCCCTCCATTCAAATGCATTGACCCATTCAACAACCACCTTGAAGAGTCCTTATCGAAACCATCTTCTCTCCATCCTGGCGCCAAAAATAAAGCTTCATATTGAGGCTTATGGGATTCGAACTCCTCCCCTCTCCTGCTCTCTTGTGACGCCAACCCCTTGCTCTTTAAGTGGCGTCACCTTGCCACCACACCACACTCCTTCTTGTGTCAACAAACACAATTAGTTATTTTTAAAGCCTGCCTCCACTAGTTTTCCCTTCTTAAACCCCGAAAACCAAAATTTCACCAAGGCTCTGGCTTGACACCGAGCCTCCCCAGGACCCCCAAACACACCAAAATAACATGCTTAAAAAGCCAAACACAGGCAATAGCATAAAATGCAGAACCCCTAACTCTAGGATGTTACAGTTCTACCCCCTTAAAGAAATTTCAGCCTCAAAATTTACCTGATCAAAAGAGATGAGGGTATTACTGTCATATTACATCCTCTGGCTCCCATGTGGCTTCCTCTGAATCGTGATTCTGCCATAAAACTTTAACCAACAGAACTGACTTCCTTCTCAACACTTTAACATCTTGACCTAAGATCCGAACGGGTTCTTCTGGAAAAGACAAATTAGGTCTTACTTCAATTTCCTCTACCGGTACTATGTGAGATGGATTCGAACGATAGCTCCTTAACATTGAAACATGGAATACATCATGTATCTGATTCAACTCCGGCGGTAACTCAAGTAGATACACTACCGGTCCCACACGTTTCAACACCCGATAAGGCCCGATGAATCTGGGGCTCAACTTGCCCTTTCGCCCAAATCTTAAAACCTTCTTCCAAGGTGAAACTTTCAGAAAAACCTGATCACCCTCTGTGAAATCTATTTCCTTGCTTCAGATCTGCATACGATTTCTGCCTAGCGGAAGCTTCCTTCAATCGAGCCTGAATAAACTTAACCTTTTCCTCCGTCTCTGAAACTAATTTCGGACCCAACAACTATCGCTCACCTAACTCTGTCCAGCAAGTAGGAGTACGACACCTACGACCATACAACGCTTCGTAGGGCACCATCTTAATACTGGATTGATAGCTATTGTTGTATGCAAACTCTACCAACGGTAGATAATCTTCCCAACTACCCCTGAAGTCGATAGCACATTCTCTCAAAGATATCTTCCAAGATTCGAATTACCTCTCGATCGACCATCATCGTAGATGAAACACCGTGCTGAAATCCAATTTTGTACCCAACGCTTGATGTAACGCCTTCCAGAACCACGATGTAAACCTAGGGTCTCTGTCTGATATGACAGACACTGGTACCCCATGCAACCTCACAATCTCTGCTGCATACAGCTTAGCTAACTTCTGGAGTGAGTAGTCGATACGAACCGATATGAAGTGAGCGGACTTTGTCGACCAATCGAAAATCACCCATACTGAATATTTCTTAGTAGGTAAGAGGTAGCCCACTAACAAAGTCCATCTTTATCCTCTCCCACTTCTAAAGTGGAATCTTCACTGGCTGTAGCAACCTCGAAGGTAACTGATGCTCTGCCTTTACCTGCTGACACGTTAAATACTTACTCACAAACTCGATAACTTCTTGCTTTAGACCTGGCCACCAAAACTGCTCACACAAATCTCGATACATCTTACTCCCACCGGGATGCATAGCGTATGGACTACTATGCACTTCCTACAGAATCCTCTGTCTCAACTTGGAATTCTTCGGCATACAAGCCTTTCCACGAAAGTACAATACCCCATCACTGTTCAAACTAAATTCTTCTGTCTCACCACCTTCCACTTGCTGAAGTCGAGAATTTAACGATTCGTCTAACAACTGTATTTCTTTAATCTGACTTACCCATGAAGGCTTCACTTGAAGTTCAGCTAACAAGCTTCCATCTTCATACAAACTGAGATGAGCAAATATCGCCCTCAAATTAGATATCACCTTACGGCTCAACGCGTCCGCAACTACGTTAGCTTTACCTGGGTGATACTCGATCGAACAATCATAGTCTTTCAGTAATTTAATCCACCTCTACTGCCTTAAATTTAAATCCTTCTAACTAAGGAGATATTTCAGGCTCTTATGATCGGTGTAGATGATTGACTTCTCTCTATATAAGTAGTGCCTCCAAATTTTCAGAGCAAACACCACCGCAGCCAACTCTAGATGATGAGTGGGATAATTCACTTCATGCAGTCTTAACTGCCGAGACGCATATGCTACTACCTTACCTTCTTACATTAGTACACATCCTAACCCTGTGTGCGATGCATCACAATAGACGTCAAACTCCTTTCTAGCCTCAGGCTGAATCAACACCGGTGCCTCAGTCAAAATCCTCTTCAACTTCTTAAAACTTCCTGCTGCTTATCTGACCAGACTAACGGTATCCCTTTCCATAACAACTTGGTTAGAGGTGCATCTATCAACGAGAATCCCTCAACGAACCTTCTGTAGTGCCCAGCTAACCCAAGAAAACTTCGAATTTCTGTTACTGACTTCGGTGGTTTCCAATCCAAAACAACTTCAATCTTTCGGGGATCAACCCTAATCCCCTTAGCCGACATAACATGCCCCAGAAAAGTAACTTTCCTCAACCAGAATTCACACTTGCTGAATTTGACATACAGTTGCTTCTCTCTCAAAATCTGCAGAGTAATCCTAAGATGCGAATCATGCTCCTTTTTCGTCTTTGAATAAACCAAGATATCGTCTATGAACGCTACGACAAACCAATCCAGGTAGGGTTGGAATACCTGATTCATCATGTCCATAAACACAGCTGGTGCATTTGTCAACCCAAATGGCATCACTAAGAACTCGTAGTGACCATAACGAGTTCAAACAACAGCCTTATGAATATCCGCCTCCTTGACCTTAAGCTGATGGTAACCTGACCTCAAGTCTATCTTTGAGAAAACTGAAGCGCCTCGCAGCTGATCGAACAGATCGTCAATCCTAGGCAACGGATATTTGTTCTTAATCGTCAACTTGTTCAATTTCCTATAGTCAATGCACATCCGCATCGACTCGTCCTTTTTCTTAACAAATAACACCGATGCTTCCCATGGTGACACACTTGGTTGGATGAAACCCCGGTTCAACAGTTCCTGATCTGAGCTTTAAGTTCTACTAGCTCCTTCGGTGCCATCCTGTAAGGGGCAATGGACACCGGAGCTGTTCCCGGAAGTAAATCAATGCCAAACTCCACCTCGCGATCCGGAGGTAACCCTGGAAGCTCTTCTGGAAAGACGTCTGAGAATTCTTTCACCATTCTAACATCCTTTACAGACAATTCTCTAACTTTCAAAGCACTGATGAAAGCTAAGAACGCCCCACATCCTTTCCGCACTATCCTTTCAGCCTTTAAAGCAGACACCACATTGGACTGGTAATTCCTTCTCTCACCTATCACAAGCACCTCCTTATCCCCAAGAGTCCTTAATACCATGCGCTTAGCAGCACAATCCAAGTTTGCCTAATACTTAACTAACCAGTCCATGCCTAAAATCAAATCGAACTCGTCAAACGACAATTCCATCAAATTAGCCGGGAAAATAACCCCTTGTACTTCTAAAGGCACACTTCTAAATAGTTTATCCACCACTACAGATTGTCCTGAAGGGCTAATCACTGTCATTCCTCTAGAAACAATCTCAGATTCTATATTCAAAGTTCTAGACATAGTACTAGAAACATATGAATGTGTAGACCCAATATCTATCAAAGCAGTAAAGGGCGCACCAAAAATAAAGAACGTACCGGTCATGACATCCGGCGCATCGCCATCATCTCAGCGTCTAGCTGCATAAACCAACCCAGGCTACCTCACATCTGTATTTCTGGCACCTCTGCTCGATCCTCCACGCCCTCGACCAAATCCATTACCTCCTCTAGCCGGACCACGACCTCTTGGCGGCTGCTGACCACCTCTTTTAGCCTGTGTATAACCTTGACTAACTGGTTGTGCCCTGTTTGGCTCCTGCGGACAGTCTCTTACCAGATGATCTACAGACCCACACCTGAAGCATCCTTTATTTCTTGCACAAAACTCCCTCGAATGAAAATTTCCACATCTAGCACACGGTTGAGACCGACCAACAGTAACGGGCTTCGCAACTCGACTCGGCCCATCAAACCTAGGTCTCTTTGAAAACCCCCAGCAGATCCTGACGACCCAAAATTTCTTTTATTCCTACCCCTATCCCTATCCTGATTCTGTCTCTTAGACCGCTTCACCTCTTCCGCTATCTTAGCCTTCTCAACCAGATTAGCAAACTCTCTCTCGTTGTGGAGCTATCAGTACCCCGAGCATATCAGCTTAGACGCAGGAATTTCGCCTCATACTCAGCCACTGACTTATTCCCCTGGACCAAGTTTAAAAATGCCTTTCACTGAGCGTCCACATAACTCGCTCCAACATACTTCCCCTGGAACACTATCTTGAAGAAATCACAGGTAATACGATCTGCTGATGTACCATCCCTTAGTGAGCCACCATTGGTACACCTCATCTCGAAGGAGGGACACTACTCCTTTCAACTTTTCATCCGCATGATCTGACCAAGATCTTCCATAATCCGCTCGACTGTCTCCACCAATACTCGGCTACATTAGGAGCCACACCGAAATACCTCAATATCTCAAATTTCGTTAGCTCAAGTCTCTCCGGATAGATTTACGAGCTCTCGATCCCATGCTAGCTCCAAATGACCAAGAAGATAGCTTGGGACAAAGCATTGTCCCCTCTAGATCGGTCCTGAGACCCAGCTTCCACTATTAGTGATGCTAGCACTTCACCATTCTACCATGTCCCGACTCATGGTTCACCTCAATACCCTACCTCTACCACGACCACATATACCACGTCCACGCCCTCTAGCGCTCATAACCACGAATTCAACTTATTCGATTGTAAATTTTATGAATTAGTATTTTTCCACTATTTATTACCCGCAGTCTTATGAAAATAGAATTAGAAGTAATTGGTTTTTTTTTCGCAAGACATAATTTTAAAGGTCTTAATCTCTAAAGTTAAAGTTCTTAAAACTATCAATCACAATATAGTCTTTCCATAAGAAATCAAACAAAAATAAAAAAACTTACAAAGATGCGGATTGATGGCTGAGAGACTCAAAAGCCATGCTTCTAGAAAACATGTATATATTTTTTTCTAAACCATATTTCAAACCAATTTTTTTGAAAACCGTTTTGAACCCATTTCTATAGTCGAGTTTTTGAAACCTAGGCTCTGACACCACAATTGTAACACCCCAAACTCGATCAATACATTTTGACCAAATCTGGTATGTTAAAAGAAAGGTAGTTTCAAAATTTTAGGGAAAATATCGCAACCCAAAAAAAAATTTTCGCTAGTGATTCCATCTTAGAGATAATTTAAAATTTTATTGGAAGGTCTCTTACCAACTTCATTTGTTAATTCAAACTAAAAGTCGTAAACAGGTTCATTTCTACGGAAGTCGAAATTAGGGAATTTCATAAGCGTGATATTTTGAAAACAGTGTTTGTGGTTTTAAGCAAACTTTTCGAATTTGAATTATTACTTTGCATGTTATTCGTTTGTTAGTATTTTAGAAAACATTTATTTTTTTTAAGAAAAACTTAGTGTCAAGCATCTCATAACATATTAGTAAAATCCCAAATTGAATCAAACCCAAATTAAAGTTATGGAGGCCTTATTACAAAACAAAATCTCAAATTAAAAGTAAGTTTAAAAGAAAGAAACGAAATTTACGGAAGAAACATTGCATGGCCACTTCGAAGTCCTCCTTGGCTCCCAATCCGCAACTAAGAGTTACCTATAAAATTAAGTAGAGGGATGAGTCGCCAAGACTCAGTGTGTAAATCCCCTTGTAACGCAATCTGTGTCGCAAGCCCACAGATGCCCATTGGGCCTTAGCCCACATAAGATAGCATATTAAACATGTATGCAATACAGCCTAGCCCGACTTAGTTTTCCATCCTCTAGGTCACCTGAATCAGCCAAACAGTCGTGGCATCAAGCCACTGTGGTCCCAGGCCACTTGTGACAGAGTCACAGAATATATAAATGTGGGGCCAATCACTGTGGTCCCAGACCACTGTGACAATCTCTGATAAGTATATGTGGGGCTAACCCAGTGTGGTCCCAGACCACTGAGATGAGTCACTGATAAATATATGTATGCGTGGTTCCAAATCACTGTGGTCCCAGACCACTATGACAGAAGTCACTGAATCACACTTCCCCTTTCAATCATTTCCCAAAGCCCATGCAACATATTATCATATTGAGATGAATGCAGCATACTTTCAATGTACATCAGATAATTAATTCATATATACATGTATTCGAAAGTAACATCATAGCGGAACTTACCCGATGTCTCCAACCTTACCCACAAGGGTATCTCAACTATCTAAATCGTCGTCCCGGCTTTCAGCCAACACAATTATTAATGCAAATTAATAAAGTAGAGTGTGAGCATTACACACCTGATTACGCGTAAAACTAGACTCTCTATATCGACACTCTCACTAGCAGGGATAATAGCGATTTGCCTATCCTAGGCAGACGTTGGCTCTCTACCACAGCCCGGAGGAAAGTCTCGAACCATCGATACCGCACGTCTCTTAAATTTAGGAGCAGAGATTACGGGTCCACTCCCCTCCTTAGATTGGCTAGCACTCGTATCCATGAAGAGACTTGATCAGTACAGTACTATAGCGAAACAACGATTTACCCAACAAGGGGTTTGATTATAACATAGTAAATGAATAGAGGCTGATCACAAAAACAAAGAGGGTTCCTTACCTTAAGAACCCGAATGAAATGGTAAGATTCGGCAACTAACAGACCTTCAGGCTTTGGACTACAACACGTTCGGCTACTGGGATTTCCCGGAGTGATTGTTCCAAAATGGGAGAAGAAAAAGGAGGGATTAGCCGCGAACTACTAACAAAAGCAAAATGGCCATTTGTCTAAGACCACTCAGAATCGAAATAAAATAGAGAAAGAATTGAAAGAGTCTCCCTTACCTTGCTTAACAGAAACCAATTGAGAGAAGACCTTCGGCAACCACGAGCTCCTTGGTTCTTGGGGTTCAGCTACCAAGTACAGAATAAAAAAATAGATTTAGTGGTCATCAGGAGAGATTCGGCTTCATCATAGAAGAAAAGGGAACAGAAAGAATGACCATAAATAAAAATAAAAGAAGTAAACCTTACCTTAAACAGAGAAAATCCAAATGGAAACCAAAGAAATTCGGCTCTGGCAACAATGTGGAGGACACCACAAATTCGGCTAGGGAGGAAACTAAAAAAGAATAAAAGAAGTAGAGGTTTCAGTTCTTATGAAGAAGGTGGAGTGTTAAAAAAGAGAGTTAAGGTTCGGTTATGGAGGAGAGGCCAATAGTAGGAGGTAAACAAGAGGTTCGGCTCTTGACGACACCAAAAGAAACCAAAGGGCTAGGGAGAAAGAAAAGAGAGAAGACGAGAAGAGGGGTGCCAAGAGGTTTCGGCCAACACCAAATTTGAGAGTAAAAAAATAAAGAAAAGAAGGCTTGAGTGTTTCGGCACTACCAGGAAAAGTTGACAAGAACAGACCCCCGAGTGCTTGAGTTATCAAAACAAACGAAAAAAAACTTAATCACAAGTAGAACATTCGGCACACACACACACACTAAGAGCTCTCGATGTTTGCTAACACTCACCCCATACCAAAATTTCTTACTACTACATCATAGCCGAAATTGTACCCCCAAGAACCCACATTCGGCCAACACTCACCTACCTCCCCACTTCCTTGATTTCCTCCTAGTTTCACTCTCCATCACCCATTTGAATTGGTTGACCAAATTAAACTCCACAAGCTCCTCTTGTCCCTCCATTCAAATGCATTGACCCATTCAACAAACACCTTGAAGAGTCCCTACCGAGACCATCTTCTCTCCATCCTGGTGCCGAAAATAAAGCTTCATAGTGAGGCTTATAGGATTCAAACTCCTCCCCTCTTCAACTCTCTTGTGACGCCACCCCCTTGCTCTTTAAGTGGCATCACCTTGCCACCACACCACACTCCTTCTTGTGTCAACAAACACAATTAGTTATTCTTAAAGCCTGCCTCCACTAGCTTTCCCTCCTTAAACCCCAAAAACCAAAATTTCACCAAGGCTCTGGCTTGACCCTGAGCTTCCCCAGAACCCCCAAACACACCAAAATAGCATGCTTAACAAGCCAAACACAAGAAATATCATAAAATGCAGAACCCCTAACTCTAGGATGTTACAATAATCCATTCAGACTAACCATCTATTTGCGGATGAAAAGAAGTACTAAAATGCAATTTCGTGCCTAAAGCTTCTTGCAATTTCTTCCAGAACTTGAAGTAAACCTCGAATCTCTATCAGATACAATAGACAACGGTACCCCATGCAATCTCACAATATCAGAAATATAAATCTCAGCTAATCTATCAAGTGAGAAAATAGATCTTACCAGAATAAAATGAGCAGATTTTGTCAATCGATCAACTATGACACAAATTGTATCTTTCTTTCTCGGAGTTAGAGGCAATCCCGAAACAAAATCCATTGTCACTCTATCCCATTTCCACTCGGGAATCAGAATCGGTTGCAATAAACCAGATGGTATCTGATGTTCAACTTTAACTTGCTGATGGATTAAACATTTCGACACAAAGTCAGAGATATCTCGTTTCATACCAGACCACCAATAGTGTTGTTTTAGATCACGATACATCTTTGTACTTCCCAGATAAATAGATAGACGATTGTTATTTGCTTCATTTAAGATCAATTGAATCAACTCTAGGTTTCTCAGAGCACAAATTCGATCACAAAATCTCAAACAATCGTTATCATTCACTCGAAATTCAGAATTAGAATTCGAATCACATTGAGCTCGTTTCACTATTATTTCATTATCAATTTTCTGAGAATCACATATCTGTTGTAAAAACAATGGCTTTGCTTTCAATTCAGCTATCACTGAACTATCATTAGACAGATCTAATTGACCATTCAAAGCACGTAATGCAAACAGTGGTTTCCAACTTAATGCATCAGCAACGACATTTGCTTTACCCGGATAATAATCAATTACAAGTTCATAATCCTTCAATAACTCTAGCCACCTTCTTTTACACAGATTCAAATCTTTTTGAGTCATTCGATATTTCAGACTTTTATGGTCCGAAAACACATGATATTTCTCACCGAACATATAATGTCACCAAATCTTTTATGCGAACACAATTGCAGCTAGCTCAAGATCATGTGCCGGATAAATCTTTTCATGCAGTTTTAGTTGTCTCGAAGCATAAGCTATTACTTTGCCTTCTTGCATCAAAACACATCCTAGACCATTTAACAAAGCATCACTGTATATCACGAACTCTTTACCCGATTCTGGCTGTACAAAAACTGGAGGTCTAGTCAAAAGGTCTTTTAACTGATCAAAACTTTTCTGACATTTATTGGACCATTCAAATCGTATATCTTTCTGAAGTAATCTAGTCAATGGAGTTGCTATCATCGAAAAGCCTTTTACAAACTGACGATAATAACTAGCAAGTCCCAGAAAACTACGAATTTTAGATACATTTTTCGGGGGTTTCCAAACAAGAATAGTAGAAATCTTACTCGGATCAACTCGTATTCCTGAGGTCGATACAATATGTCCCAAAAAACTAACTTCACGCAACCAGAATTCACATTTGCTGAATTTCGCATACAATTGCTTTTCTCGCAGAGTTTGCAACATAATCCTCAGTTGATCGGCATGCTCAATCTCAACTTGTGAATAAATCAAAATGTCATCAATGAAAACAACCAGAAATCGATCTAGGTACGGTCTAAAAATTTTGTTCATTAGATCCATAAAAAGAGCAAGAGCATTCGATAATCCGAAAGGTATAACTAAAAACTCATAATGCCCGTACCTCATTTTGAAAGCAGTTTTAGAAATGTCTGAGTCTTTTATCCTCAATTGGTAGTAACCCGATCTCAGATCTATCTTTGAAAACATAGTGGCTCCTTTTAGCTAATCAAACAAATCATCAATCCTGGGCAACTGATATGTATTCTTTATGGTTACTTTGTTCAACCAACGATAATCAGTGCACATTCTCATTGTGCCATCTTTCTTTTTCACAAACAGAACGGAAGCACCCCAAGGTGAGAAACTCGGTCTAGCGAACCCTCTATCAATCAACTCTTGCAGCTGTTTTAACTCTTTCAACTCTGTTAGTGCCATTCTATACAGAGCTATTGAAATAGGTGTAGTACCAGGCAACAAATCAATACCAAACTCAACTTTACGTATCGGAGGTAATCCCGGTAATTCTTCAGGGAATACGTAAAAAAACTCACAAAAAATTGGCACTGATTCCACTTTCTTTTCAGACACTTTTGAATCAATCACATAAGCAAAATAAGCTTCATATCCCTCTTTCACATAACTCTGAGCTTTCAACACAGATATCATAGTAGGCAATCCATTCAAATCATTAGACTCAACTCTAACTATTTTATTATTCGGACATCTCAAATCAATAGTCTTTCTTTTACAATTCACAATAGCATCATGTAATGTCAACCAATCCATACCCAAAATGGTATCAAACTCATCGAATGGTAATAGCATCAGATCAACAGGAAAATAGATATCTCAAATCATTAACAGACAGTTCTTGCATACTTTGTCAACCAGGACACTTTTACCTAAGGGGTTCAATACTTTTATAACAAATTCAGTAGACTCTACAGACAAAGTCTTACTGGATACTAAGTTCATACATATATACGAATGTGTAGAACCAGGGTCTATCAATACAATCACGAGGCATCATAAAGTGTAAATGTGCCTGTTATAACATCTGGAGATGAAGCTTCCTCTTGAGCTCGGATAGCATACGCGCTGGCAAGTGCTCTAACTTCGGATCTCACAACAGAATCTCTCGAAGTTCTCAGAATACCACTAATATTTCTTACATTTCGTGAAGGTCTACTTCTCACTGGAGCATTATCAGATCTTGGATTGTGAACAATCTCTAGCTCAATAGACTTTGGACAGTCACGGATAAAATGATCTAATGATCCACATCTGAAGCAGGCTCGATCATTTAATCTACAACTTTCGAGATGTCTTTTTCCACAATGCTTACATTTAGGTCTCTTAGATCGAACATTTCCAACACTTACTATTGAAGTTGCTAGAGTTTTAGAACTCATTTGTGATCTAGCTCGATCTCTATTCGAATGTCCCACATATTAACCTTTGAATGACTATGCTCATCTCAGAATTTCTTCGAAGCAGACTGAAATGATTTACTTGGAAATCTTTTTCTCACCTCTCTAGCTTCAAACTCAGCTTTTCTTTTGTCTTTCCCAAGTGCCTCAGCTTTGCACGCTCGATCAACAAGCACAAAAACTTTTTTATCTCTAAAATCCCGACAAGCAAACGGATATCTTCATTAAGGCCATCTTCGAATCTTTTGCACATTATTGCCTCGGTGGATACACATTCCCGAGCATACTGACTCAGTCTCACAAACTCTTGCTCATATTCCATAATAGTCATACGACCCTGTTCCAGTTCCAAAAATTCCTTTTATTTTTGATCAATGAATCTCTCACTGATATATTTCTTTCGAAACTCAGACTGGAAGAAATCCCAAGTGACCCGTTCCTTTGGAACCATAGAAATCAAAGTCTTCCACCGCTGGTAAGCTGCGTCTCGTAGTAATGATACAACACATTTAATACTTTCTTCTGGAGTCAAGGGCATCTTATCAAATACTCGAATAGTGTGTTCTAACTAGAACTCAGTTTTTTCGGCATCATCATCACTGGTGGCCCTGAACTCTTCAGCCCCATACTAATGGATTTTATCGATTGGAGGCTTATTCAATAGATTCAGATTCATAGTCGGAGGCAAAATAGATGTCTGATGGGGATTAGGCGGGGGCGGAGCGTGTGAAACAGCTGGATTATTTCTTACAAATTGAGTGAACCACTCACTCATCATTTGGAAGAAAGCTTGTTTAGCTTCTCCCTCTTGACCGCTCATAGTCAGTTTCAATTCAAGTGGCACTGTCCCTTGAGCGGGAGCAGGCGTATTGCTTTCTACATCGTCAGCTATGACTCTTTCGGGATCCATTACTATACGAAAATTACATTTTACAAGTTAGGATTCATCACACTATCACAGTTCAGTTATATGGAATGTATAGCTAGACTTTGACACGCTACGTTAGGTCGAGAATCGACTAAACCGTAGCTCTGATACCAATCAAATGTAACACCCTAACCCGTATTCATCATCAAATTAGGGTTAAAAGCATTACTGGATAGATCAAAAACTTTTACATACATTTCATACAACCATTCATCAATCGCAATCAAAGTGTCCTTTTTATAGGTCAACGAGACCTTAATCATGCTTTAGAATTGGGTCGGGACTAAACTGAACACATAATAATATTCTCAAAAATTTAATTCTATTCTAAGTTATAGAGGTCACACATCCGTGTGGACAGGCCGTGTGCCTCCCACGGCTACTAGACACACCCATGTGTCCTGGCCGTGCCAATCAGAGCATGTATACTGACTTTTCCACATGGCTACCAAACATGCCCGTGGGTCTTGGCCGTGTAACATTAGGCTAGCAACTGACTTACTTACACGGCTACCAGGCACGCCCGTATGCCATGGCCGTGTACACTTAGGATAGCTACTGACTTATACCCATGGCCACTAGGCATGCCCGTGTGCCACGGCCGTGTAGGTAAAATAGACCACTTGCAAAGCCAAAATACCACCACACAAGGGTCAAACCTACAAGCAAAATTACCAATTCATTTCTGCAAACTTGACTTCCAAAAAACAAGTCAGGCAATTAACATATCTTCATATACAAACTCATTTCCAATCATACCACTTTGCCAAACTAAAACGCATATACTTTCAAACATATTTCATCCACACTTAACAAAAATTTAACCATTTCTTTGCTCAAAAAATACATACTCATAATGCATTCATATGCTTACCATAGCCTTGGCAATTCCATTAGCTATCAAGCCATACCAAACATACATCATGTATCATATTTCCTCAAACATAATACCAACATTTATCTAGCCACATCTCATGACTAATTTTACACATCTCAAACATAACTCAAAGTGACCAGTCTATACATGCCATATCTAGCTATATACACATTTCAAAAGTACCAAAATGAGTTTGAGTTGTAACACCCTGAATTTGGGCCTAGTAGGATTGGGCCCATTGGGCTTTGGCCATGGGAGCGTTTTAAAATTTTTGGGATTATGAGAACGGCATTATTTCAAGTTGGACCTATTTGGAAGGTGATTTTGGAAGGTTAGGGGGGCTTCTATGAAGTCCCAGGATCAAACTTGGGTTTTAGGAAAATTTTAGTTTTAGGTGAATAAAACCCTGAGAGTTAGTAAGTAGGCTTTAAGAATAAAATGTGGAGAAAAATGACACAAAAATAGCTTGTGGTGTAGTGGCAAAGTGATGCCCCATGGGAGACAAGGAAATGACGCCACAAGGAAGTAAGGGGTCTAAGGTTCAAATCCTTGGCGGTGGCATTTCATTTTGATTTATGTTTAAGTGAACTTAGACTTTGGCCCATAGATTTATATTTAGTTGTGCATGATGTTAGACACAAGAAAGTGAGTGGTCTAGTGGCAAGGCATCATTAAGGGTGCAAGGGAGCCTGGATTCGAATCCCATGACAAGCAAGGGGTATTTATTTTGCAGATTGGGCAGCCAGAGTTTGAGTTGGATTTAAACTCTGCTGACGGAGGGATTCCACATCAGAAAGATAGCAAGAGGGAAGGTGAGAAGCTGGCTATATATGGAACTGTCTATGAAGAGAGGAAGCATACCTTGGTGGGCGTTTGGGCATAGGAGCATTCAGAGTGCAGATTATCTTCAGACTCCTAGATAGTGAATTGGGCTATGGGAATCTCGTATCTGTGGCTAGGTTTGGGCTAAGTGGGCCACACGAGCGTGTAGGCCCACGTGGGCTAAATAAGGGGCCTCGGGCCCATTTACACTGTTATGACCATTTAGGTTATCTGAGTCGCTTTCAAGCAGCCGTGGAAAAGTCATAAACGAAAAATTACCAAAGTACCCTCGACGGGTAAATTACCGAAATACACTTGGTTTGGGTAAATTACTGAAATACCCCTAGTTTGCAAAATTACTGAAATACCCCTAGTTTACGATATTAAAATACCCCTAGTTTGCAAAATTATCGAAATGCCCCTAGTTTACGAAATTACCGAAATATTGCTAGTTTGCAAAATTATCGAAATACCCCTAATTTGGGTAAATTATCAAAATACCCTTAGTTTGCAAAATTATCGAAATATCCCTAGTTTGCAAAATTACCAAAATACCCCTAGTTTGCAAAATTACCAAAATACCCCTAGTTTATAAAATTATTGAAATACCCCTGGTTTGTAAAATTATCGAAATACCCCTAGTTTGTAAAATTACTAAAATACCCCTAGTTTACAAAATTATCAAAATACCCCTATTTTGTAAAATTATCGAAATACCCCTGCTTTGTAAAATTACCGAAATACCACTGGTTTGCAAAATTACCAAAATACCCCTAGTTTGAAAAATTACCGAAATACCACTGATTTGCAAAATTACCAAATACCCTTGATGGGTAAAATGACCGATATGCCCCTGAAGGGCAAGATGACGAAAATGCCCCTGCATGTTATATGGTTATTCTTGTATGCGATTTATGATTATTATGGTATGTTTATTATTGTATGATGCATTCATGTGTTATTATGTTGCATGGGAATGGGATTATTAATATGGAGGAAGTGCAAATAGGATCGCATGGTCGCTTGATGACCTGTAGATCCACCAAGGTTTTTAGCCACCGAAAGCGACCATGCTGCATCGATTAGTTAGTCCGTGAATCGGTGCTACAAAAGGAGTGTACGAATGGGTGGATCGATTAAATCCCCACCGAGTGCGGCTGGACAGGAGATGGAATGTGGTTGGTATGGCCATTAATGCATTGCATATATGGATTTTAATATTGAGATGGGCTTAGGCCCAGATATTTATGATATGTGACATATGATATGGGTTAAGGCCCAACCGAGGCTATTTTGGGCTAAGGCCCAATTGCCACCGTTATTGTAATGGGCGTCGGCCCGAATTGTTGTAATGCAAGTTTTTACTGATGAGGGTTGTACACACCGAGTTTTCACAAACTCACCCCTCTTTAATTTTTCCGGTAACCTCAAAGAGGTGATTCAACGTATTGGAGGACTCGAGAGGTGGCGACACTACTGAGCGCTTTTGGATTTTAGTTTTCTACTTTACTTTATTAAACCATTTTATTGGGTTGTAATAAGGCCTCTCTTAAATTTTGGTATAGTTTAGGATTTTTAGTTTATTATGTTTTAAATCTGCTTAACATTGAAAACCAATATCTGTTTTCAAAACACTACGTTTTCACAACCAAGTTGTAAATATCACGTTTTATAAGTTAGTTGTTTTAAATTAAGCTTCCGCAACGAACAAGGTTTTGAAGGTAATGACTTCTTAATAAATGTCGATTATTAATAACAATCGCAAACTGAAACTTTAGTTTTTAAATATCAAGAGGGGTTTTCAATGAAAACATGATTTTCTAAAAAGTACCTCAATGTGACATACCAGATTCAGGCCTAACTTTTAGGCCAGGTTTTAGGTGTTAGATTTTGTGGTATCAGAGCCCGGTTACAAAACTCGGGCTGTGAAATGGGCTTTATTTTCTATTTTAAATATGTTTACAAATGATTTTAAAGTGGTTTCAGAGGATTTTTGTGTGGCACACCGAGTTTCCATCGTCAGACCAAGTAAGTTCTCCTATCTGTTTTAAACTGTTATACTGTAGGTAGATACTGGTATGTAGTTTATTTGTAATGTGCTATTTACTTAGGTTGCAATTAGGATTAGAGTGCACAGCAGAAGCATAGTGGTATAACTAGTATTGTGTGGCTATTAGATAGTTGGAAATTTTGAGGATGAAATTTCTTTAAGGGGGTAGATTTGTAACACCCTAAATTTGGGCCTAGTAGGATTGGGCCCATTGGGCCTTGGCCATGAGAGCATTTTAAAATTTTTGGGATTATGAGAACCGCATTATTTCAAGTTAGACCTGTTAGGAAGGTGATTTTGGAAGGTTAAGGGCTTTCTATGAAGTCTCGGGATCAAACTTAAGCTTTAGGGAAATTTTGGTTTTAGGTGAATAAAACCCTGAGACTTAGTAAGTAGGCTTTAAGAATAAAATGTAGAGAAAAATGACACAAAAATAGCTTGTGGTGTAGTGGCAAAGTGATGCCACATAGGAGACAAGGAAATGACTCCACAAGGAAGTACGGGGTCCAAGGTTTAAGCCTTGGTGTTGGCATTTCATTTTGATTTATTTTTAAGTGAACTTGGACTTTGGCCCATAGATTTATATTTAGTTGCGCATGATGTTAGACATAAGAAAGTGAGTGGTCTAGTGGCAAGGCGTCATTAAGGGTGCAAGGGAGCCTGGGTTCGAATCTCACCACAAGCAAAGGAGTATTTATTTTGCGGATTGGGCGGCTAGAGTTTGAGTTGGATTTAAACTCTGCTGACGGAGGTTTCCCACATCGGAAAGATAGCAAGAGGGAAGGTGAGAAGCTGGCTATATATGGAGCTGTCTATGAAGAGAGGAAGCATACCTTGGTGGGCGTTTGGGCATAGGAGCATTCAGAGCGCGAATTAGCTTCAGACTTCTATCATGTGTGTATTCTCTCTACTCTAGCTGCAGAGCGACAAATGTCGAAATGCCGGTCACACGGCGATGGTAGCCACACGAGTGTGCAAGCACACGTGTGGGAGCTTCAATAATTCTTTTAGTTGCTTTGATAGGTGCAATTGCTGTGGCTCGTCAGTAATAAATCTTTATTACTAGGAATAGCAAGCGATCAAAATTAAACCTTTTTCTATTTTTTATGTCTTATCGCATCCATTTTCTTTGAATTCTATTTGAATATTGCTCATGTATAAAATAAAAATTCGTTTATTCGATATATTTCCAATAGATTATTTTTTTGTTATACTCTAGTCAATCAAATCTGTTGAATTATTGTTCATATTAATAATGAATCAAATTGATAAGGAATTGGTCAATGATGCTCGAACATATACTTGTTTTGAGTGCCTATTTATTTTCTATCAAGATTTATGGATTGATCACCAAATAAATATGGTTAGGGCCCTTATGTGTCTTGAACTTATAATTGAATGCGGTTAATATAAGTTTTGTAACATTTTCGATTTTTTGAAAGTCGGCAATTAAAAGGAAATATTTTCTCAATTTTGTTATAGCTATTGCATCCATTGAAGCGAGATTGGATCACTATTGTGTCCTCGATTTAACGTAATGTAAAATCAATGCGATCAATCAATCAACTTTGTTGAATAAGTAATATTAATAATATTAAATTATAAGATTGACCAATTTGAATTAGCATGTACAATATGTTGGAATCTACATCATGTTTTCGAAACGTAAGAAATCAAAGTATCTTAGTCCTTTCTTATGAGTTGATCCCAAGGAAATTGATTAGAAAATTTTGGTAAATCGTTGATTCATTTGGTGTTTAACTATATTTATTTACAAGTTTACTAGATTGAAATTTTATGATGTTCAAAATTTATAGATCCCATGTCACATTCAAGAAAATTTATGATACATGTATTGGGTGTACTCAATGTGTCCGAGCACCTTATCGATGTGTTAGAAATGATACCTTGGGATGGATGTAAAGCTAAGCAAATTGCTTTCGCTCTAAGAATGTAAGATTGTGTTGGTTGTAAGAGATGTGAATCGCTTGTCCAACGGACTTCTTGAGCGTTCAATTTATTTATGGCATGAAACAACTCAAGTATGGGTCTAGCTTATTGATACGGTCCGAAAACCCTAGTTGAATACATTTTGAACCCATTTGATTTTTTTTTGAAAAACCCGTGCTAAAAAAAAACCTTTTGAGCACGGGTTTTTCAATCCAAGTGTATCTTGTCTTTACCACGAATTATTTTCCTTGGTTAACAATAATTGTATTTTTACCAATATCTACTGTGTTCCTTACTTTTCTCTTCCTCAAAAAGGAATAAGCTAATTAAGTGGTATACAATATGTATATGCATCTTGAACTCCTTCTAACAAGCTATGCATTTTGTTATCATTTTCGATTGGACAATCCATTAATACAAATGGTGGAAGATTATAAATGGATAAATTTTTTGATTTTCTCGAGATTGGGAATAGATGGACTTTCTATAGAGCCCATTTTACCGATGTGATTTATCACCACTTTAGCGACTTTGGCGGCTTGGCGATTACTCGAGATTCGCAATTATTTCATTTCTGATGCTAGCAATGTACAATGGTCAAATAGGATCATTTTCTTCTCGAGACCTTTTACTTTTTTTCATCATGTGGGAGTTTGAATTAATTCCGCTTATCTACTTCTATCCATGTGGGGGAAGAAGCGTCAGTACTCGACTACTAAATTTATTTTGTACACTTTGCAGGGGTTCCGTTTTTCTATTAATAGGAGTTTTGGGTCTCGGTTTATACGGTTCGAATGAACCAACATTAAATTTTGAAACATTAGCTAATCAATCATATCCTCGTCAGACCGAGATAATATTCTATATTGATTTCTTATTGCTTTTGCTGTCAAATCACCGATTATACCCTTACATACGTTGTTACTGGATACCCACGGGAGGCCCATTACTGATTTGTATGCTTCTAGCCTAATTTTATTAAAATGGGAGCATATGGATTAGTTCGGATCAATATGGAATTATTATCGCATGCACATTCCATATTTTCTCCCAGTTGATAATAGTGGGTACAATGCAAATAATTTATGCGACTTCAACATCTCTTGGTCAACGGAATTTAAAAAAAGAATAGCCTATTCCTCCGTATCTCATATGGGTTTCATAATTATAGGAATTGGTTCGATAATCGACACGGACTCAACGAGCTATTTTACAAATAATATCTCATGGCTTTATTTGGTCTTGCACTTTTTTTCTTGGCGAGAACGAGTTACGATAGAATGCGTCTTGTTTATCTTTACGAAATGGGTGGAATGGCTGCTTCGATTCCCAAAATATTTACTTATGTTCAAGATCTTATCCATGGCTTCTCTTGCATTACGGGCATGAGTGGTTTTGTTACAAAATTGATAGTCTTTTTGGAATAATTACCACCAAAATATTTTTAATGCCAAAATACTAATTACTTTCGTAATGGCAATTGGAATGATATTAACTCCTATTTATTCATTATCTATGTCACGTCAAATGTTCTGTGGATACAAGCTATTTAATGCTCCGAGTTCTTATTTTTTGATTCTAGACCCGAGAGCTATTTGTTTCGATCTCTATCTTTCTACCAAGAATAGGTATTGGTATTTATACTGATTTAGTCCTCTCATTATTAGGTGAGAAGGTCGAACTATTCTATGTAATTATTTTTATAGATAGTTTTCATGAATAAAAAAATCAAAAAGGAATCGTATGGTTTTTAAAATTGTTCGTTGTACAATGAACAAGAAAAAAAAGAAGTCTTTTTTCTTCTCTTAAGTTTAAGTTAAGTAAAAAAGGTAAAAGCATTAAATTGAATTTTAATCAGACATCTTTGGCTTTTGTTAGAACCTTTTGAATCGCTCCATTACTTGATTCAAAAGGTTCTTGATAGCTTACAAGCTTACAATAAGTTTTCTTATACTTATATACAATATACGCCGTCCTGTGTTAGTATTTGTTAGGCCTAGTCCATACGGCTCATTAGCCCATACGGCTCCCGAAAGAATTCCTATGGTTAAAAAGATAAACCCGAGACTAATAATACGATAACTCCAACAATCCAATTGTTGAGTCAATTGATATCTGTAATAATTTTTATAAGAAATAAAATAAGTGTTTAGGAAAACATTGCTTCTTTCATTCATGTATTGGATTTTCCCCAACGAAAATGAAAAATTATTGTTTTCACCAATAATCTTTATGGCCTTCAAATGTAATGACTAGAAGAGCTACCGATAATAATGATCCACATAAAAGAGCCGCATAGCCTAATACCATCATACTTACGTGCATCATTAACCACCGGGATTGGAGAGTAGGTGCTAATATTGCGGATTGACGATTTTGGTTAAAAGACCAAGTGGCAAAGCCTTGGATAAAAATAATACCAGTGCGGTTATTGCACTTAAATTATTTTGCACTTTTAAATTTTAAATAGGAAACTATATGAATAAGGAGAAACCCCATGAAAGAAAGATTAATGATTCATATAAATCATTTAATGGAAATGCCCTAAATAAATCCAACGAGTGACTAATAATCTGTTATATAGAAAAAAGTGACTATCATGCCCTTCTCGATGAATCCTATAGTCCTACGACTTCATCTACTAATAAGAATAGGGTTAAAAATGAATTGTAATTACAATTGAAATGATGAAAAGATATATGAGTTAATATATGCTCTAAAGTTGGAAAAATCATAAAAATTATGAAAACAGCGAGGGTTTCTAGATTTTATGGAATGGAAATCAAGAATTAAATTCATTTTCATTATATGACTTATTCTATCTCTTTCAGAAGATACCATGCCGCCATTCGGACTCGAACCGATATGCTCTAGCACTACTTCCTAAGAGCAGCGTGTCTACTGATTTCACCATAGCGGCTTGCTCGAAATCATAATAGCCCATTTTTTAGTCAATCATCGAGATTGAAGGTGAAGGGGTCAATTCAATGTAAAATGTCAAATTTGTTAGTAAGCGTTTAATTTTTATTGATAAATAACAACTCGTTGAAATAGCAATTTGAAGGTTCAAAAGGAATCTTTAGTATTTATTGTATCATTTTATTTATTTAATTATCCTTTCTATTTAATTAGGTCGTCAATAGAGATTTTTAGTTCGTGTTTTCCTAAAAGAGAACTCCTTTATTGTAACTAAACTAACTAGTTGTAACTTAAATTCATAGATAAGATTCAACAAAACAAAAAGGGTTCTTTATCATTCTCATTTTTAATGATTCATTTCTCATTCTTTTGTATGATTTTTATGAATCTATAAAAATGCTTATTAATTGACTAAATAAATGAATGAAAAAATATGATTTTTAGAGATCACAATTTCAAGATTACACCTAACGATTTAAAAAATTATGTGATTTTGTATTAATCGTTAGCATTTTATGCTTGTTTTAAGGATTTATCAAACCAACTAGATATTGGGTTGTAACATCCTGATAATTAGGGGTTATGCATTTTCTACTTAATTGAATGATGTTGCATGCTTAATTATTATTGAGTGTATTTTGGAAGTTATTTGAGCTTCATTAATTAAGTGAATGCTTAGTGAAACTTTTAATTTCTAATAATTAAGAGGGAGCTAAACAAGTTAGGCCTTAAGAAATAATGACAAGGAGTTTTAAGCATAAGTTGAGTAATTGGCAAGGTGGTTAGGATGCATGGATTAGTGCTTGAGGGGAGAGGTTCGAATCCCCTAGCTAGCAAATGGGAAAAATTTTAGTTTTTATGTTTCCTTCCCGATAGTGTTGGCCAAGAATGTTCTAGAGTGGATGAGTATTCTTTTATTTTTGGCCATTTGACCATATGAAAAAGGCAAGCTAGGAACTTATGGTATGGAATCATAAGAAGATGGTAAGAAAGGGGGACAAAAGGCATGATATGTGGGCAATGTTTGAAGTTTGTTCATGGTCATTTGACCATGAACCTAGACAACATAAGGGGCTAAGGGAGTGATTAATTGTGTTGGAAATTATGGAGTTGATAGGGAAGAATCAAGGAGGAAAGAAGGGGATTGTGTAGGCTATTGTGTTGGCTGAATTTTGGTATGGGATTAGGGAGGTTTTAGTTGACCAAAAGGTTGTCAATTATGCATTTTTCCTTTGTCCAATATTTTTCTTCTCTTAGCGGAAATTGTCTATTGACATTTGGTACAAAGTTTGCTTTGTTTTGGCCTTTGCATTTTGACCAAATAGGTACCTTTATTTCATCTTTTCCTCTCAAAATTTTATCTCCTTTTGATACCAAATTATTGTCACTTTTGAAGACACTTCCTTTTCTTCCTCTCTAGTGCCGAATTCAACTTTCACCAAAAGCTTTCTCTCTCATTTTCTTTTTCTTTCTTTTTCATTCTATTTCTCTCTTCTCTTTCCCTCTCATAGCAAAACCACAAAAGATCAAGAACCTTTTTCTTTATTTCTTCCCCTTAGCCGAATGAGCATAGGTTCCAAAACCAATCTCTTTTCTTTTTGAAAAACAACATCACCATCATCATCTTCTTCCTTTAATCTCTCTCTTTCTCTTTCTCTTTTCTTCCTTCTCTCTTTCCTTCTCTTTTCATACTTCTTTCTTCTTCATTCTCAACCGAAACCACCATAGCCAAAGCACAATATTTCTCTCTTTTTGTTAAAGCCGAATCATCAATTCCTTTCTTCTTTTTGTTCAAGGTCAACCTTCAAGTGAATCAAGTAAGGATTTTGTCAATCGTTTTCATGATCTTCTTCTTATTTTAGTCTCATAATCCTTTTATTTTTCTCGCCCTCTGGTCAATCCTTGGAAAGAATTTTAAAGATCTTTGTTGAAGCCAACTTTTAAGAAGTGATCTTCGAGATCATCAAGGTAAGGATTTTTAATTTCGATCTTATCAATTCTTTTAGAATGGATCACTAATCAACGTTATTTTAGGGCGATTTAAGACTAACAAGATAGGTAAGAAAAGGGCGACGGAGTGTTTGGAAGAGAGGAGGTACTGTTTTATCATCGAACTTCAAATGAAGGGTCAGATCGCAGATTAGAGACTTTCCACCGGTTGTGGACCTCCGCTAACGAGGAGCGATTATTTGAAGTAGTCGCATAACCGAACCACTTTACGTTGGTGGAATATCGCGGGTTTTGATCCATCTAGCGGAGAAAACCACAAATAACTGTCTGCTCGAGAATCCGAGGGTAAGGATTTAGATCCATCATCAATAAGTGTAGTTTTGTTAGTAATAGTGTATACTAACCAAGTGTGCTAATTAACTAGGTGTTGACGAGCGAGAGGTATCGTTCTCACCGCCATAAGGTGTGTAACCTTACATTAAAAATCTCATTACATATATTTAAATGTGATTATACGACCATGTGTATGATTGTGATTTTGAATACCATTCAAGGTATACGATATTCGTGTATGTTTACCCCAATATTTTGTTCATTTTGCTATATGCATAAATGTGAAGATAAGTATGACTATATTATGATCTCGTGGGGTAAATAGCATGAAAATTTATCGATATGTATGTGCATGGGCATATGGGTATTATTGATGAAGGGGAAGTATTCTGGTGGTTTTACCACATTTCCAGTGACTTCGGTCACATATTTGAAATCAATGACTTGGTCACATATGTGAATTTGGTGACTTGGTCACATATGTGAATTTGGTGACTTGGTCACATATTTGAAATCCGTGACTTGGTCACATATGTGAATTTGGTGACTTCACCACATATTTGAAATCTGGTGACTTGGTCACATTTGTCAGTGGCTTTGCCACAATATTATAAGGGCGATGTGCATGTTGGATCAGAATATCCCAAAAATGGGGTTATTTGGAATTTAATCATTTTTCTTATGTATGAACTGCTGAGATACTATTTATGGAATAATAGAGCTTAATTTAAGGCTTTGAGTATGCACGGTTTGGTAGAAAATCTCAGTTTGTAACTTTAAAGGTAGGGAGCCTTAGCAGGAGGGTGTTATAAGAATAAATAAGGAAACATTTGACATAAAATAAGCCTAGAATAAGTGGCAAAGGAAGGCCACCTGGGAGCTACATGTGACGCCACCAAGGGAGCAAGGAGAGCCTTGGTTCGAGTCACAAAATCCTCTTTTGGCATTATGATGGACTGGCACATGAGGAGAGTCCTTTCTCTCTTTAAATTCTTTTTTAAAAGATAATAGATGAAGATATTATGAAGGTTAATTGGATTAATATATGAATAATCAATAGGAGCATTTTGTTTATTATTAATCCCAAGGATAATAGTAGATAAAAGAGATTATTACTTATTATTAGAAATTAAATCATATTAGTTTGAATTAAACTAAATGGGTGGCCTAGAGTGAATTAAGGAAGTAGGATGAATCTTGGACTCCTTGTTGAGGAGGAGTGACAAGGACTTGTGGAAGGGGAGTGCCAATTTCTTATAGGCACATTCCCCATCTTTTGTTTTCTTTCTTCCAAATTTCAAGTAGCCAAATTCTCATTCTTGATTTTCCTTTCTCTCTCAAACTCTTAAAACGGAAAAACAACATTCTCTATTCCTCCTTGTCAAATTCCCATCCTCAAATCTTCTTTCTTATTTTCTACTAGCCAATCATCTACTCCTTTACCTTTCTTCTTTTCTCACTAAAAGTCCAAATTTGTATAAGCCAATCATAGTTTAATTTAAATCCCTATCAAAGTGCAAATCCCTTTTCTTTAAACTCTACTTGGCCGGATTTGGTGCAAGAGAAGTAGGCATTCCTTTTGACGATCTCGGAAGGTAAGGGTCTTAGGTCAATGCCTATATTATTTGTATCTCATTATGTCGACTTTGGTAAAGATAGGTATGGGTTTCGCAACTATTGATTAAGAATACTAATCACGATTAAACCAATCCACAGAGGGATCTTCGGATTTGAAGATAGGCAAGTAAGATCGCCAACGTTAGTCAATCAATTTTCTAAGAATTTACATATAGATTGGTATTCATTTTAAAACAAAAGGCTATGGTTATTAATATTTACCGATTGTAGTTTGTGAACCAGATTCGTGATTTGGGCGCTGAGGCTAGTATTCAAAGTGACTAGGTAAGGATTCGCACAAAAGGTTACCCTTTAAATTGCTTGGATTGGTAGAATAGGCCATAGGGCTAATCCCATGGTTGGCCTAATGTAGGTACAAAGAGATCTAAGGTGGTCGACTCCTTAATTCGGGATTTAGATCACTCAGTGGTGACAGGTGTGTACATACACACTTATAGCAGTTAATATGTGTGATAAATTATGTTGCTTGTAATCTGCTTGATGTAGATATGGATTTAGTACCTTAAAAGGTACAAGCAAGGACCTCGGTAAGTCTCTATTCATATGAGATTATTATGATGCTTTTGGGAAGCATGATTTATTTAATACATGTGATAAATGTATGAACTCTGTTATGATTGTGATATGGGTTGATGAGTGGAGGGGGCAGTATTATTGTGCCGACGGGCACCAGTGTTTTGGTAACACACCGTGACTTCGGTCACCGTGAGGTTTGGTACCTCGGAGGTTTGGTACCTCATACGACTTGTCCTCGTGGTTAACACCACCGTGGGTTGGCCCCACTTGAGATATGGGATCGCCCGCGGTGATTTGGTATCACACGATGGGTTGGCCCCATCAAATGATCTGTCTCTCACGAACACCGGTGTTTTGGTAACACATTGTGACTATATGTCACCAAGTGGTTTGGCACCACCGGTGGTTTGGTACCACAACGGGTAGACAGCGATGGCGTTTGGATGGTTAGGTCGGAATTAAATATTCGCATAGTAATTGTTATGAGTTGTGTATGAAAAATGTTTTAAAACGGGGAAGGGTTACATCTCGAGTCTTGGTGACTCACCTTCTCCATTATTTTTTCAGTGATGCTTAGATCGCGGACATGGAGCCGAGGGACTTGAGGAGGCCATGCGCGGATTTAAAATTAAATGAACTTTAATTTTAGTTATTTTAAATTTTGTTATTGGGTTGTTTTATTTTGGATGTAATAAGGCCTCATTATACTTTACTTTAGTTGTTTTCTTATATGTTGGATATATTGTTTTTAATTATAAATTTGAACCACACGCTTTTTCTAAATTAACACGAAAAATATTTTATCGTGCCATCTAGCACATCCAAGTTTGCATAATAACTTGACTTAATTAAATTTTCGATTTGGACTAAGTATGATTTCAACAAGATAGCTTGAAACGAGAAGTTTTCAACAAATCTTAAATTGGTTTTAAAATGGGTTTCAAAAAAAAAAATTTTCTCCGTAACGACCCATATTCGGTCCTAACGTTTGGGCCGGGTTTGGGCTGTTACAAATTGGTATCAGAGCCCAGTTCAAAACTCGGCTGTGGGGGCCCAAGGCCCCAAAATGTTTTAGTAGGCCTTATTAATTAATTTTGGGTTTTAAAGCGGCATGGCTTAGTCTCCCACCGATCCGCCTGTAAGTACATCTAAACCTCTGTGTGAATTATATTCTAGAAGGGTAGGAAGCATGGAACGAGATAGACTTATAGGAACTTGAACCCTAGGATTAGGTTGCTCAAACACACAAACAAAGCATAAGACTTAAAGAACGAAACCAACCTATGACTTAGTCATTGAGCTAGGGTGTGGTAACCCTTGTACGCATGTCTAGGATTGGAACCAAAGAGCACTGTATTTAAGCGGTCAAGTGACTCACCACCTCTTCGCAGTATCCAACACAGTGCGTAGCTTGGGTTCACCTTAACTCAAGAGTGCTCGATGGTGTGGTAACCTCATGCGCATGTCTAGAAAGGTTCGGTGAGCTTGGTATTTAAGCAATCAGTGTGACTCACCTCCTCTCCACACTAAACCCCGCCTGGTGCGTAGCTTGGGTTCACCCCGACCAAGAAGGCTCACCATAGGCTAAACGTGAACGACTAAAACCCGAAAGGGAATTAGCCTTGATTTTCGAAAAGAAAAGAATGAAACAATAAAACTTGGTTTTAAAACTTTTCAAATCACTCCTTCAAAAGTAAGAACAACTCTTTTTACAATGTTTTCCCCGAAAAGTTCGATTTGTGGAAAATTACGAAAATGCCCTTAGGGGTAAAATTACTAAAATACCCTTGGTCCATAAAACATCAACTCAATGATTTGTCCAAAAATTTTAACCACTTCTCAAATATTCAACTCAGCTTTGGAAAGCCTCAATGAAACACTTTGGTTTTGGAAAAATTACGAAAATGCCCTCAACTTATAAAATTACCAAAACGACCACAGTACAAAATTTTTGCAACATCACCGCTTTAAGAAAGGAAAACTCTCAAAAGGGACCCTCAAGGTTTTGCAATTACTAAAGCACCCTTGATTTACAAAAAATTATAAAATTACCCCTGATGGACAAAATTACCAAAATACCCCTGGTTTTCGAAATGATGCCATAACTTCAAACCTTATCAATTTTTAATAATACCCTCCAAAGTGTTGGGAATTGCAAAAAAAAAACAACCTACTTTACTAAAGTTTTAAAATCTCTTTTATTACGAAAATACCCACAGAGGAAAATGACGAAAATACCCCTGGGTTAGAAATGGGTAGAAATGTCCGAAGAGCGAATAGGTATGGAAAGTATTAAGGAATGGATGCAAGAACTTCTTTGTGTGAACTAGGATAGAAGATTGAAACCTTGTTTGCACGAAAGAATCTTTAATTAAAATTTCTTCATAAAATTTCTTCGCGAGTAATGAAGTGGAACAAACGCTAATACATAAAATTTCTCTTAATCAGATTAAAAGCGCAGTAGATAGAATGAGTTCTAGAGGATGTGGACGCCGTGGACGCGGTAGAGGTAGGATGATTTGTCCGAACCCGTCAGGTCGGGACAAGGTTTTGAAAACGAGATACCACCGCCACCACCACCTCCAGCTTTTAGAGCAGAGGAGCAGGATCAGACGGGAGGAGAGGCGATCGCAAGTCGTGTTGTGAGTCCTCGAATTGGTGGTCAATGGTGGAAATTTAGGAGCTCAAATCTTCCGAGCGAATTCGGTCCAACGAGCCGAGGTGTTCCGGTGTGTCGAGTGGCACCCAGTCTGCGGAATCATCGGCTAGAGTCAACCGAAAGGATCATAGATGATCTTTACCGATCGAGGGAGAAAACCGAAAGGGTCAGACGCTTCTAAAGGATGAGGCGACGCTGGTGGTCGACGATTCGAGAAGGCGCACTTGCATGATTTAACTTGGGAATATTTCAAACCGCCATCGGAGAAGTATGTGGGCACCGCTATACAGATGCTCGGAGGAAAGCCTTTCCGGGGTTAGTGCAAGGAATCAAGTCGAGAGCGGAATATGAGGCGGAGTTTTAAGATCGAGCGGTATGCTAGAGGCATCGTGGCTACTTGACACGAGCACCTTGTGTTCGCTTTGAGGACGGACTCAGATGATTTGAGGTTACCGATTGCCCCGCAGCAAGTTCGTGAGTTTTCATCTCTTGTGGAAAAGGCTAAGGTAGCCGAGGGGATCAAGGAGGCCGTGAGACGTAATTATAGTAGGAATAATCAAAAGAGAGGATTTGGGTCACCGATCCAGTGGTAATGATCGAAAGAAGGCTAGGCGAGTGGGCCAAATCAGCAAAGAAGGCCCGTAGCTACTAATCGAGACCGCTCGGTAATCATTGTGGAAGTCCCATTGGGGAGGTTGTTCGATCGGGCGATAGAGGATGTTTTGAGTGTGGGTCTTTAGAGCATCGGGTCGTAGATTGTCCCTAAGCGAGCTCGGAATCGACCAGAGGCGTAACTGCACTCAAGATGTAAATGTGGGACCGCAGAGGGGTCGTGGTAATGGCAGAGGAAGCAACGGTCCTAACCGAGGTCGAGGAACTCAGGGCAGAGGTTCAGGCAACACAGAGGCTAGGCAGCCTGGCTTAGTCTATGCGGCAAGGCGTCGCGAGAAGGGTGACGCACCGGATGTCATAACCGGTACATTTTTAATTTTTGGTCTACCTTATTATGCATTAATCGATGTGGGATCTACGCATTCATACGTAGCAAGTAGTGTGGTAGAGACTTTGAACCTAGACTCGAGATTGCTTCTAGGGTGATGACCGTAGTTAGTCCGTTAGGTCACTCTGTAGTGGTAGACAAACTTTATAGAGACGCACTTCTAGAACTCCAAGGGTAGTATTTGTGGTCGATCTAATGGAACCGCCGCTTGGGGAGTTTGATTTGATCCTTGAATGGATTGGCCGGTTAAGTACCGTGCGATTTGGATTGCGCTAAGCGCATGGTTCTTAAGACGGTGAGAATGATGAAGTGGTCATGATAGGTGATAGAAGGAATTACCTATCCAACGTGGTGTCTCGCCTTGAAGGTTGAGAAGATGGTCAAGAAGGGTCGTAAGGCGTTCTTGGTTCAAATCTGCTTTGGAAGCTAAGGAGTCAAGAGTTGAAAAGGTTCGAACGGTTGGGGAATTTGTTGATGTGTTCCCGAAGAACTTCCTGTTCCGCCTCCGGACGGGAAGTCGAATTCAGATAGACTTGCTACCCGAACGGCACCGTGTCTATAGCACTCATCAATGGCACCAAAGGAATTGGTGGAGCTGAAGGCTCAAATTCAGGAGCTCTTGGATAAAGGGTTTATTCGACCTAGTATATCTCCGTGGGGAGCGCCTGTATTGTTTGTCAAGAAGAAGGACGGTTCTATGCGGATGTGCATCGACTACCATCAGTTAAACAAGTTAACGATCAAAAACAAGTACCCATTGCCTCGAATCGATGACTTGTTTGACCAGTTGAAGGGGGCGTCGGTGTTTTCGAAGATAGACCTTAGGTCGGGTTACCATCAACTTAAGGTGAAGGGGGCCGATGTTCACAAGACGGCTTTTCAACTCGGTATGGGCATTACGAAGTTTCTAGTGATGTCATTCGGATTGACCAATGCACCGGCGCTCATGGATTTAATGAATAGAGTATTTCAACAGTACCTAGACCAATTCATCGTGGTGTTCATTGACGACATATTGGTTTACTCTAAGACGGAGGAGGAGCACGACAAGCATTTACGGATAGTTCCGCAAGTATTGAGGAAAATGCTTATATGCCAAATTCAAGAAGTGCAAATTTTGGCCGAGGAGGTGGCTTTCTTAGGTCACGTGAGTGTCACGGAAGGAATTAGAGTGGATCCCACAAGATTGAAGCGGTGTTGGAGTGGAAACCGCCTAAGTCGGTGGCAAAGATAATAAGTTTTCGGGTTTAGCAGGTATTATCGGAGGTTTGTGGAAGGGTTCTCTCGATCGCAAATACCGCTGACTAAGTTGCTAAGGAAAGGTGTACCATTTGTATGGCTAGAGAAGCGAAGAAAGCTTTGATAAGTTGAGGAAGATTCTCACTAAGTCTCGGTTTAGTACAACCCGAGGCGGGAAATTATTCACGTCTATTGTGATGCATCTCACATTTGGTTTGGGGTGTGTGTTGATGCAGGATGGGAAGGTAGTAGCCTATCGTCCCGTCACCGAGACCGCATGAGGTTAACTATCCAACTCACGATCCGGAGTTAGCCAGCAATGCCTTCGCTTTGAAAATATGGAGACATTATCTTTATGGGGAGAAGTCGGTAATTTTCACGGATCACAAAAGTTTGAGGTATCTTCCGACTCGTAAGGATCTCAATCGAGAATGGCGATGGATTGAACTGTTAAAGGACTACGACTGTTCCATCGAATATCATCTGGGTAAGGCTAACGTGGTGGCTGATGCGTTGAGCCGAAAGGTTGTGGCGAACTTAAGGGCAATGTTTGCTCAGTTGAGCCTATATGACGATGGAAGCCTTTTGGCAGAGCTTCAAGTTAAGCCAACATGGATCGAGGAAATTAAGGCCAAACAGTTAGTGGATGAAGGGTTAAATGCGAAGAGAATGCAAGTTCAGGATGGTGGTTTAGAAGGGTATAGTTTGGTTTGGTAATGGTGTGTTATGTTTTCAAGGACGGCCCAGTATGCCAAAGGATATGGAGTTGAGGCAAAAATTCTCCATGATGCTCATAGCATTTCATACGCTATGCATCCGGAGGAAGCAAGATGTATGGAGATCTACTAAACAGCCTCGTGGCCCGGATGAAGCGTGAGATAACGAATTGTAGGGAAGTGTTTGATGTGTCGTCAGTTAAGGTTGAACACCGGTTGCCATCGGGCTACTTCAACCCAGAAAAGATTCCTCAATGGAAATGGGAGAGGATCACTATGGATTTCGCCGGTGGTCCCCTTACGCCCAAAGAAGAAAGATGCGCTTGGGTAATCGTGAGACCGTTCGACTAAATCACCACTTCATCTGGGTGAGAATGGACTACTCACCCGAAGCTAGCAAAGTTGTATGTGGTAGATAGTCGATTGCATGGTGTGCCCGTGACGCTTATCTCGGATAGGGACCCAAGGTTCACTTCGAGGTTTTGAAGGCGTTACATCAAGCGTTGGAGTGCGCGCTTGATTTCAAAGATGCCTTTCCATCCTCGGTCGACGGGCAATTCGAAAGGGTCATACAGATCTTAGAAGATATGTTTGAGGGTTGTGTCTTGGAATTCGAGGTAGTTGGGAGGAATTCTTACCTCTAGCGAAGTTCGCCTACAATAATAGCTACCAAGCGAGTATTCAGATGGCACCATACGAAGCACTGTATGGACGAAATGCCGAACTCCGACGTGTTGGACAGAGTTGGGAGAACGACAAGTGTTGGGTCCAGAGTTGGTAACAGAGACTGAAGACAAAGTCAAGGTGATTCGGTCTCGTCTCAAGGAAGCAGCAGATAGGCAGAAGTCTTATGCCGATCTCAAACGCAAGGAAATGGAGTATGCTGTGGGAGACAAGGTCTTCCTAAAGGTGTCGCCTTGGAAAAAGGTGTTAAGATTTGGACGGAAGGAAGTGAGCCCAAGATTCATTGGCCCATATACGATGATTAGTTTAATAGGACCGGTAGCTTATCACCGAATCGCCTATCGAAGTTAAGTCAAATTCATAATGTCTTCCATGTATCGATCTTTGAGGCGGTATCGACGGATCCATCACATGTGGTGCCCGTGACGGAAATCGAGGTTAATGCGGACTTATCTTTTGAGGAGGAATCGGTTCGATCTTGGATAGAGATGTAAAGGTTCTACGAGGAAGTCGGTGCCCTTAGTGAAAGTGCCGTATGAACCATGGTGTGGAAGAAGCTACGTGGAAACCCGAGGATGTGATACTGGCGACAATACCCTCATCTGTTTTAGTTAAGTAATTTCGGACTAAATTTATTTTAAGGGGTAGAATCAGAACATCCCAAAAATGGGGTTATTTGGAATTTAATCATTTTTCTTATGTATGAACTAACTGAGATACTATTTATGGAATAATAGAGCTTAATTTAAGGCTTTGAGTATGCACGGTTTGGTAGAAAATCTCAGTTTGTAACTTTAAAGGTAGGGAGCCTTAGCGAGGGTGTTATAAGAATAAATAAGGAAACATTTGACATAAAATAAGCCTAGAATAAGTGGCAAAGGAAGGCCACATGGGAGCTACATGTGACGCCACTAAGGGAGCAAGGAGAGCCTTGGTTCGAGTCACAAAAATCCCTCTTTTTGGCATTATGATGGACGGCACATGAGGGAGAGTCCTTTCTCTCTTTAAATTCTTTTTTTAAAAGATAATAGATGAAGATATTATGAAGGTTAATTGGATTAATATATGAATAATCAATAGGAGCATTTTGTTTATTATTAATCCCAAGGATAATAGTAGATAAAAGAGATTATTACTTATTATTAGAAATTAAATCATATTAGTTTGAATTAAACTAAATGGGTGGCCTAGAGTGAATTAAGGAAGTAGGATGAATCTTGGACTCCTTGTTGAGGAGGAGGACTGCAAGGACTTGTGGAAGGGGGAGTCAATTTCTTATAGGCACATTCCCCATCTTTTGTTTTCTTTCTTCCAAATTTCAAGTAGCCAAATTCTCATTCTTGATTTTCCTTTCTCTTCTCAAACTCTTAAAAACGAAAAAACAACATTCTCTATTCCTCCCGTCAAATTCCCATCCTCAAATCTTCTTTCTCTTATTTCCTACTAGCCAATCATCTACTCCCTTTACCTTTCTTCTTTTCTCACTAAAAGTCCAAATTTGTATAAGCCAATCATAGCGAATTTAAATCCCTATCAAAGTGCGAAATCCTTTTCTTTAAACTCTACTTGGCGAATTTGGTGCAAGAGAAGTAGGCATTCCTTTTTGACGATCTCAGAAGGTAAGGGTCTTAGGCCAAATGCCTATATTATTTGTATCTCATTATGTCGACTTTGGTAAAGATAGGTATGGGTTTCGGCAACTATTGATTAAGAATACTAATCACAGATTAAACCAATCCGCTGTAGGATCTTCGAGATTTGAAGATAGGCAAGTAAGATCGCCAACGTTAGTCAATCAATTTTTGGTAAGAATTTACATATAGATTGGTATTCATTTTAAAACAAAAGGCTATGGTTATTAATATTTACCGATTGTAGTTTGTGAACCAGATTCGTGATTTGGGTGCTGAGGCTAGTATTCAAAGTGACTAGGTAAGATTCGGGTACAAAAGGTTACCCCTTTAAATTGCTTGGATTGGCCGAATAGGCCATAGGGCTAATCCCATGGTTGGCCGAATGTAGGTACAAAGAGATCTAAGGTGGTCGACTCCTTCATTCGGGATTTAGATCACTCAGTGGTGACAGGTGTGTACATACACACTTATAGCGATTAATATGTGTGATAAATTATGTTGCTTGTAATCACTTGATGTAGATATGGATTTAGTACCTTAAAAGGTACAAGCAAGGACCTCGGTAAGTCTCTATTCATATGAGATTATTATGATGCTTTTGGGAAGCATGATTTATTTAATACATGTGATAAATGTATGAACTCTGTTATGATTGTGATATGGGTTGATGAGTGGAGGGGCAGATTATTGTGCCGACGGGCACCAAGTGTTTTGGTAACACACCGTGACTTGGTCACCAGAGGTTTGGTACCTCAGAGGTTTGGTACCTCATAGCGACTTGTCCCCGTGGTTAACACCACCGTGGGTTGGCCCCACTTGAGATATGGGATCGCTCGCCGGTGATTTGGTATCACACGATGGGTTGGCCCCATCAAATGATCTGTGTCTCACGGACACCGTGTTTTGGTAACACATTGTGACTATATGTCACCGGTGGTTTGGCACCACCGGTGGTTTGGCACCACCAAGTGGTTTGGTACCACAACGGGTAGACGATGGCGTTTGGATGGTTAGGTCGGAATTAAATATTCGCGCATAGTAATTGTTATGAGTTGTGTATGAAAAATGTTTTAAAACGGGGGAAGGGTTACATACTGAGTCTTGGTGACTCACCTTCTCCATTATTTTTTTCAGGTGATGCTTAGATCGCGGACATGGAGCCGGAGGGACTTGAGGAGGCCATGCGGTGGATTTAAAATTAAATGAACTTTAATTTTAGTTATTTTAAATTTTGTTATTGGGTTGTTTTATTTTGGATGTAATAAGGCCTCATTATACTTTACTTTAGTTGTTTTCTTATATGTTGGATATATTGTTTTTAATTATAAATTTGAACCACACGTTTTTCTAAATTAACACGAAAAATGTTTTATCGTGCCATCGGGCACATCTGAAGTTTGCATAATAACTTGACTTAATTAAATTTTCGTATTTGGACTAAGTATGATTTCAACAAGATAGCTTGAAACGAGAAGTTTTCAACAAATCTTAAATTGGTTTTAAAATGGGTTTCAAAAAAAAATTTTCTCCAGAATTGACCCATATTCGGTCCTAACGTTTGGGCGGGTTTGGGTTGTTACATTGATCGCAAAGAATCGCCTTCGATGGTGTGTAGCGGATGGAGGGTCGATTTAGTAATCCCCACGGTGTGTTGGTTGGTACGGGTGGTGTGTAGCGGATGGATATTTAGGTGGGCCGGGTTTGCATTTCATTATTTGTATCTAATCATGTGATCATAAATGATTATTATTTGATCTGTTATGAAAATGGGCTTTTGGCTAAATATGACTTAAATGGGCCTATGGCCATATGTGTAATTAATGGGCTTAAAGGCTTAATCAAATGGTTTTTTTAATGTATGTGTTATACATTGAGTTTATGACTCACCCCTTTTGTGGGAAAACTTTTCAGATGATTCGTAGTACGATGGATCGGGGCAGCAAGGATTTCGAGGTGGCCAATGCTCAAACAATGAAGTTTGGAAATTTTCCTACTTAAACTTATTAAGTTAATTTTTATTATTTAGACTTTATTATGGGTTTGCCAATTTTATGTAATAAGGCCACTATAAACTATCTTTAATTTTGTGTTTGGAATTATTTTTATTTTGCCATGAACAATAACTATTAAATAACTAAATAGTTTTCGATAAATAATAATTTAAAAATGTTTTTGTCACTAACATATATATATATGTGTGTTTTTAAAGTAATTTCCTTAAATGTGGTTTTCTTTTGATTTATCAATTCCTCATACAAGTAATGTTTTTTTTAAAAATATAAATTTTACTTTACAAATTTATTTTTAACCTAAAATGTTAAGTTAACTGCTTTTCTACAAAATCATCAAGTTTTTCTTAAACAAAATGAGAATTCGCTATAGAATTACTCGAGGAACATACCAAATCCTGTTAGGCTTTTGGGTAGGGTTTGGGGTGTTTCAACTTGGTATCGAGCCCGCTTTTAAACTCTCGGCCTTGGGTTGTGAAGCCCACAACGCTTTCAAAATATGGCCCAAATGACTTTTTGAAAATTTTCTTAAGTTAAAATGGTTTTATAAGAGCATGGCACTCGGAGTTCTCACTCCAGATCCATCAGGTATGTATCTTTATTGATAGAGTGATATGAAAGTCTGATAAGCTTAAGGAAACTATAACTTTAGAGACATGGACCCTAGGTGTATGTGTGCTACTACGGAAAAACCACTGAATATCTACTTCATAAAACTTTCTTTTAATAAGAAGTGAAAAGATTCTAATACATAAGACTTTTCGTAAAAACAGATAAGACACGTAGTAGATATGAGCTCTAGGGGACGTGGACGTCGTGGACGTGGATGAGGAAGAATGGTCGTGTCGGAACCGCTTAGATCCGGTCAAGGTTTCGAAATGATGCTCCACCACCACCGTTGGGGTGGAATTTGAAGAACAAAATGAAGGAGGTGACGCAGATCACAAGTCTTCATGAAGTTTTGGAACGATGTGGCGAAGCTAGTTCGGAAATGGGTCTCGAAAGTCGATGGTCGAGACTTAGATCAAATGGAGCCGAGGTTTTCGTGGAGTATCCGGAGTAGCTCCAAATGTAGCCGAATCTTGGTTGGAGGCGATCGAGAGGATCATGGACGATTTAGATCGACCGATGAAGAAAAGTCGAAGGTGCTATTTCACTACTCGTGATGAAGCCTACCAAAGTGGTGGCTCACTATCAAAGAGAGTACCCACGTGGATCATTGGATTGGGGGTATTTTAAGATTAAATTCGAAGGAAAATATGTTGGATCTAGCTACATCGACTCCCGAGGAAGACATTTCAATTTGGTCCAAGGAAACAAGTCGATAAATTTGAATATGAAGCAGAATTTTTGCGACTTAGCCGATATGCTAGAGGGATAGTGGCTACGGAATATGAACGGTGCATCAGATTTGAAGATGGACTTAGAGATGAGCTACGAGTGATGATTGCTCTGCACCGTGAAAGAGATTTTGCAATCTTAGTGGAAAGGGCAAGAATTGCCAAAGAGGCTAAACGGGCTGAGAGACAGAACCGAGACAGAGGCCCGAGCAAGAATAAGAGAAGCTTTGGGTCTTCAGGGTCGTCCGGGAATTTTCAGAAGAAATCAAGAAATGATGGACCGCGAGGTCAACAGACTACTACGGGTGGACAAAATCGTACTTGTACTCAATGTGGGAAAATGCACTCGGAAGAATGTTGGAAAAAGACCGGCGGATGTTTCAAGTGCGGTTCGAAGGATCATATGATCAAGGATTGCCCGATGAACTCAGAGAAGAACCGCCCGGCAAGTCGGGGTGCTAATCAGGCGGCCGAGGTGGACAACAGCCGATAAGGGGTCGTGGGTCCAAATGGAAGGGGTAATGGTTCTGATAGAGGTCGCGAAACTTCAGGCAGAGGCAGTGGTAGCTATGAGGCGAGACAACCGAGTTTGGTGTATGCGATTCGTCCCGAGAGAGACGTTGATGCACTGATGTTATCACGTGCACGTTTTTGATTTACAGGTTGCCTTTATTGCTTTAATAGATATAGGGTCAACTCATTCCTATATCTCTAGTGAAGTATCCGGGACTTTGCATGTGACTTCAAATGCGTACCTAGGAAGATGATCGTACTTAGTCCTTTAGGATGCATAATGAGTTGTAGACAAACTTTTTAAGGAAGTGCCTTTAGAAGTTCAAGGGATACAATTTTTGGCTGATTTAATGGAGTTGCCATTCGGAGAATTCGACCTAATCTTAGGCATGGACTGGCTTGTGAAGTATCGTGCAAATGTAGATTGTGCTACTAAGCGAATGTCCTTAAGAACTATTGATGACAAGGAAGTTGTAGTGATGGGCGAGAGACGAAACTACTTATCTAATGTAGTAACCGCTCTTAAGGCATAAAAGATGGTTAGAAATGGATGTATAGCCTTTCTGATGTTGGTGAGTGCCTTGGAGGCTAAGGAAGCAACTGTTGAGGGAGTTAGGACTGTGAATGAATTTGTAGATGTTTTTTAAGAACTTCTAGGTTTGCCTCCGGATCGTGAAGTAGAATTCGGATTGATTTATTATTCGAACGGCGCCATTTTCTATTGCTCCATATAGAATGGCACCGAAGGAATTAGTTGAGCTTAAGGCTCGATTCGTGGAGTTGCTTGATCATGGATTTATCCGACCTAGTGTGTCTCCATGGGGAGCACCGGTCCTATTCGTGAAGAAGAAGGACGGATCGATGAGGATGTGTATGGATTACCGCGTTAAATAAGTGACCATCAAGAACAAGTATCCTTTGCCAAGGATCGATGACTTGTTCGATCGATTTCAAAGGAGCTGCGGTATTCTCAAAGATTGATCTAAGGTCGAGGTATCATCGCCTTAAAGTGAAGGAAGTGGATATCCATAAGACGGCTTCCGAACTAGATATGGGCATTATGAATTTTGGTAATGCCATTCGGATTGACGAATGCCCCAATTGCGTTCATGGATATGATGAATCGAATTTTCCAAATTTTACTTGGATCAATTCGTTGTGGTATTCATAGACGACATCCCGGTGTATTCTAAGTCCGAAATGGAACATGATAAGCATCTCCGGATTGTGTTGCAAGTTTTAAGGAGAAGAACTTTATGCCAAATTCAGAAGTGTGAATTTTGGTGAAAGAAGTTGCATTTTTAGGCCATGTGGTATCTGCGGAAGGGATAAGGGTGGATTCTCGAAGATTGAGGTCATGCTAGATTGGAAACCACCTAAGTCCGTAACTGAGGTTCGCAGTTTCTTAGGATTAGTAGGCTATTACCGAAGATTCGTCGAAGGATTCTCATCGATAACTGCACCTTTAACGAAATTGCTGAGAAAGGAAGTACCTTTCGTGTGGGCCGATAAGCAAGAAGAGAGTTTTGAGAAGCTCAAGAAAGTTTTGACCAAGCTCCGCTTTGATTCAACTTTGAGGTAGGAAAGGATTTAAATGTGTATTGTGATGCTTCTCACAGTGATTAGGATGTGTTCGATGCAAGGTGGAAAAGTAGTTGCGTATGCATCTCGTGAGCTTGAGACCACACGAGGTTAATTACCCGACGCATGATTTGGAGTTGGCAAATGTAGTCTTTGCTCTTAAAGTTTGGAGACATTATTTATACGGGGAAAAGTCGGTGATATACATGCACCACAAAAGTCCTAAATATCTACCGACTCGTAAAGAACCGAATTTGAGGCAACGAAGGTGGATAGAGTTGTTGAAAGACTACGATCGTTTCTATTGAGTACCACCCGCAAGGCGAATGTGGTGGCGACGCCTAAGTCAAAAAGTGGTGTCGGTTAAGGCGATGTTTGCACATCTCGCCTTTTACGATGACGAAAGCTTGTTGGCGTAACTTCAAGTTAAACCGACATGGTTGAGTCAAGTGAAAGAGAGGCGCTTGGTAGACGAAGATCTGAGTGTAAAGCTTCTAAGAAAGTGCAGTGGAGAATTGAAAGATTATGGTATTAACAAGTGATGGGGTATTGTGTTTTAAAGGTAAAGTTTGTATGCCGAGGATCGGAGTTGAGGCAAAGATTCTTCGTGATTCGCATGGTAGTCCTTATGCTATGCATCCTGAAGGATGCAAGTTATACCGAGATTTGCGAGATCAGTTTTGGTGGCCTGGACTTAAACGGAAAGTTACGGAGTTTGTAAGAAAGTGCTTAACATGTCAGCAAGTCAAGGCTGAACATCAAGTACCTTCGGGATTGCTTCAGCCGATAAAGATTTCGCAGTGGAAGTGGGAGAGAATCACCATGGACTTTGTTAGTGGGCTTCCTCTTACGCCTACTAAGAAAGACTCAGATGGGTGACAATGGACCGATTGACTAAATCTACACATTTTATCCCGATTGGGTTGATTACTCTTTGCGTAAATTGGTGAAGTTATATGTGGTTGAGATTGTGAGATTGCATGGAGTGCCGTTGTCAATTATTTCGGACAGAGATCTGAGGTTTACGTCGCGGTTTTGGAAAGCATTGCATCAGGCTTTAGGCACCAGATTGGACTTCAATCCTCAGTCTGATGGCCAATCTGAAAGAGTAATCCAAATCTTAGAAGATATGTTAAAAGGATGTGTAATGGATTTCAAGGGAAGTTGGGAGGAATTCTCACTGCTTGGCGAATTTGCGACAACAACAGCTTCAATCCAAGATTCGATGGCACCATATGAAGCACTATATGGACTAAGTGTCGCACTCCTACGTGTTGGGATGTAATTAGGGGAACGCCGATTTTGGGTCCGTAGATAGTGGTGAATCCAAAGAAAAGGTTAAGGTAACTGGGCTCGGTTAAAGGAAGCATCCGATGACAAAAATCGCATACGATCTAAAGCGGAAAGAAATAGAGTTTGTTTGTGGGGACCAAGTTTTCCTAAAGGTTTCACCTTGGAAAAAGGTAATGAGATTTGGTCGCAGTGGAAACTAAGTCCTGTGTTCATTGGACCTTATCGGGTTTTGAAGCGAGTTGGATCTGTGGCATATCAGTTAGATTTGCCTTCTGAGTTGAAGCAAATGCACGATGTGTTCCATGTTTCAATGCTACGCCTACCTGGCCGATCCATCTCATGTAGTGCTAGTCGAGGAGGTGGAATTAAGACCGATTTGTCTTATGAAGAGGAGCCAATTCAAATTCGGAGCGAGATGTAAAGGTTTTATGGAGAAAGTCCGCTCCTCTCATCAAAGTATTATGGCGTAATCATGGATCAAGAAGCTTCGTGGGAACCGGAGGAAGCGATGCTACAAAGAATACCCTCACTTATTCCAAATGTAATTTCGAGGACGAAATTATTTTAAGGGGTAGAACTGTAACATCCTCGATAATTAGGGTTATGCATTTTCTACTTAATTGAATGATGTTGCATGCTTAATTATTATTGAGTGTATTTTGGAAGTTATTTGAGCTTCATTAATTAAGTGAATGCTTAGTGAAACTTTTAATTTCTAATAATTAAGAGGGAGCTAAACAAGTTAGGCCTTAAGAAATAATGACAAGGAGTTTTAAGCATAAGTTGAGTAATTGGCAAGGTGGTTAGGATGCATGGATTAGTGCTTGAGGGGAGAGGTTCAATCCCCTAGCTAGCAAATGGGAAAATTTTAGTTTTTATGTTTCCTTCCCTATAGTGTCGGCCAAGAATGTTCTAGAGTGGATGAGTATTCTTTTATTTTTGGCCATTTGACCATATGAAAAAGGCAAGCTAGGAACTTATGGTATGGAATCATAAGAAGATGGTAAGAAAGGAGGGACAAAAGGCATGATATGTGGGCAATGTTTTGAAGTTTGTTCATGGTCATTTGACCATGAACCTAGACAACATAAGGGGCTAAGGGAGTGATTAATTGTGTTGGAAATTATGGAGTTGATAGGAAGAATCAAGGAGGAAAGAAGGGATTGTGTAGGCTATTGTGTTGGCTGAATTTTGGTATCGGATTAGGGAGGTTTTAGTTGACCAAAAGGTTGTCAATTATGCATTTTTCCTTTGTCCAATATTTTTCTTCTCTTAGCTGAAATTGTCTATTGACATTTGGTACAAAGTTTGCTTTGTTTTGGCCTTTGCATTTTGACCAAATAGGTACCTTTATTTCATCTTTTCCTCTCAAAATTTTATCTCCTTTTGATACCAAATTATTGTCACTTTTGAAGACACTTCCTTTTCTTCCTCTCTAGTGCCAATTCAACTTTCACCAAAAGCTTTCTCTCATTTTCTTTTTCTTTCTTTTCATTCTATTTCTCTCTCTCTTTCCCTCTCATAGCCGAAACCACAAAAGATCAAGAACCTTTTTCTTCATTTCTTCCCCTTGGCCGAATGAGCATAGGTTCCAAAACCAATCTCTTTTCTTTTTGAAAAACAACATCACCATCATCATCTTCTTCCTTTAATCTCTCTCTTTCTCTTTCTCTTTTCTTCCTTCTCTCTTTCCTTCTCTTTTCATACTTCTTTCTTCTTCATTCTCAACCGAAACCACCATAGACAAAGCACAATATTTCTCTTTTTGTTAAAGTCGAATCATCAATTCCTTTCTTCTTTTGTTCAAGGCCGAACCTTCAAGTGAATCAAGTAAGGATTTTGTCAATCGCTTTCATGATCTTCTTCTTATTTTAGTCTCATAATCCTTTTATTTTTCTGTCCCTAGGTCGAATCCTTGGAAAGGATTTTTAAAGATCTTTGTTGAAGCCAACTTTTAAGAAGTGATCTTTCGAGATCATCAAGGTAAGGATTTTTAATTTCGATCATATCAATTCTTTTAGAATGGATCACTAATCAACGTTATTTTAGGGGCGATTTAAGACTAACAAGATAGGTAAGAAAAGGGCAGTACGGAGTGTTTGGAAGAGAGGAGGTACTATTTTACGATCAAACTTCAAACGAAGGGTCAGACGACAGCTAGAGACTTTCCACCGGGTTGTGGACCCTCTCGCTAATGAGGAGTGATTATTTGAATAGTGCGTATAATCGAACCACTTTACGTTGGTGGAATATCGGTGGTTTTGATCCATCTAGCGAGAAAACCACAAATAACTGCTGCTCGAGAATCCGAGGGTAAGGATTTAGATCCATCATCAATAAGTGTAGTTTTGTTAGTAATAGTGTATACTAACCAAGTGTGCTAATTAACTAGGTGTTGACGAGCGAGAGGGTATCGTTCTCACCGCTCATAAGGTGTGTAACCTTACATTAAAAATCTCATAGATTTACATATATTTAAATGTGATTATACTGCCATGTGTATGATTGTGATTTTGAATACCATTCAAAGGTATACGATATTCGTGTATGTTTACCCTAATATTTTCTTCATTTTGCTATATGCATAAATGTGAAGATAAGTATGACTATATTATGATCTGTGGGGTAAATAGCATGAAAATTTATCGATATGTATGTGCATGGGCATATGGGTATTATTGATGAAGGGGAAGTATTCTGGTGGTTTTACCACATTTCCGGTGACTTCGGTCACATATTTGAAATCCGGTGACTTCGGTCACATATGTGAATTTGGTGACTTCGGTCACATATGTGAATCTGGTGACTTCGATCACATTTTTGAAATCGGGTGACTTCGGTCACATATGTGAATTTGGTGACTTCGGTCACATATTTGAAATCTAGTGACTTCGGTCACATTTGTCTGGTGGCTTTGCCACAATATTATAAGGGCGATGTGCATGTTGACTGCAAAGAATCGCCTTCGATGGTGTGTAGCAGATGGAGGGTCGATTTAGTAATCCCTACTTGTGTGTTGGTTGGTACGGTGGTGTATAGCGGATGGATATTTAGGTGGGCCGGGTTTGCATTTCATTATTTGTATCTAATCATGTGATCATAAATGATTATTATTTGATCTGTTATGAAAATGGGCTTTTGGCCAAATATGACTTAAATGGGCCTATGGCCATATGTGTAATTAATGGGCTTAAAGGCTTAATCAAATGGGTTTTTTAATGTATGTGTTATACATTGAGTTTATGACTCACCCCTTTTTGGAAAACTTTTCAGATGATTCGTAGTGCGATGGATCGGGGCAGCAAGGATTTCGAGGTGGCCAATGCTCAAACAATGAAGTTTGGAAATTTTCCTACTTAAACTTATTAAGTTAATTTTTATTATTTAGACTTTATTATGGGTTTGCCAATTTTATGTAATAAGGCCACTATAAACTATCTTTAATTTTGTGTTTGGAATTATTTTTATTTTGCCATGAACAATAACTATTAAATAACTAAATAGTTTTCGATAAATAATAATTTAAAAATGTTTTTGTCACTAACATATATATATATATATGTGTGTGTGTTTTAAAGTAATTTCCTTAAATGTGGTTTTCTTTTGATTTATCAATTCCTCCTACAAGTAATTTTTTTTAAAAATATAAATTTTACTTTACAAATTTATTTTAACCTAAAATGTTAAGTTAACTGCTTTCTACAAAATCATCAAGTTTTTCTTAAACAAAAATGAGAATTGCTATAGAATTACTCGAGGAACATACCAAATCCGGTTAGGCTTTTTGGGTAGGGTTTGGGGTGTTTCATGGTTGTACAGATTACGTTATATAAAAAGCGTTTGATTCTGTCATAATTGTACCATACTTTAAAAAGTATTTGAATCTCAATTCTAAAAATATGTATTGATTTCTTTTCTTACATTTTATTATACAAACATAGGATTTCTTTAGATCACTTCAAATTGATACATTATTTGTATAATCACTAAATTAGAAAAGAGGTTTTCTCCGTTGGGCTATCTCCCCAATGGGGAGTATTTATTTTATGGATTAGGCGGCGAGAGTTTGAGTTGGATTTAAACTCACGACGGAGGTTTCTACATCGGAAAGATAGTAAGAGGGAAGGTGAGAAGCTGGCTATATATGGAGCTGTCTATGAAGAGAGGAAGCATACCTTGGTGGGTGTTTGGGCATAGGAGCATTCAGAGTGCGAATTAGCTTCAGACTTCTATCATGTGTGTATTCTCTCTACTCTAGCTGTAGAGCGACAAATGTCAAAATGCCGGTCACACGGCGATGGTAGCCACACGAGTGTGCAAGCGCACGTGTGGGAGCTTCGACGTGATAGTTGAGGCCAGCTTGAGTGTTCTTGTGCGTTTAGGCTGTTTGGGCGATGATGGGCCTAAAGGGGCCAAGTAGGCCTAATAGGCCCATGGGCCCATATGAATAAATTGTATGATTGTGTAGTAGATAGTGAACTGGACTATAGGAATCTCGTATCTGTGGTTAGATTTGGGCTAAGTGGGCCACACGAGCGTGTGGCCACGTGGGCCGAATAAGGGGCCTCGGGCCCATTTACACTGTTATGACCATTTAGGTTGAAACACCCCAAACCTGACCCACAAGCCCTGATCGGATCTGGCATGCTTCTAGGAAAAACCATTTGAATCTTATTTGAAACTTTGCTAAAATTTTTCGTGTTTTTGAAAACAGTTGATTTGGGTTGGGCTCGAATTTAAAACCCGTGTTGATTAGGTGTCAAAACATTTAATATTTATACTTAAGAAAGATGGACTTTAATTTTGAATTAATAAAGATCGTGTCATACTTAAATAAGTAAATATGCATGCGTAAATAGTTCAAACCAAGGCCTTATTACATCAAATCAAAACCCAAATTAAATTCAAAGTACTTAAAAGAGAAAACCCAAAATAAAATAGACTTGAAGCTGAGCATGGCCACCCTTGAGCTCCTGCCAACCCGGTCCATCACCGAGTGTCACCGAAAAATAATCCCACAAGGGTGAGTCAAACAGACTCAATGTGTACAATCAACACCAAGTCTCAAAGATTCGTGCATGTCACATCATACATATTCACATAGCATTTATATAGAATGATGCAATTCCAACCCAAGCCTATATAACCATCCGCTACACATCACCCGCACTCAACCATCACACCGTGGGGACTACTAAGTCAACCCTCCATCCGCTACACACCATCGAAGGCGCCACCATACGATGACGTGCTCATCACCCTTATAATTTCGTGGCATAGCACCATATACATATTCGTGACATAAGTCACCACATTCATATATTGTGACATAAGTCAACACATTCGGATATTGTGACATAAGTCACCACATTCACATATTGGGGTATTAAACCACCAATTCACTTCCCTTTACATATCACCCATATGCCCCATGTCATGCAAAACATGCAAAAAATTATGCCTTATGCTTTATTCACATTCTTATAGTTGCACTTATGTGCCATAATAGATCGTATTATATTCCTAGTAGGAGTAGGAAAAACGTACCTGAGTACTTTGTACCATCGCATGGAAACTTAGCCATATTCACATTATTATAACATATATATATAATATTGCCTTACATCTATTAAGAGATAGTGTGAGTACACACCGATTTACTTAGCAAATTCACTCCAAATCCCAAAATCCAATCTATCGCTTTAGATCTTTACCGCCTATATTCGCCAACCCCAATCTTATTAGTAAAAGCCATTCGCTATAAAACCAAATCCTAATAGGATTATTATAATCAAATTCTTACCTTGGTGCCAATTTCACTACTAATCAAATCTCGAACGTTGAAATCCTTCTACCTTGTATTCGGCTAACATTAGATCACTTAAAGGGTTAGTTTCCGGCTTTTGAATAATAATGAAATAGATCTATGACACCAAACATGGCCTTGGCCGAATACATAGACCCACTTACCTTGCAAATCCCAAAACCCGAAAGCACCACTTGGTTATGGAGATGTCGAAATACCTATACACATATGTTAGATCCGATTCTAACATTAAATCATAAGTAGATAGCCCTTGGCCTAATATACACATGTCTTACCTTGAATCTTTAAAATCCCGAAATATCCTTCCTTGAAGTCGACAACACCTAAATCTCAAAACTTCCTTATGGTCGACTAGAGACAGATCCCGAAAGAGTCCTTCATGGTTTCGGTCAAAGACATTAATAGAGTTAGATTTCTAGTTTAAGAAAAAGAATGGGAATCGAATGACAATTGGCCCTTACCCTTAATACAAAAGTCGATAGCACCTTTGCTTGAAGCCCCTCAAAGATTCGGCTATGAAGACTAGCTAGTGCTCAAAAGATTTCGACTTTTGGGACTTAATGGAGTAATCGGCTTCACAAGGATGAAAAGAGAGAGAGATATGAGCTTTAGGAAGAATCGGCAATGGTTATTTTAGGGAGAGGTTTCAGCTTTGATTGATTTTGCAAAAGAAGAATAGTATGTTGAAGGTTTGGCTTTTAGAGAATCGAAAAGGAAAAGGGAATAATTGGCAGAGAGAATTCGGCAGAGGAAAAAAAAGAATGAAGAATAGCCACCCTTTTCCCCTTTCTGCCGAAATTAGTCTACCTAGAGACCCTTATTCGGCCAACTCTCCCTATTCTGATAGCTTTATCTCTCAATTATCACCTTATTCAAATTAATAAAATTAATCCAACATTTATCCCTTATCTAGCAGAATTTTAAAATGGATTAAACTCCTCCCTTGAGTTCCTTAGTGCCGTCCACCTCTCTGCTCCTTGTAGCAAAAAACAAAATTCTTTTATTTGCTTCCCATGCGACTCGAACTTAGGTCCTTCCTAATAGCCCATGGCATCATTTCCAGAGGCCCTAAGTGGCGCCTCCAAGCCCGTTTGTGTGTCATATTTCCCTTATTTATTTTCTTTAGGCCACCTTGCTTCAGTTCCCTCTTTTAGACTTAAAACTCGATATTTTTCTAAGGCATTTTCCTTATATTTCAAGATTCTAAAATTCACATAACACATTCATAACACATAAGACATGCTATTTCATATAATTAAGCGTAAATGCACAAGCCATATTCCAGGATATTACATACGTTATCTGAGTCGCTCGGGGCGGCAGCAGGCCTTTGGAAAGGCTGTTAAATGCAAAATTACCAAAGTACCCTCGATGGGTAAATTACTGAAGTACCCCTGGTTTGCAAAATTATCGAAATACCCCTAGTTTGCAAAATTACCAAAATACCCCTGGTTTGGGTAATTTATCGAAATACCCCCAGTTTGTAAAATTATCAAAATATCCCTAGTTTGCAAAATTATCAAAATACCCTTGGTTTGCAAAATTACCGAAATATCCCTGGTTTGTAAAATTACTGAAATACCCTGGTTTGTAAAATTTATGAAATGCCCCTAGTTTGTAAAATTATCGAAATACCCCTAGTTTGTGAAATTATCGAAATACCCCTATTTGTAAACTTACCAAAATACCCCTGGTTTGTAAAATTACCGAAATACCCCTTATTTGCAAAACTATCGAAATACCCCAGGTTTATAAAATTATCAAAATACTCCTGGTTTGAAAAATTATTGAAATGCCACTGGTTTGCAAAATTATCGAAATACCCTCGATGGGTAAAATGACCGATATGCCCTTGATGGGCAAGATGACGAAAATGCCCCTACATGTTATATGGTTATTCTTGTACGCAATTTATGATTATTATGGTATGCTTATTATTGTATGAAGCATTCATGTGTTATTATGCTGCATGGGAATGAGATTATTAATATGGAGGAAGTGCAAATAGGATCGCATGGTCGCTTGACGACTGTGGATCCACCGAAGGCTTTTTAGCCACCGAGCAGCCATGCTACACCGATAAGTTAGTGCCGCAACCGGTGCTACAAAGGAAGTGTACGGATGGGTGGGTCGATAAATCCCAACAGGAGTGTACGATTGGACAGGAGTCGGAGTGCAGGGTTGGTATGGGCATTAATGCATTGCATATATAGATTTTAATATTGAGATGGGCTTAGGCCCAGATATTTATGATATGTGACATATGATATGGGTTAAGGCCCAACCGAGGCTATTTTGGGCTAAGGCCCAATTGCCACCGTTATTGTAATGGGCGTCGACCCGGATTGTTGTGATGCATGTTTTTACTGATGAGGATTGTACACACTGGGTTTTCACAAACTCACCCCCTCTTTTTAATTTTTCTAAGTAACCCTCAGTAGGCGGTTCGACGTATTGGAGGACTCAGAGGTGGTGACACTATGAGCAGTTTTGGATTTTAGTATTCTACTTTACTTTATTAAACTATTTTTATTGGGTTGTAATAAGGCCTCTCTAAATTCTGGTATAGTTTGGGATTTTAGTTTATTATGTTTTAAATCTGCTCAACATTGAATCGCGATTTTCCAAAACAATACCTGTTTTCAAAACACTACGTTTTTGCAACTAAGTTATAAATATCACGTTTTATACGTCAGTTGTTTTAAACTAAGATTCCGCAACGAACAAGGTTTTGAATGTAATGACTTCTTAATAAATGTCGATTATTAATAACAATCGCAAACTGGGACTTTAGTTTTTAAATATCAACAGGGGTTTTCAATGAAAATGCGATTTTTGAAAAAACACCTCAATGTGACACGCTAGATTCGGGCCTAACTTCTAGGCCAGGTTTAGGGTGTTACATGAGTAGTGTGATGACGATCCTCACAGTCCCCGAGCCTTTAGTAGCTTTGACGATCTATAAAACAGAGCAAACACACACAGAGAGTAAGCTTTCTAAAGCTTAGTAAGCCATATACAAATAAACTTAGCATAAAATACACATAACCATATTGATACAATGAGATTAATGGTTCTCATAACAAATTCATCACATTTATTTCTTAGGCTCATTTTCTTAGCCATATCTTACCACATTATTCAACTCAAATGTCGCATACACACATAGTTCTTTTAAGCATCTCTTCACATATCATTCTATCATTTCATTTCACATATCCATCTTAGTAAGTTCATATAAATACTTACCTTTCATACACACTTAGCGTACATAACAAGCATACCTGAAATGAAAATTACTAATCACATAGTCATTTGTATCTCAGATTTGCCCGTTGAACTGTTCAGAATTTAATAGGATATGAAAAGTGCTCGGAATAGTCGTACAATGCCAACGTCCCAGACGTGGTCTTACATGTAATTAGATATCGAGCCACTGTCCCAGACAGGGTCTTACACTAATTATTACGATGCCAATGTCCCAAACATGGTCTTACACGTAAATCTCATATCGATGCCAACGTCCCAAACGTGGTCTTACACGAAATCTCGAATCAATGCCATCAAAATACGAACATGGGGATTATTGAAATGTTTGTTTGATTTTGATTGAAAAGGTGTTATTCATAGAATACATTGGTCTTACATGATATCACATAATAGACTCTTATGTATCTCATACAAGTCCAAACATTTCATCAAATTCACAATTTAATCCTTCAAATAATCATTTTTCTCAATTGAGTCCAATATATTCAAATTCAACAAAACTCCAAAACAAACTATGATAATCATATTCATATATTTCATATTTCACTATAAAACGTTACAAATCACATGAGTTCATCAAAGGCTCATCTCATAAACATCATCAATACTCAAAATTAAGACATGAGTTTTGAAGTAGACGAAGCAATGATTGTAAAAATATAGAAATTATCAAAAACTGATTAAAAACTTACCTTGAATCAAAGCTTGTAATGGCTGAATATTAAAAGAACTAAACCCTTCTTTCTTTCTCTAATATCCAATCAAAAGATGAAGGAATTAATGCCTATTTTCATGCTTTGTTTTTTCCATAACACATTTTAATACATAAATGTCATATTTAACCTTTTACTAGACATGTATACATATAAACATTATGGGTCCTTTATCCATCCACTAACTTAATAGTGGTCTAATTGCTTCATAAGGCCTCCACCTTTAAAAGCCACAACTAATAGGTATTTAATCAATTAGAAAGCCACTTTTACACTTTATGCAATTTAATCCTTTTGTCAAATTAAACACACAAATAATCAAATTTTCTTACAAGGCTTTCACAAATGCTTAGCCACATATCAAAGGCATAAAAAATAATATTAAAATATTATTCAGACTCAAATTTGTGGTTTCAAAACCACTATTCAGACTAGGGTCTACACCGGACTGTTGCAAGCAAGATGTGCCGAAAACTGTATTTCGAACGAGATATGGCCATTATGAGTTTCTTGTCATGCCATTTGGTCTAACGAACGCTCCTGCGATTTTCATGGACTTGATGAATTGGATCTTTCGATCGTACTTGGACAAGTTTGTAGTTGTTTTTATCGATGACATATTAGTCTATTCTCTGGATGAGAGTGAACATGCGGAGCATCTAAGAATTGTTTTGCAGACTTTAAGAGACAAGCAGTTGTATGATAAATTTAGCAAGAGTGAGTTTTGGCTCTAAGAGGTTGGATTTTTACGGCACATTGTGTCGGGTGATGGTATTAGAGTTGATCCGGGTAAGATTTTGGCTATTATGGAGTGGAAACTGACAAGAAATGTGTCGAAAGTCAGAAACTTTTAGGGTTAGCGGGGTACTACAGACGATTCGTGAAGGGACTCTCCATGATTGCTACCTCGATGACGAAATTGTTGCATAAAGATGTTAAGTTTCATTGGACTGAAAAATGTCAACAAATTTTTGAGAGATTGAGAATATTGTTAACTGATGCACCAATTTTAATGCAACCTGAGTCGGGCAAAGAGTTTGTGGTCTATAGTGACGCGTCATTAAATGGTCTCAGTTGTGTGTTGATGCAAGAGGGTAAGGTAGTCGCTTACACCTTGAGACAGCTAAAATCGCACGAGAAGAATTATCTGACTCATGACTTGGAGTTGGCTGCGATTATTTTTGCATTAAAGATTTGGCGATATTATTTATATGGTGAGAAGTGCCGAATCTTCATGGATCATAAGAGCTTAAAGTACTTGATGGATCAAAAGGATTTAAATTTGAGACAACGACGGTGGCTTGATTTATTGAAAGACTATGAACTAGCAATCGATTACCATCCGGGGAAAACGAATGTGGTTGCGAATGCCCTGAGTAGGAAATGCCTTTATGCTTTGAGAGTTATGAACACGAGCTTAGCATTGTCTGATGATGGTACTATATTGACTGAGTTGAGGGCTAGACCACTATTTATTCAATAAATATGTAAAGCTTAAAAGAATGATAAAGAGTTGTAAGTTCAGAGAGCCCAGTGTGAATTGGGAAATGGTTTTGATTTTTGGGTGAGTTCGGATAGTTGTTTGATGTTTCATGATGGGATTTGTGTACCTAAGGATGATGAGTTGATTCGGAAGATATTAAATGAAGAACACAGTAGTCACTTGTTAGTATATCCCGGTAGCACGAAAATATACAATGATTTGAAGAAATTTTATTGGTGGCTGGGTATGAAAAGGGACATCTCTGAGTTTGTGGCAAGATGCTTGATCTGTCAACAAGTGAAAGCCGAGCACCAAGTACCTTCGGAATTGCTTCAGTCGGTAATGGTTCCCGAGTGGAAGTGGGATCAGATTACTATGGATTTTGTAACGGGGTTGCCCATGACTTCTAGAAAGACAGATGCTGTGTGGGTTATTATGGATAGACTAACGAAGTCAGCTCACTTTATACCTGTAACAGTCTGGTTTATACCCTAGTTAGAACAATGGTTTCGAGACCACAAATTCGATTCTAAATAATATTTTAGTACTATTTTCTGTGACTTTGATATGTGATTAAGCATGTGGTAAAGTTTCGTGTGCTAATTTGTCCGTTTATGTGTTTAATTTGATAAAAGGATTGAATTGCATCAAGTGCAAAACTATCATGCTAATTGTTAAAGTACCAGTGTGCTGTGGCTTTGTAAAGTTGGAGGCCTTATATGGTAATTAAGCCATTCATAAGGTTAGTGGATGGCATATGGTCTAAAATGACCTTAATTTATATGTTATATATGTTTTTTTATAAGGACAATTTTGTAATTAGGTTAATAATATGATAGTTAATAAAAATAAAACATGAAAAAATGGACATTCATTCATGCATTATTCCACTAAAAATCAAAGAAAGAAAAAGAAAGAAGTTGAGTTAGGTTTCGACCATTGTGAGCTTGAAATTAAGGTATGATTTTGATTTGGATTTTGATGATTTTTATGTTTTTGAGATTGTTGCTTAGTCTACTATCAAGCCCATGTCTCAATTTTGTGAATTGATGATGTTCATGAGATGTGTTATTGATGAAATGGTGAGCTATGTGATGAGCTTAGTTGTTAATTAAAAGATTTGTGCTAGATGAATATACTTTGTTCTTGAATTTTTGATGAATTTAGCTAATTAGGGATAAATTGAGAAAATAGTAACTTGAGGGACTAAATTGTAAATTTGATGGAAAATATGGGCTTGTATGTGATGTATGAACATTCAACTAAGCATGAGTACGAGATGATTTTGTGAATTTAATGTTTTGGGAAAAATGGACTAAATTGATAAATTGTGCAAATGTGAGGGTTAAATTGCAAATAGCCCTAAATGTGTGTCCTTGGATTGAATTGAATGAGTTAGTAAATAAAAGATTTAATTCTGAATATGTATAGATCAACAACCGAGGAAAATAGACTTAGATCGCGGGAAAGCGAAAGTAACTGAGTAGCCGTTTCCATTTCCGTAAAATCGGATTCGAGGTAAGTCATTATGCAAATAAATGTATTCGTATTGAATTATGTATGTTCATATGATTATTATTAACAATGAATGCTTATGAGATGATCCGTACATGAATTCTAAGATAAGGCTGACTTAGTGTCGATATTCGAGAAGTACCATACGGACCTAGGAATAGATAGGATTAGCTATGTCATGACATAGGTATCTGTTCTATTTTATCATGTAAGACCACGTCTGGGACGTTGGTGTTGATTTGAGATTCCGTGTAAGACCACTTCTGGGATGTTGGCATCGATATGAGATTTACGTGTAAGACCTTGTCTGGGACATTGGCATCGTATTGATTCGTGTAAGACCATGTCTGGGACAGTGGCATCGATATCTGAGTGCCCGTAAGACCTCGTCTGGGACGTTGGCATTGTACTACTATTTTGAGCTTTTTGAGTATCCTATTAGATTCCTATCGGTTCATTGGGCAAATTTGAGGTATGTTTAGTTACGTGAATGTATATTCATTTCAGGTACGTTTGATATGTACACTAAGTGTGTATAAAAGGTAAGTACCTATGTGACTTTGATTTGAAGAAATGTATGATTGAATAAGAGATTGTGAATGAGATACAAGAATGATTATGAAAGAGCTATGTGTATGTAAGATTTATGAATTGATGAATGTGACAAATATGGCCAAGAAAATGGATCTAAGCATACATGTGATGAACTTACTATGAATATGAATTTTGCCAATGTTTCTATATGCTTATATGCTTTACATGATAGGTTTATTTGTATAAGACTTACTAAGCTCTTTGGCAAGCTTACTCTGTGTGTGTTTCTCTGTTTTATAGATTGTCAAAGCTACTGAAGGCTCAGGACCGTCGAGGATCGTCATCACACTACTCAACTTATTTTGGTACATTTTGGAAATGTATATAGCTAGATATGGCATGTATAGGCTAGTTATTTGGATAATTATGAGATGTTAATTTAGCCATGTGATTTGGCTAGATATGAGTTGAAAATATATTAAAATGAATGTGTTATATGATGCATATTTTGGTATGGTTTGAAGCATATGAAATGGTTAAGATTGTGGTAAGTTTGGATAAATTATTACTTGTATATTCATAAGTTTTTGTCTTGTGAAGTTGGCATGATTGAAATTGGTATTGAATGTATAGATTGAATAGTTATTTTGGTATATTCTTGGTTGTCAAATGTGTGTGAGATGTATTGATGATTGGCTTGTAGGTTTGACCCTAAGTGGGTGGCATTTTGGCCTTGCAAATGGCCATAATGTCACACGGTTGAGGCAGATGGGCGTGCCTAGTGACTATGGGGCTAAGTCAGTAGCTAGCTTAGAAGCACATGGCCATGATACACGGGCGTGTCTTATAGCCGTGTGAAGAAGTCAGTATATGGCCTAGGAGTACATGACCTTAGCACACGGGGGTGTTTGGAAACCGTGGTGCCAAGTCAGAATCGACCACGACCAGGTTACACGGGCATGCTTGGTGGCCGTGGTGTTAAAACAGGTTCGACCACGGGGAGGACACAAGGGTGTGTCTAGCAGCCGTGGGAGGCACACGGCCTGCCCCCACGGGCGTGTATCCTTTGAAACTTAGAAAAGTTTTAAATTTTTGAAAATTTCTATATGAGTTTTGATTTTGTCCCTACCCGATTTATAAGCATGTTTTAGGTCTCATAGACCAATATAAGGGACACTTCGTTTATGTTTAGTGTATGATTGTATGAAATGTTATGAAAGTTTCTGACCCGTCTGGTAATGCCCTTAACCCTAATCGAGCGACGGATACGGGATAGGGGTGTTACAATACCGGTGCGTGTTGATTATTCTCTGGATAAGTTGGCCGAGTTGTATATTACTGAGGTGGTGAGATTACATGGGGTACCTATATCTATCATTTCAGATAGAGATCTGAGATTTACTTCGAGGTTTTGGAGGAAGTTGCAGGAAGCCTTAGGTACAAGGTTAAATTTTAGTACTACGTTCCATCCTCAAAATGACGATCAATCTAAAAGAGTGATTCAGGTTCTTGAGGATATGTCATGATCTTGTGTGTTAGAGTTCAGAGGTAATTGGGAAAGATACCTACCTTTCGTTGTGTTTGCTTACAACAACAACTATCAGTCGAGTATACAGATGGCACCGTACGAAGCCTTGTATGGTCGTAAGTGTCAAACTCCCTTGTATTGGACCGAACTTAGTGAGAAAAAAATTCATGGGGTCGATCTAGTTAAAGAGACCGAGGAGAAAGTGAAAGTGATTCGAGATAATCTAAAAGCTGCTTTGGATAGACAAAAGTCATATGCGGATTTGAAAAGAAAAGAAATTGAGTTTCAAGTGGGCGACAAAGTATTTCTAAAAGTATCCCCGTGGAAGAAAATATTGAGATTTGGTAGAAAGGGAAAATTGAGTCCACGATTCATAGGGCCATATGAGATTACCGAAAGAATTCGACTAGTGGCATACTGGTTAGCTTTGTCAGTAGAGTTAGAGAAAATACACAATGTATTCCATGTATCCATGTTAAGGCATTATCTCTCTGATCCTTCACATGTGATTCCTCCAACAAAAATTAAGATACGATTGGACATGACATACGAAGAGGAGCCGATTAAGATTATGACTCCAGAGGTGACACAGTTGAAGAATAACAGTATAGCACTAGTGAAAGTCTTATGGAAAAAGCACGGTGTGGAAGAGGCTACGTGGGAACCAGAGAAGTCATGAAAGAACAATATCCAAACCTTTTTACCGGTAAGATTTTCGATGGCAAAAATCTCTAAAGGGGGAGAGTTGCAACAACCCGATTTTGGGGCTAGTCAGAATAGTGGTTTTGAGACCACTAAACCGAGGTTGAGGAAAATTATTTTGATGTTATTTTATGTGTTATGGTATTAATATATGGATATGTGAAAATTTTGGTGCTTTAATTTTAGCGATAGCATGCTTAATTGTGAAAAAGGACTAAATCGCATAAAGTGCAGAAGTTCTATTTTTCAAGGTAGAGATGTCCAATAGCCATAGATTACTAAATTGGAGGTCCTTAAAGTTGAATTAGGCCCTAGAGAATATATTGGCCGACCATAGATAGCAAAAGGGGACAAGAGCTTTAATTATAGTCAAATTGGGTGAAATTAGGTGAGAAAATATAAATAAAATATGGTAAAAAGAAAAGCTATCATCTTTCACTATTCACTCTTCATCTCCATCAAAAATTTCAAGCTTAGAAGGGTTTTGAATGCTTTAAAATTTCAGTCAAGTTATCTCCCTACAAATAAGTGATTTTGATAGTTTTATTTGATATTTTTTTGTACTTTTGGAGTCCCCAAAGCTTAAGCTAGCTAATGAGGGGACTAATTTGTGAAATGGTTGAAAGTTTAGGGACTTGAAATGAGAGGGTTTATGTTTCTAGCTGAATTTTTATAGAAGAAAATGAATGTTGGGGAGATGAGAAACAACTTTTGTGAAAAGTGTTGTCATGAAAACACCTAAATAGGACTTGAATGCAAAGATTAAAAATATGTAATAAATGCATGAAATAGTTAGATTTGTGAGTAGTTGTAAGAGAATTAAATGTTCAACTAGGCTTGTTTAATGAGAAAATGTGTTGAAAATTGATTTATGAGCCTAGGGGCAAAATCATAATTTTGCCATAGTACAAGGGCAAAATGGTCATTTTTGCCTAAGTAGAAGTTGTGATGTATTATGATTGTACAATGTTGTAAATGAGTGAATTTTGTTATTATAGACCAAGAAGAGTGCAGAGTTCACCTTGACTAAGAAAAAGGCAAGGCTACGGAATAGACCGTTGATCAATACGTTTTGCACCAAGGTAAGTTTATATATGAATAATACATCTTAAATATATATACATGTTGATGCTTATTGGTGCAATGTATGATTGAGAACAATTATGATTCAAGTGGATTGAATTCGATAGTTAATGAATAATTCTTGTATGAACGTTGAAATAGACATGTAATTGTGGAATAATGTCCGTAGTAAATGTTGGTGGGCTATTGTGCGATACCACCTTGTTTATACTTGTCGATTGGCGTAATGCGATACCACCTTGTTACTTAATTACGATGGGCTGTGTGCGATACCATCGTTTATAACATCATTTGGTGGGCTATGTGCGATACCACCGTAATTATCCCTATTGGTGGGCTATGTGCGATACCACCTTGTTAAACATTGATGGTGGGCTAAGTGCGAAACCACTGAGTGATTGGTATTATTATGACGTGTTGTTTCATGTGGTTATGTGGTGATAAGTGCAGGGTTGTATGATAATAAATGTGAGCATTATGCTTGTGGCATGGTTGGAATGTGGTAAGAAGTGAAATGAGTAAGCATGACTATGATATGTGAATTGCTTTTGCTTAGTTTGTATGCTAAACATTGAATATCATATGTTATGATGTCATTTATTTATATGTAAACTTACTAAGCTTAAAGCTTACTCCCCTTTCTTTTCCCTTGTTTTATAGTGTTAAAGAGCTGGGTCGGGATACGAAGATAATTGAAAGATTTGCCCACACTATCAGCTCATCTCGATATATCTAGACTTAGTGTTTTTGAGTATGACATGTATAGGGGCTATACTAGGTGAATTATTTTGTTATTTTGGCCAAGTGTGTATTGGCTCCCTTGTGGATGAACCTTTTTGTATATTGCCATAGTTGATGGCTCATTATGGTTAATTTATGAAATATGAGGTTATTCAAGAAAGTGGTTGTTGCATAAATCGATTTTCTTAATAATTTTTTGTATGGGATCTTATTATGTGGAATAAGGTGACAAAAGAGCTTAGCAAATAGCCTTGTTCCTATCCACACGAGTAGGCACACGAGAGTGTGTCTAGGTCGTGTGTGACACACGGTTAGTCCCATGGGTGTGTGACCAGGCCGTGTGTCCCCTTCATGTTAGTTTTACAAGTCTGTAAGCTTTGTAGTAAGCACACGGGTAGAGACACGGTCGTGTGTCTCAGTCGTGTGGAAGGCACGGCTATAGACATGGGCATGTGCCATGCCGTGTGAAGTTTGCACCTTGAATTTGGAATTTAAATCGCCACACAGTTGAAGCACACGGGCGTGCGATAGGCCTTGTGGATTAAGTCGATGCGACCACAGGCCAGCCATATGGGCGTGTGCTAAGCCGTGTGATACAAGTCAGTGTCGACCACGGGTGTCGAACATGGGCATGTGAGATGACACACGGGCGTGTCATTCCCTCCACCCAGGTGTGTGGCCCCTGTTTAGGTAAAATTTTCCTTAGTGCGTAAAGGTTTCCGAATCATCTCCGAAACCTTTCGAAAGCATGTTTAGGGCCTTGTAGGTCTATTATAAGGATATTAGAGGTGTGTATGGAAAAGTTTTTAATTTGGAATGGAAATTAGATAGCCCAAAGCTGTATGACCATGTGAGCTAAGTACGGCAACGCCTCGTATCCGATTCTAGCGTAAAAGACGGGTAAGGGGTGTTACACTTATGGTCGTCCAACCTCCATTTAATGGGCTAATTTCCTTTTAAAGACCTCCAATTAATATTCTATGGCTATTTGGCACCATTAGCTTATAAAATGGAACTTTCACATTCTATGCGATCCTTTTTCGCGATTAAGCAAGAAATCACTAAAATTTAGGCACCATAAATTTCATGCATACATATAATCATACTCTAGCTCATAAAATAACATAAAAATAATTTTCTCTAACCTCAGATTAGTGGTTTTGAACCACTGTTTCGACTAACCCCTAAATCGGGTTGTTACAATTCTCCCCTTAAGGATTTTCGTCCCTGAAAATCTTATCGATAAAAAGGTTGGGATATTCGTTTCTCAAAGTCTCTTCAGGCTCCCATGTGGCCTCTTCTATTCCATGTCTCTGCCATAGCACTTTAACCAGAGCTATACTTTTCTTTCTTAATTGTTTGACCTCTCATGCCAAGATTTTAATCGGCTGTTCACCATAAGTCAAGTCCGATTGAACTTCTACCTCTTTTGGTACTATTACATGCGAAGGGTCAGAACGGTATTGACGTAACATGGACACATGGAAGACATCATGAATCTTTTCTAGTTTGGGTGGCAGGGCCAACCGATAAGCTACCAATCCTATCCTCTCGGTAACTTCATAAGGTCTGAACGAATGCGGACTTAATTTGCCATTTTGGCCAAATTTGAGGACTTTCCTCCATGGTGATACTTTCAGAAACACTTTATCATTGACTTGGAACTCAATCTCTTTCCTTTTTAAATCCAAATAGGACTTTTGTCTATTTGAGGCTGCTTTCAAACACTCGTGTATCACCTTTACTTTCTCTTCAGTTTCTTTAACCAAATCAACCTTGTGAATTTGATTCTCTTTGAGTTCTGTCCAATACAAGGGAGTTCGACATTTACGCCCATACAATGCTTCATAAGTTGCCATTTTCAAACTTGACTAAAAACTATTGTTGTAAGCGAATTCCACCAATGGTAAGTATTTTTCCTAATTACCTTGGAATTCCAAAACACAACATTGAAACATGTCTTCAAGTATCTATATCACTCTCTCCAACTACCCATCGGTTTGCAGATGGAAGGCTGTACTAAAACTCAATTTTGTGCCTAAAGCCTCTTGCAACTTTTTTCAAAACCGTGACGTGAATATCGAATCTCTATTCGAAATGATCGACAACGGTACACCATGAAGTCTTACTATCTCTGACATGTACATTCCGCCAATTTATCAAGAGCAAAATCAACTCGTACCAGTATGAAATGGGTCGACTTCGTGAGTCTATCGACTACGACCCACATGGAAACCTTTTTTTTGGCGTCAACGATAAACCCGTCACCAAGTCCATGGTAATACGATCCCACTTCCACTCAGGAATCATAATGGACTGAAGTAGACCTGAATGTACTTACTGTTCAGCCTTCACTTGTTGGCAAATTAGGCATCTCGATACAAACTCGAAAATGTCTCTCTTCATACTGGGCCACTAATACCACTTCCTCAAATCATTGTACATCTTTGTGCTGCCTGGGTGCACAGTTAAACATCCGCCATGTGCTTCATGCAAAATCTTTTGAATAAGCTCATCATTTCTGGGTACACGATGTTATCTCGAAACATTAAACATTCGTCAAGACTTACCTGAAAGTCTGACTCAACATTTGACTCAAATAAACTTCATTTGGCTTGTAAGTTACTGTCTCACTCTGAGCTTCACAAATATCTTGGAGAAATGATGGTCTAGCCCTTAGCTCGGCTAGAATAGAACCATCATCCAACAAAGCCATCTATGCATTCATGGCCCTCAGCGCAAACAATAATTTTCTGCTCAAAGCATCGGTGACCACGTTTGCCTTTCCTAGATGGTAGTCAATCACTAACTCATAATCCTTGATCAGTTCTAACCATCTTCGTTGTCTCAAATTGAATTCCCTTTCAGTCATCAAGTATTTTAGGCTTTTATGGTCGGTGAATATCCGACACCTTTCACCATACAAATGGTGTCTCCATATCTTTAATGCGAACACAATGGCGACCAACTCTAGATCATAGGTCGGGTAATTCTTCTCATGCAACTTTAATTGTCTAGAGGTGTATGCAATCACCTTGCCCTTTTGTATAAGTACACAACCCAATCCATTTAGGGATGCATCATTGTAAACCACAAATTCTCTTTCTAGCTCAGGTTGCACTAAAACAGGGGCCTCAGTCAGCAACGCCTTTAGTTTCTCAAAACTCTGTTGACACTTTTCTGTCCAATCAAACTTTACATCTTTTTGCAAAAGTCTCGTCATCGGGGTAGCTATCATGGAAATCCCCTTGACAAAATTCCTATAATAGCAGGCTAGGCCTAGAAAACTCCTTACTTCAGTTATGCTCCTTGGCGGCTTCCAATCCACAATTGTTGAAATCTTACTCGGGTCGACTCTAATTCCATCTCCCAAGACAATGTGCCCCAAAAATCCTACTTTCTTAAGCCAAAATTCACTCTTGCTAAACTTTACATACAATTGTTTATCTCTCAAAATTTGCAGAACCTTACTCAAATGCTCGGCATGATCATTCTCATCTCGAGAGTAGATTAGTATCTCATCGATGAAGACCATGACAAACTTATCAAAGTATGGCCGAAAAATGCAATTCATCAGGTCTATGAAAATGACAGGGGCATTCGTTAGACCAAAAGGCATGACCAAAAATTCATAGTGGCCATACCTAGTCCTAAATGCGGTTTTCGGTACGTCCGAGTTGTAACATCCCAATTTAGGGCTTAGTCAGAATAGTGGTGCGAGGCCACCAATCTGAGGTGAATTTATGTGTTTTTAAGGTTTATGTCATGTTTGCATGCTAGTGTAAAAGTTTTATGAAGCAATTTTGTTAAATTGAGGTTGAATGGTCCAAAATGACTAAATTGAAAAAGTTGCAAAATATGAGTTTCTAGAAGCTTTTTGTATGAGATAGCTTTAGAATATCAATTTGAAGTCCTTAAGTAGCAGTTTTCCCAAATTATAATTTTTGGACAAAATTGGACATGAGTTAGTAAAATAGAAATTTTAGAGAGAAGGGCATTTTGGTCATTTATCAATTTAAATGATTAAAATGGGAAAAAGATGATAAAAATCTATTCATCTTCTTCCCCTTATTGCCAAAAATTTGAAGACTCCATAGCTAGGGTTCTTCATTTTTTTAAAGCTTGCTAGTAAGTTCATTTTAGCCCCATTTCTAATATTCTTCGCATTTTTGAAGTTCTCGTACTATGAATTAGCTATTTTAGCTATAAAATGAGCTAGGATGCATGTGAAAAAATTTTCCCATGAATGACATGCATGTTAAATGATGTTTTATGGAAGTTTATGAGAGTTTGATGTTAGATAAACATCTTTTTCTAAGTGAATTTCATGAAAAATGATAGTATGGACTAGTTTGTAATAGTTATGAAAATTGGTCATACATACTAGAAATAGTGAGAATTGATGATTGTGATAGTAGAGAAAATGAATCAGCTAAGCATGAAGTTTAAGAAAGTTTAATGAGAATTATTTTACGAGCCTTTCGGCCAAAGTGCAAATATGAGAAAGTATAGGGGCAAAATAATAATTTTACCAAAGTATGAGTAATAAGTCAATTTAGTCAATGTGATTATTAAACGAGTTGAATTATTATAATAGATCAAGAAAAACGAAGCTCGAGTCAAAACCGAGGCAAGAACAAAGTCGAGGACTAAATTTCATATCTATATACATTTGTATATTGAGGTAAGTTTATATGATTTCTAAACTTTATGATTTTTATCATTGAATTACTTAGTATAATGTACACTATTTTCATGGAATGTTTAATGTTATGTTAAACAAAGAAATTAATGAGATTAAGTATGAGCAAGTCCCGATTGAAGATGAATTTCCCAGAATACTCGATCTACCACATGAGATAAGAAAGTTCGTATAACACCAAGCCAATGCATGGCATCGGCAATCAAGCACAGATATCATGTAAGTCCAAGGCAAGCTTGGCATTGAACAAATATCATGTAAGTCCAAGGTAAGCTTGGCATTAAACAGATATCATGTAAGTCCAAGGCAAGCTTGGCATTGAAAAGCTATCAAGAGAAAGAGATCCCATGTAAGTCCAAGCCAAGGCATGGCATTGGTGAGAACAAGAAAGATTTCGTATAAGTCCATGTCAAGACATGGCCTTGAAACTAAGATGAGATATTCCATGTAAGACCGTACCTAGGATATGGCTTTGGTATCAAGTTCGTGGGAAGAGGTTTAGTATCCTCGGTTATTCATAGAAATTCATCGGGCAAATGAGTAAAGTTAAAATTAGATGATAAGAAACATAAGTAAGCAAAGCTATTACCAAGTTGGAAATGATTATTAACCATTTTATGAATGATGAAGGAAAGATTATGATTATCATGTTAAAGGATACTGATCAATGTCATCAAGTGATACAGGTATCTTATTTATCCCACGGGGATGAGACTAGTAAGTATCATGAGATGTGTAAGAATCAGTATGAGTAAGTAAGCTTTATAGCTGAAATCTATGATACCATTGTTTATGTTAAATGGTTTATATTAATCAAGTATGTTGCTATGTGCATGATATGCAAACTTACTAAGTTAAATGCTTATGTCTTTTATTCTTTCTTTCTATGTAGTTCCGCTAAGCCAATCTCGTGGATCATTGTCATCGAAGCTCGGAGCACACTATCGATTGCTATTTTGGTATAGACAAGTTGTTTTACTAAGTATGGCATTTATAGGAAGCATTTCATGTAGAGAATATGTTCTAAGAAAAGCCAAAGTGTTGGCTATTAAGTTTATTATTCTTTTGTATATGGCTAAGTGTTAGGCCAAAATTTGACTAAGTATGTATGTTTATTGATATTAATGAAGTATGTAGTAATATTTATGAAAAATGTATTGAATTGAGCATGAGTTTGGTCTTGATTTCAGAGTGGCAATAGGCTTGGTAAATAGCCTCTAATTGCCCACACGGGTAGACACACGGGCATGTGTCTAGGCCGTGCGTACCCTGCACCTTAATGTTTTAAGTCAGAATAGGCCACAGGCAAATCCCCCGATCGTTTGTTTAGGCCGTGTGTGATACACGGTCGAAACATGGGCGTGTGCCCCAAACTATGTGAATAAGTCAGTATATCAAGGTATAGCACACGATTTACATCCACGGGCGTGTCAAGGCCGTGTGTAATTAGTTAGTGTCGAACACGGGTGGAAGACACGGGCATGTTTTAGTGGTACACGGGCGTGTCCCAAGTCACATGGGCGTGTGACCCCTATTTTAAGGAAAATTTTTCATTTGAGTTTCGAAAGTTTCCAGATACGTGTTTAAGGCCTCGTGGGCCCATGAAATGTATCATTAAGACTAAGAAAGTGAAGTTTCCAATTCGGAACAAAATTTTATAGCCTATAAGTACATGTTTTAAGTGAGTTCAAGCATGGTAATGTCTCGTATCCAGTCTTAGCATCAGACTCGGGTATGGGGTGTTACATTTAGTGGTATCAGAGCTACGATTTAGTCAGTTCTAGGACTAACATAGCACGTGTAATAGCCTTAATCCGTATCTGTTGTCGGATTAGGGTTGCAAGGCATTACTGAACATAACCCATGTTACTGCAATTATTTATATAGATATAGTCACAACCGAATACACTATGAACAAATTTGTTTTTAAAAAAATATGATAATACAATGTCATACATATCTTAATCCTCTTTAGCCGAAATCACAAATCAACAATTAATAATTGATACGATTCATATGGTCATTTAATTCACACTGACTGAATAGGCATATGCTCATCGTGACTTCTTATAAACTAGGTAGAGATCACAAAATATAAACACACATATATGTGGTTGCATATTACCTTATTTGACCTTATTCAAATATACCAATTCAAATTCATTCGAACCAAAATATACTTCAAATCATTTGAAAGAACAAAACTGAACAACAATATCAAATATCCCTCTCCTTGCCGAAACACATCAAATGAACTTAATACATAGACAAAAATTCCAGCCATAACCGAATATACCATTTCATATTACCCAACATATGATTTGATACTTTGACCAAATATGCCATATACATTATAACATTCTCCACTCAATTTAAGCTTCAATTAATCACTTCAATAATAACTCTTCTTCAATCCATAAACCAAACACATTCATATATGCTAATGTTAACTTCCCAATTGCAACCCTTATTAATTCGAACTGCATAAATATAACCAACTATCAAACAATAAAATTTTCATCCATGATTGAAATAGACCATGCACAATCAACCACCTTCAATAACTATCTTAACGTTTTAGTCAAACCATATGAATATCTATCATAAATAATGTATTACTCAATATATATAATGAGCTAATTACTTAATCAGATGCATGACATGAATGACATAATAATTAACCATACCCCCAACTCATTCAAACTTACATTACCGATTATACTATTATAAAGAACAAGCATCATGGCCAAATACATTTAAGATCAAAGTACCCTAACTTAGCCATTTTTGCATGGCTTATATACATCAACAAAATATCATTCAAGTATTAAGCTAGCCTATACATGCCTTAAGTTCAAAAATCCAAACTTTAAAGGTACCAAAATAAGTCGATAGTGTGGATGACTTCGTTGACGATCCCCTGAGTTCGTAGCTAGATTAAAATCTATAAAATAGAATGACAAACATACAGAGTAAGCTAACTTAGCTTAGTAAATCTTAAGCAATATAACTACATAATCAAACATTCGATATTATACACCAATCATTTTATAACCGTAATAAAATTACATAGTACAATTTGATCATCATAACCAAATACCACCAATTTAATAAGTACCATGTACAACTTAACTCCATACAATCGAAAGTACATATATTTATATAAATAATTCCACATATCCGAAGGTATATGGTCGAACTTATTTATGTATAAATACTCATACATCCATTAAATACTTTCATGTTTGCAAGTAAACAACATTAAATCAATGTCTTACTATCCACATATCCAAAATGCCGAATACACAAACACATTATCTATCAACTTACTTAATCAATAAGCATCAAATATAGCATATACTTAAATCAATACATACCTTATGGCCAAATAATCTAATTCAACTGAATAAGCTTTAGCTTGTTCATTTGCCACCATAACTTAATCATTTCGTAAGAATAAGCTCGTATTATAAATCACCGGTATAAAACTTGCTAGGCATAAGCTCGATCACGACCCAAGCATTAAGCTCCTAGACACGAGGTCTGATAATCATTCATCGACAATAAGCCTACTAGGCATAAAGCCCGATAAGTTCACCAGCCCAAGGCTTGATAGGCTCAAAGCCTGAATAGAAACATTTTAAGATTTCTCACGTGAATCATCTCATATATCGAACCTTTTTCTCATCGTAATCTCATTGTACGAACATTCAAATAATTTCTATCATTCAAATAATTTAACTAAAACACATATTCTACTTAGCCAAATTCGGCTAATTCACATATAATTATAATGGTTCCAAATTTCAGCATATACTAAGGTACGTAAATAATTTACGACATATATTTGCTTAGAGACTTACCTCAGATATCGTCGGACGGCAAAAATTGACTATTCGATTACATTCGCTTTTCCCCGATCCAAGTCCCTTTTCTTTTGTTCTTGATCTAAAAATGTTCAAATTAAGCTCATTCAAACACATTTATATTCAATTTAGTCCTAAAACACATAAATGGGTAAATTACCATTTTGCCCCTAATGTTTCACACTTTTACAATTTAGTACTATTTGCACAAAACACAAAATACACAAAATTTGGCCACACACCTTAAGGGCCGAATATCCTTAGTCTTCATACAAATCTATGCATTTCATTTATTTCACATTTTAGTCCCTCAAGAATTTATTTTTGCAATTTAATCCAATTTACTCAAATTCATCAAAAATCCAAAGACAAAACATATTAATATAACACATATATTTCATAATTCAACCTTAAACAACATAAACATCCAACTATCAACAATAGCTCAACTCAAAATATTCATCAAACTCTAAAATTAAAACATGGGTCTTGTACATTTCATAGCAACGATTTCAAAAATGTAGAAATTATCGAAAACTAACCGAAAATATACCTCTAATTTGGCTCTCAAATGACCGAATATGTAAAACTCAACCATTGCTTTCTCTTTTTCTTATTTCGGTCAAAAGATGAACTAAAAATCGCCATTTTTCTTATGTTTTATCCAATATAACATACATAATAATTCATTTACATATTTAGCCTTTCATTAAACAAATAAAAAACATGTAATAAGGGTATGATTGTCTTTCATTCATCCACTAACCATGTTTCTTTTATTATAATATAAATCTAACTTATAAAATAAATATAATATAACTTTAACTTATAAAATTTAATATATATATATATATAAACACACATATATATACATATTTCCTTACCCATGCCGTCCACTAACCAAAATAGTGGCTAAATTGCCACATAAGCCCTTAACACTTAAAAGCCACACTAATTTAGCCATTAATCAAATAAAAGGCCATTTTTACAAATTATGCAATTTAGTCCTTTTGTCAAATTGAACACACGCACGTAAAAAATTAGCTTACGAAACTTCAAACATATAATTTACATATAATTAACACACAAAATAATATTTAAAAATTTTTTGGACTCGAATTCGTGGTCCCAAAACCACCGTTCCGATTAGGGTCAAATTTGGACTGTAACAGCACGAGCACGAGTCTAGCTATACATGCCATACGTAAGAATGTTTTTATATTGATAGTGTGACGACTCCTGACGACTTAAATTATGTTTATACATATAGTAAATGGATCCCAAAAGAGCTGAGGTAGATGATGTAGAAAGTAACGCGTTGGCTCCTGCTGAAGGGACGGTGCCTAATGAGAATGAGAATAGACCCACTACGGTGAGTCAAGAAGGAAGAGAAGAGGCTAGAGAAGCCTTCCTCCATATGATGAATACGTGGTACATAAAATTCGTTCATACGAACTCGAATGTACAACCCCCTCTACCCCGCCTGTTCCACAACCTATCTACGCAGTCCCTCAAGTAGTAGAGGTGGTAAGAGGAGACAAACCTCCAATTGATAAGATCAAGAAACATAGGGCAGAAGAATTCCGTGATAGAAATATGATGATCCAGAAAAAGCTGAGTTCTGGATAGAAAATACTACCAGGGTATTTAATGAGTTGTCATGCACACATGAGGAATGTATAAAGTTTGTAGTTTCTCTTTTAAGAGATGTTGCCTATCAATGGTGGAACACCTTGTGTTGGTAGTACCGAGGGAAAAGGTCACATGGGAATTTTTCTAGGAAGAGTTCAAGAAAAAGTATATCAACCAAAGGTTTGTAGACCAGAAAAGGAACGAATTCGTAGAACTGAAGCAAGGTAAGATGTCAGTAACTGATTATGAGCACGAGTTTGTACGACTCAGTAAGTACGCTCACGAATGCGTGTCCACTAAGGCCATCATGAGTAAAAGATTTGAAGATGGGCTGAATAAGGACATCAAACTGTTTGTTGCTGTCCTAGAACTGAAGGAATTTGTTGTTCTAATAAAAAGGGCTTGTAAAGCTGAAGAACCAGTAAAAGAGAAGAAGAAAGCTGAAATGGAGTCTCGTGACTCTAGAAAGAGACAGTATAATAAGTCATTCCAAACTTCAACCAAGAAGTCAAGAGATTTCCCTACCTGGTCTGCTACTTCCACTGGGTTTTCAAAGAAGGACAAGAGTAAGCAGAATTCGGGGAATAAAGCATAGACTACTTCAGTTGTTAATGTGGGAAACATTCGATCTGATAGACCTGAGTATCCACAGTGTGGCAGACGCCATCTCGGTGAATGTCAAGCGCATAAAAATGCTTGTTTCAGATGTGGTTCCCACGATCACTGTATTAAAGATTATCCTAAGATGACGAAAGAAGAGAGAACTCAGAAACCAAGATCTAGGGGTATGGTCAGAGGCAGACCACAGAGAAACTCAAGGAGTGGGGCAAGTGGAAGAGGTAACCCTAGAGAGCAGGCTGCAAGACTCGAGTGTAGGGCACCTGCTAGGACTTATACCATTCGCGCTCGCGAAGAAGCATCTTCTACTGATGTTATTACGGGTACCTTTTCTCTTTATGATATCAAAGTTATTGCTTTAATAGATCCTAGATCCACACACTCTTATATTTGTATGAAACTAGTATCCAGTATGAATATGCCTATAGAGTCTACAAAATTTGTGATTAAGGTGTCTAATCCTTTAGGCAAAAGTGTTTTAGTTGATAAAGTATGTAAAGGCTACTTATTGTTGATTAGCGGTCATTATTTTAAAGCAAACCTTATGTTGTTACCATTTAATAAGTTTGACATCATTCTTGGTGTGGACTGGTTGACCACCCATGATGTAATAGTTAATTGTGGGAAGAAATACATTGAGATGAGATGTGAGAATGGAGACACTCTTCATATAGAATCAAATGAATAGAGCAAATCACCGGTAATGATTTCTCATATGATGGCACAAAGATACTTAAGAAAAGGGTATGAAGTATATTTAGCCTTTGTGATGAATGATAAAGAAATAGAGCTAAAGATTGAGTCAGTACCGATAGTATGCGAGTATGTGGATTTTTTCCGAGCAATTACCAGGACTACCACCAGTTAGGGAGGTTGAGTTCAATATTGAGTCGGCTCTGCAATCTGCATCGATATGAATATTGAGCTGAAGATACAGTTGCAAGAGTTGACAGATAAAAGCTTTGTTAGGTCGAGTTGTTCTCCCCGAGGTTGTCCAATTTTATTTGTGAAAAAGAAAGATGGCACCATGAGATTGTGCATAGATTACCGTTAACTTAATAAAGTGACAGTGAGAACAAGCACCCATTGCCTAGGATCGATGATTTGTTCGATCAATTGAAAGGAGCTACTGTGTTCTCCAAAATAGACTTGAGATCAGGGTATTATCAGTTAAGAGTAAAGGATTCAAATGTGTCCAAGACAACTTTACAAACAAGATATGGGCATTATGAATTCTTAGTCATGCCCTTTGGTTTGACCAATCTCCTACGGTATTCATGGACTTAATGAACTGCATCTTTAGACCCTACCTCGACAAGTTTGTAGTCTTTTTCATTGACGACATATTGATTTATTCTTAGGATGAGAATGAGCATGTTGAGCACCTACGGACAATTTTACAAATTTTACGAGAAAATTAGCTGTATGCCAAGTTTAGTAAAAGTGAATTTTGGCTCAGGTAAGTAGGATTTTTGGGACATATTGTCTCGGGAGATGGACTCTGAGTGGATCCAAGCAAGATTTCGGCCATAATGGATTGGAAACCACCGAGTAATATCATTGAGATTAGGAGTTTCTTAGGCCTAGTCAGCTATTACCGACGGTTTATCAAGGGGTTTTCTATGATCGCAACCTCGATGACTAAATTGTTACAGAAAAATGTAAAGTTTGAGTGGACAGAAAGATGCCAGAAAAGTTTCAAAAAATTGAAAGCAATGTTAACAGAAGCTCTAATTTTAGTACAACTCAAGACGAGGAAATAATTTGTGATTTACAGTGATGCATCGTTAAATGGATTAGGCTGTGTACTCATGCAAAAAGGCAAGGTTATTGCTTATGCCTCAAGACAGTTGAAGCCTCATGAGAAGAATTATCTGACGCATAATTTAGAGCTGGCTGCCATAGTCTTCGCCTTGAAGATCTGGAGACACCATTTATATGGTGAAAGATGTCAAATTTTTACTAATCACAAAAGTCTGAAGTACTTGATGACGCAGAAAGAGTTGAACTTAAGACAACAGAGATGGTTAGAGTTGATAAAGGACAATGAGTTGGTCATTGACAACCATCCAGGAAAGGCAAATGTGGTCGCCGATGCATTGAGCAGGAAGTCCCTTTTTTCATTAAGGGCAATGAACTCACGGATGACCTTATCTGATGATGGTTCTGTTCTAGCTAAATTAAAAGCTAGACCAATGTTCCTTCAAGAGATCACTGAAGCTCAACAAGAAGATAAAGAGTTGCAAGCCAAGAGAACTCAGTGTGACTCAGATGTTGAATCTGACTTTCGAATTAATTCTAATGGATACTTGATGTTTAAAGATAGAGTTTGTCTACCGAGAAAAGAGGAGCTTATTCAGAGAATTTTGTATGAGGCACATAGCGGATGTTTATCTATTCATCCGGGTAGTACCAAGATGTATAATGACTTGAAGCAATTGTATTAGTGGCTGAGAATAAAGAAAGATATTTCAGAGTTCATTTCAAGATGTTTGGTTTGTCAGCAAGTAAAGGCTGAACACCAAGTACCTTTGAGTTTGCTTCAACCAATTATGATACTCGAGTGGAAATGGGACCGTATCACTATGGATTTTCTAACAGGATTGCCATTATCGCTGAGTAAGAAAGATGCTATATGGGTTGTAGTTGATAGACTTACGAAATTAGCTCATTTCCTACCTGTACGAGTTGACTACTCACTCGACAAAATGGCAAACTTATATGTTTCTGAAATAGTAAGACTTCATGGAGTTCCTTTGTCAATCATATAGAATAGAGATCCGAGATTCACCTCCAGATTTTGGAAGAAGCTTCAAGAAACCTTGGGTACAAAATTGAGTTTTAGTACAGCTTTTCATCCTCAAACTGACGGTCAGTCGGAGAGGTTGATTCAGATACCCGAGGATATGCTTCGATGTTGTGTTCTAGAATTCCAAGGCAGTTGGAAAAAGTTTCTCCCATTGGTAGAATTTGCCTACAATAATAGTTTTCAGTCGAGCTTAAAGATGGCGCCTTACGAGGCTCTAATGGGCGTAAGTGCAGAACGCCTTTATATTGGACTGAACTCAAAGAAAACTAAATTCACGGGCTTGATTTGGTTAGAGAAGCTGAAGAGAAAGTGAAAGTGGTACGAGAATGTTTAAAAGCTACATCAGATAGATAGAAATCTTACTCGGACCTAAAGAGAAGAGAGATAGAGTATCAAGTCGGGGATAAAGTTTTCTTGAAAGTGTCACCTTGGAGAAAAGTTCTCAGATTTGGCCAGAAAGGCAAGATAAGCCCACATTTTATTGGACCGTTTAGGATTACTGAGAAAGTTGGGCCGGTAGCTTATAGATTGGCTTTGCCATCAGAGTTAGAAAAGATACATTATGTGTTTCACGTGTCAATGTTGAGATGCTACCGATCAGATCCTTCTCATGTAATTACCCCGTCAGAGATAGAGATTCCTCCCGACATGACATATGATGAAGAACCAATTAAGATTTTAGCTCAGAAAGTCAAGCAGCTAAGAAATAAAAGTATTGCTCTAGTGAAAGTATTGTGGCAAAGGCATGGGATAGAGAAAGCTACATGGGAACCAGAAAAGAGCATGAAAAATCAGTACCCGAACCTATTTGCTGGTAAGATTTTCGAGGACAAAAATCCCTAAGGGGGAGAAGTGTAACATCCCGATTTAGGGCCCAGTCGGAATAGTGGCCTCGGGCAAATCCCACGGTTGTTTGTTTAGGCCGTGTGCGACACACGGTCGGAACATGAGCTCTGCCCCAAACCGTGTGAATAAGTCAGTATATCAAGGTATAGCACATGGTTTATGTAACACCCCATACCCAAATCCAAGGCTAGGACCAGATATGAGACATTACTATGCTTGAACTTTCTTAAACATGTACTTACGAGCTGTAAAAATTTCGTTTCGAATTAAAAAATTCTTTTCTTAGTCAGGTCATACATTTCATTGGCCTACGAGGCCTCAGACTTGCATTCTATAACTTTCAGAACTCATTTGGAAACTTTCTCTCGAAATAGGGGTCGCATGCCCATGTGACTTGGGACACGCCCGTGTACCATTATTTCATTTTCAAAATCTTTTGCAGCATAAGATACTCTCACTCAACAAAATTTCAGAAAATACACATTGACTTTTCCACTGACCATTTCATAACATCTAACTCACAACACTGACACAAAAGTGATCATCTCGGGATCACCAACCTGTCAACTCTTTTTCTCGATTCAGACTGAACTCAGCACTAGAACATTCAATTAATAGCTCCTTCTATAGCTTTCAACTCAACTATCATGGTTTGAACATTTCGATGAGCATATCTTTATAACATGCTCGCTATTCAAATACACACAGAATTTTATTCTCTTTACTGATTCATGCGCAAATATACACAGAACTTAAATCATATCTCAATACATTAATCTACTATTTTCTCCATACTGAAAACATATTTTCAGCACACTCTCATCTGAATTTCTCTTGCTATGCTAATCTAAAACCTTCACTATCGTCATATCTCATGACAGTAGGGACATCTTGATTGAATTCATTAACTCTATTCGAAAATATAACTTGAGACCTAGGTTATTCTTCCTCTAGGGCATATACTATATCCAGTAATCCACCAACTTGGAACTCCGTGCATGTCCAAACGATTGTTTGGATCTTTATTGACTGATTCACTACAATTCGAATGTCATTCCCCTCCTTGGGAATTTTGTCAAACCAAATTTGAAATCTATAGTATTTTACCACACTTTCTCACTAGGATATCCACCGACTGTAATAGTCTTGACCTGTGCTATGGAAACTCAACTTTTAGTGGTCGACTACTTCTGACCATAAACTCAATCATATCGTGAAATGTATTCTAGTGTCAAAACATTTATGCACATAACTGTACTTTCTGATTCTTGCATTAGTAGTTATGCTACTACTGAATCTCATACCAAATCTTCTGTACAAGTCCTGGATTTATCATCATTCAATTTCTATCTCGTGGAAGCATCAATCAACAAAAATCTTATCCAACATGGACCTTTCATCCAGGCATCTGTACTATGTCTACTATCTGAGAAGTATTACACCAATTATACCCACCATTGTAATAGTTCAAGCCTTTTCCATTATTTCATGCCTTAATGAACAATTTACAACTTTTGCATTTTAGCCCAAATTAGGTGTTTTCATGCCAACACCTTTCACAAAAGTTGTTTCTCATTATCCTATCATTCATTTTCTTCCATAAAAATTCAGCAACCATCATAAACTCTCTCATGGAAAGTCCCTAGACTCTCAACCATGTTATAAATTAGTCCCCTCATTAGCTAGCTTAAGCTTTGGGGACTCCAAAAGTACAAAAATTATCAAGAAAGATCATCAAAATCACTTACTTGTGAGGAGGAATGCTTGCTAAAATTTTGAGCTTCAAAAACCCCTCCCATGGCTGATATTTTTGGTTGGAGAAGAAAGATAAATAAAAAGATGATAACTTTAGCTTATATCATCTTATTTTATTTATTTTTCCAACTAATATCACCAACTATTCATCATAATAAATGCTCTTGTGCCCTTTGTGTTTTATGACCGGTCAACCCACTCAAACAAGACCAATTTTCACCTTTGGGACCTCTAATTTATAATCCATAGCTATTTGGCACCTCTAGGAAATAGAATAGAACTTTCGCACTTTATGCGATTTAGTCCTTTTTCACAATTTAGCTAGAAATTGCTAAAATTAAGGCACCAAAATTTTCATGCACCATTATAAACATGTTATAACACATAAAATAACATGAAAATAATTTTCTCTATCGTCAGTTTAGTAATTTTGAGATAATTGTTCCAACTAGCCCCTAAATCGGGCTGTTACAGTTTACATCCACGGGCTTGTCAAGGTCGTGTGTAATTAGTCAGTGTCAAACATGGGTTGAAGACACGGGCATGTGTTAGGGGTACACGGGCGTGTCCTAAGTCACATGGGCGTGTGACCCCTATTTTAAGGAAAAATTTTCATTTGAGTTCCGAAAGTTTCCAGATACGTGTTTAAGGCCTGGTGGGCCCATGAAATGTATGATTAAGACTAAGAAAGTGAAGTTTCTAATTTGGAACAAAATTTTATAGCCCGTAAGTACATGTTTTAAGTGAGGTCAAGCATGGTAATGTCTCGTATCCAGTCTTAGCATCGGACTCACGTATGGGGTGTTACACGAGTCCTTGACTCTCAACTAATAGTACCCGAACCTCAAATCTATCTTGGAAAATTTAGTGGCTCCCTTCAATTGATCAAATAAATCATTGATTCTCAGTAACGGGTACTTGTTCTTCACAGTTACCTTGTTAAGTTACCGATAATCTATGCATAATCTCATAGAACCATCTTTCCTCTTCACAAATAAAACGGGAGCACCCCATGGAGAAAAGCTCGGTCTTGCGAAACCTTTATTCGTTAGTTCTTGCAACTATGCTTTTAACTCTTTTAGCTCAGTTAGAGCCATTCTATATGGAACAATAAAAATAGGGGCGGTACTCGGAGTTAACTCAATCTCGAATTCGATCTCTCTAGCCGGAGGTAACCCTGGCAATTCTTCCGGGAAAACATTTAAATATTCGTATCCTATGGGTACCGACTCAATTTTCAACTCAGTCTCTTTAGTATTTATCAAAAAAGCAAGGTAAGCTTTGTACCCCTTTCTTAAATACTTTTAAGTCAACAAGGATGATACCACTACTGGTGATCTGTCTTGCTCGTTTGATTCAACACGAATAAAATCCCCATTTTCACATTTCAACTCAATAAACTTCTTTACACAATTCACAATTAAATCATGAGTAACTAACCAATCCATCCCAAGTATGACATCAAACTCATCAAACGGCAATAACATAAGATCAACCGAAAAGTAATGACCCCTAAGTGTCAAATGGCAACCTTTGCATACTCTATCAACCAGCACATACTTGCCTAGGGGATTGGACACTCTTATTACAAACTCAGTAGACTCTATAGGCATGATCATGCTAGAGACTAATTTTATACATATATATGAGTGAGTAGATCCCGGATCAATTAAAGTTATAACACGAGTATCATAAAGAGAAAATGTACCCGTGATTACGTCAGGGGAAGATGCCCCTTCACGAGCACGAATGTCATATGTTCTCGCTGGTGCTCTACCTTTGGCTCTTACAGTCTGCTCTCTAAATGGATTCTTGCTACTCATCTTATTTTTGGGGTTTCTCTGTGATCTTCCTCTAGCAGTACTTCCCAGTTTTGTATTCTGAAACTTTTCTTTCTCGCCCATCTTGGGGCAATCTCTAATAAAATGGTCTAAAGACCCACATCTGAAATAAGCCTTCTCATTTGCTCGGCACTCACCAGTATGACGCTTGCCACACTACGGGTGATGGTGGTGGAAAAAGTCTTAAATTTTATATAATGAATGATCGAGTCTAGAAACTAACTATCACGATGATTGAGGTAAGTGAACCTATCGAACAATAGTATAGTTTAGTGGTAAGACCGGATTGTTGAACCCAAAGGAACCAAAAATACTAATACTAACTTTCTTCTTATTATTTAGCCTAAGAATTAAGAGAATTGTTGTTTAATCTAAAATTAACTAACTACTAAGCTAAATATGCTAAGACATAGTGAAGGAATTGAGGAAAATACTTGTGGGAAAAACAAATTGATTAAGACAATACCCGAGGAAGAATCCACCTAGACTTCACTTGTTATCTAACTCTAAACCAGACGATTTATTCACTTGACTTGATCCATAAGATTCCCTAATTTATATTAATACCTCTCACGAGGCTATTAACGTCTAACCCTAGATTGATTAATTGAAATCTCTTTCTAACTAAAACCCCTAGAATTGCATTAACTCGATCTATGGACTCCCATATTGGGTTTGACACTAATCTGGTAGATTTTCGTCATCCTATCTCTAGGGTTGCGATCAACTCCGCTTAACAATGCTAGATCTACTCTTAAACAGGGAATATTCCTCCTCTGCCTAAGGGCATAAATACTTGAATCAATATCCTGAAATATCAAAACAAGAATTAAGAACACATAGTTAAGAACAAATCAAGTATTTATCATATAGCTCAGAAAACAATAATAAGATCTGTTTTAGGTTTCATCCCCCTCAGGTATTTGAGGGGTTTAGCTCATAATCATAAAAGAATACATCTCAGAAGAAAATATATAACGAAATATAAGAAAAACCCTAAAACCACCTGAAGGAATTGAAGGAGAGATCCTCAGTCTTGAGTATGATTCTGACTTCTTGAGATGAATCAACTAGCTTTCTTTGAGTGAATCCCACAATTCGCCCCTCTGGCTTGGCTCCTTGGCCTAGATGAACGCCTCCTTTAAGGTTGGCCTCTTGGGTGTTTATATAGGCTTTTAGAATGTCTTTCTTTGCCTCTAAGTACCCTAATCCAGATGAAACTCTTCTTTGCCGTGGTAGAGATACGCCCATATGATTCGGGGTGTAACATCCTAGAATTTGAATTTTTGTATTGCAATATTATGGTGCTAAGCTAGTTAGATTATTAATTATGTATGTTGAGAAGGTCCTGAAAAGGCTCGAGATTTAATTGGACCTAGTGAAAATTTTTGGCATTTAACACTTTAGGGAGATGGAGTAAGTGACCTTAAAGCATATGGAAATAATTGATTAAATAGCTAACATAATTGAGCTATTAGTAAAAAGGCTATGGCGCCACTTGTAGTACCTTGAAGGAAGGAGTTCGAATCACTTTGTGTGCATCTTGACTTTTATTTTTGCTTCCCTTCTTTAATATGTCAGTCAAGGAGTAATTATGGCAAGGGTGGACTTCATCATTTTTGGTAAGGTGGCTAAATGAATAAGGCAAGGTTGAAGTTAGGGAAAGGAATCAAAAGGAAAAGGGAATGTAGGGGGAACATGTGGCATCTTTCAAGGGGAAATGTTTTGGAAAGGATAGTTGGCAAAGTTTTTGACTTTTAGAGCATGTATGTGGACGGTTTTGGGGGATATAGTGTGATAACCAAAATTTGCTTAGTCTTTTGGTAGGATTTTGGATGTTGTTAGGCCAAAAATCACTTTTGCACAATTTGGTGTTTTCTCTCAATTCTTTCTTTTGCTTTGTGCCGAAATTACTAGCCTTGGTGACCATATTTTTCTTCTTTCATTTTACTTTGGCCGAATTCTCCTAGCACATTTGTGCATTTTCTTACTCTTTTGTTTGATCAAGATTTTCATCCCTTGTTTATCTCCCTCTTGATAGCCAAAACATTCACCATTCATCGAACCTCCGATCTTCTTTTTCTTTTAACCATTTCTCTAATTCTTTCTCTTCTCAAACCGACACCATCTTTTAATCACAAACTTTTGTTTGATCATTTCACATAGTCGAATATTAATTTTCATTTTCTCTACAAACTGAACTCTCATTTTTTTCTACCTTTCTTCTCATCCGTACTTACATTCAATCTTTGATTAATCGGTAAGCGTTCTTCCAACATTATATTTCATTTTCTTTCTCTTAGTGCCGAATATAAGTTTTGATTTGGGAGGGTCATATGAACCAAATCATCGTATTTTTATACTCGCTCCAATAAGATCATTCTCTTCTTTGTAGTGGTATAGAGGAGTGCCAATTACTACCACATCGCTTAATCGACCTTAGCCATAGGAAGATCGTGTGAAACGAGAATTTCATTGTTCAAGGTAAGGAAGCTCTCTCATAGTCCTTTTCAATAACTTCCTTGGTTATTGTATTAATCGGATTGAAGGATGATTTATCGACCATATGTTTTAGGTACTTAATCACTCGACTTATTATCTTGTGATTATACGGATGTTGTGGTAAGCCGATCTTACTGTTGAGATCAAACTTTCATAATAACATAATATCAGTTTGGACTAATATTTGTTTACAATGGAGGCAAACAATATCGAATCAAAAGGTGTAGTGATTGGTGATCGAAAAAGGAGCGGATTGACGATTATAACTCCTAAATTCAAACGAAGGGCTGTTTCGGCTATTTGAGACTTTCCACCGGGTTGTGGACCCTCATCCGGTGAGAATCAACTATTCGAGGTTGTTTTTAATTATGACGCATCAACGATTCAGGATTTTCCACCAGCTTGTGGACCGTCAATCGGGGAAAATTGACAAATCGTAGTTGTTCGCGATCCTTAGGGTAAAATCTTAGATCGTTTGTTTTAGAGTAGATTTATTAGATCGTGTTCATTTTCTAATTGAGCGTTATAATATTTTAGGTGTCAACGATCAAGAAAACATAGTGCTTACCGTAATCAGGTGTGTAATCTCACACCATGTTTCATGGGTTAAAATTTATATCGTGTTAGTGGTAAAATTATGAAATCGGTATTAAGACCGTGAAAATTACGAAAATACCCTTGTGGGCCAAATTGGTATATTTGATATGTGGGCCAAATTGGTATATTTGATATGTTGGCCAAATTAGTATATTTGATATGTGGGCCAAATTGGTATATTTGATACGTGGGCCAAATTAGTATATTTGAAATGTGGGCCAAATTAAAATAAATTGCGAAAATGGGCCACAAAAAGTGTAAGAAATATTTGTTTACATTGTTGTGAATTCTTAAGCATTATATACATGTTTTGCATGGGATGGGGATAATGATGAAGAGAAGTTCTGGGAGCTTTGCTACATAAATCTAGTGGCTCTGCCACAAATCTGAAAAAAATGGCAATGCCATGTAAATTCTGTTAATATGGTGGCTTGGCCACAAATTTGATATAAATGGCTTAATGCCTACTTTTGGTGTGTTGGCGGGGTGGGTGACTAAAGCTCCCCATAGGTGTGTTGGTTGGTACGGGTGGTGTGTAGCGGATGGAAAACTAGGTTTGGTTTGGAAATTGCATATCATATGCATATTATATATATGATACATTTAAATTATTGTAAATGGGCTTTGGCCCAAATAAATGCTTAATGGGATTTTGGCTCAAGGGGCGGTGGTAAGTGAGTTACAAACCGAGTTCTAGTAACTCACCTCGCTTTCTTACCCTTTTCGTGTAATGATCAAGAATGGAGACTTAATGGGATGTCTCGGTGGAGGCCATACTTTAAAATGGTTAAATTTGTAGATTTGGATTTCTTTTAGTACTTTATATTTACTTCGTTATTTGAAATAAAGATGTATAAGGCCTCCTAATTAATTTTTCTTTTTTGCTTTGTTTATGGTTTGACTAATTTATAAACTATTTTAAGTACTTGAATTAAAATTGCATTTTTTGAAAAATTATAACAAATATTTTCTTAAAAAATGAACATACAAAAAGGATTTCATAAAGATTTTCATAAATTAACACTTAAAATTTTATCAGATTTTTTTTCAAAAATACTTTAATTTCTTTTAAAATTTTCTCTAATTGTTAACGATATTTTCAAAGTTATGAATTATAAGATCGTACATCTCAAACCGACGATTTATCAATCAAATTTTTATTCAATAAATATTTCTTCAAAACTTTAAAATCTGTTTTACTTAAAATTAGGACTCAAAAGATTATTTGTTTTGTGTGACATGTCAAATCTAGCCTTAAACGCATAGGCCATGTTTGAGGTGTTATATTTTATGGTATCAGAGCCCGGTTCAAAACTCTAAAGTGGTTTGGGTTCAAAAACGTTTTCCAAAGTTATTTTGAATTGTAAAGTTTAAATGCATGTTTCAAAAAGGAAGTATGACACCACGAGTATCCGGCAACAAGTCAAGTAAGTACATGTTATTAATGAATGATTATGATTATTGTGATATAACCATAGGAACACTCTAGAACTTTTAGTTTTAGGTGTTAAAAACTATAGAGATTGAGACTATAGGATGCGATTGCGAAAATGACTTTGCTTCTTATGTTTCATAAAACATTGTTTAATACATATCAAAATAGTATACTAATTCATAAGAATTTTAATCAGATTAAATCGAATTAACCACTATGAGCGCTAGAGGACGTGGACGTGGTAGACATGGCAATGGTAGAGGCTGAGGTGCGAGGGTTGCATCTGAAACGTCAGGACACATGCCAAAAATAGACGCACCTGCATCACCCGGGACTGAGACTGAATCACATGACCGCATGAGAGAGGATATTGCTCTGTCTCAAGCAATGTTGCGAGTCTTAGAAAGGGTTGTTGGGGCTAAAACTGGGCCAGCAGCTCGTGGATCAATTTTGGAATGACTTAGATCAAGTGGTACCGAGGTTTTTAGGGGTGTCTCGGGTGTAGCCCCAAATGTAGCGGAGTATTGGCTCGAGGCATTGGAACGGATCATGAATGATTTGGAGTGCACCACCGAGTAGAAACTGAGAGGAGCTGTGTCCTTGTTGAGAGACGAGGCGTATCAATGGTGGCTCACTATTCGGGAGGGCACTTAGACCGATCATGTTACTTGGGATTTCATCAAAACTTCATTTTAAGGAAAGTATGTTGGGGCTAGCTATGTGGATGCCCAAAGGAAGGAATTCCTCAATCTGGTTTAAGGAAGTAAGACCGTGGCAGCTTATGAAATGGAATTTCTACGTCTTAGTCATTATGCCCGAGGTATTGTGCCAACTGAACATGAATGCTGCATGGATTTTGAGGATGGGCTAAGTGATGAATTGCGGGTACTGATAGCCTCACAACAAGAAAGGAATTTTTCCACACTGGTGGAGAAAGCGAAAATAGCCGAAGAGGCTAAGCACTCAGAGTGGTGAAATCGAGAAAAAGATAAAGGCAAGAGCAAGAGGGACTTTAAATACTAAGGTCCTGCTAGAGGGTTTCAGAAGAGGCCTAGAAAGGATGAGCCAGCACGAGTTAGGGCATCAGTTGCTACCAATCAAATATAGCCATGTGCTGATTGTGGAAGACTACACCCCAATGAATGCTGGAAGAGAACCGGTGGTTGTTTCAAATGTGGTTCTAAGGACCACCAACTTAAAGATTATCCTTGACAGACCGCTCTAAATTAGGAAGCTCGTAACTATGATGCACAGCTAGCTAGGGGCACTCAGCAGCCATAGAAAGGTCGTGGGCCAGGTCAAGGTGGTAATGGTAGAGGACGAGGTTAGGGTGCACCGAGTAGAGGAAATGGCTTCAGGGGTAATGTAGAGGTGAGGTAGCCAGGGTTGGTTTATGCGGTCAGACGTCGAGAGGATGGCGATGCACCTGATGTGATAATCGGTAGGTTCTTCGTCTCTGATGTACCTGTTACTGCTTTGATAGATATCGGATCCACCCATTCATATGTTGCTAGTGCTATATCTGGAAATTTGAACATTAGATTTGAAATTACTGCTGGAGAGATGACAGTAATTAGTCATTTAGGGCAGTCTGTGATAGTGAATAAAGTGTTTAGAGATGTACCCTTAGAAGTTCAGGGAGAAACATTTTTGGAAGATTTGATGGAATTGCCTTTCAGCGAGTTCGACCTTATTTTGGTTATGGATTGGTGCTAACTTGGATTGTGCTGCAAAGGAGATGACGATAAGATTTTCGAAAGATAAAGAAGTAGTGATGATAGGTGAAAGGAGAAATTATCTATCGAATGTGGTATCTACTTTAAAGGCAGAAAAGTTGGTACGAAAAGGGTGTGGAGCATTCCTAGCCTTCATTAGTGCGTTGGATGACAATGAATTATTGGTGGAAGGTGTTAGAACGGTAAGGAATTTTTGAATGTATTTCCTGAGGAACTTCTAGGTTTGCCTCCGGATTGGGAGGTAGAGTTTGGCATTGAGCTATTGCCAGGAACGGCTTCAGTGTAAATTGCTCCTTATAGAATGGCGCCTAAGGAGTTAACAGAGCTTAAAGCCCAAATTCAAGAGTTGTTGGATCGGGGATTTATTCGACTGATTGTGTCACTATGGGGAGAACCGATCCTATTTGTCAAGAAGAAGGATGGGTCAATGCGTAAGTGCATCGATTACAGGCAGTTGAATAAGTTGACGATCAAGAATAGGTATCCGTTACTGAAAATCGATGATCTATTTGATCAATTGCAAGGAGCTTTAATTTTTTCCAAGATAGATTTGAGATCGGGTTATCACCAACTTAAGGTCAAGGAGGCAGATATTCATAAAACGGCGTTTTGAACTTGTTATGGACATTATGAGTTTTTGGTGATGCTATTTGGGTTGACCAATGCACCAGCAGCATTCATAGACATGATGAACTGGGTCTTCCAACCCTATTTAGATTGGTTTGTTGTGGTGTTCATGGATGACATCTTGGTATACTCGAATGAAGAAGAGCATGATTCACATCTGTGGATAGTATTGCAAATATTGTGGGAAAAGCAACTTTATGCCAAATTCAGTAAGTATGAATTTTGGCTGAAGGAAGTGACCTTCTTGGGACATGTTGTATCGGCTGAAGGAATTAGGGTTGATCCCCAGAAAGTAGAGGCCGTGTTGGATTGGAAACCACCGAAGTCAGTGGCTAAAATTTAGAGTTTCTTAGGATTGGCTGGTTATTATTGATGTTTTGTTGAGGGGTTTTCGTTGATTGCTGCACCCCTAACTAAATTGTTGTGCAAAGGAGTACCTTTTTTGTGGTCAGATCAGCAGCAAGAAAGTTTTGAGAAATTAAAGAAGATTCTGACGGAAGCTGTAACACCCCAAACCCGGTCTAAATGCTACGACCGAATCTGGCGTGTCACTAGGAAGAAAGCGTCTTACAAACCATTTTGTCGACTTGATTTGAAGAGAAAACTTTTCTGTAGTTAAAAAGAAACGAGGTTGAATTGAGTGAATTGTTAAAACATTTTGAAACTTAATTTAGCATGATAGAATCACCTTGTTGTTAACCTTTGTTTATTATTTATTCGGCGTATAACTTTAGAAAAACTCAAAGTATTTACTTAAGTTTATAAAAATGTCCATCTCGTAAATTACTTAACATGCCTTTTTAGTTTAATAAAAATTTAAGAGAAAACAAAATGAATAATAAAGCCCAAAGTAAAGTTTAAGTGGCCTTATTACAAACTGAAATCCAAACTTAAAGTAGAGGAAAACCAAATCAGAATAAACAAAGGAAATAGAAACAATTGTTGAGCATGGCCACCACGAGTCCACCCATTCCAATCCATGATCTAAGCATTATCTGAAAAAACAACGGAAGGGTGAGTCAAGAGACTCGATGTGTAATTCCCCATCCCAAAAGACGTTAAGCTCATACACAGATTCATATGATATTATGCATGTCATGCAACCCATTACCTAAATATCCACCCGAGTCTCCCAAATCTACCCCTTGTGGCACCTAGCCACTGGTGGTACCTAACCACTGGTAACCAATGTTACTAATATTCATGTGTGGGGCCAACCCACTTGTGGTACCTAACCACTGGTACGATCCCTTATATCGATATGTGGGGCCAACCCATTGTGGTACCTAACCACTAGGACGAGTCATAGAGGAAATCATATATGGTACCTAACCACTGGTGGTTCCAAACCACTGAGACTGTCACAAAATAATAATATGTGGGGCCAACCCACGTGTGGTACCTAACCACTGGTGACATCATCTGCAAACGGATGGTCAATCCGAGCGGATCATTTAGATTCTTAAGGATATGTTGAGATGCTGCATTCTTGAGTTTGATGGTATGTGGGAATAGTACCTGCCATTGGTTGAATTTTCTTATAATAATAGTTTTCAGTCGAGCATTAAAATGGCACCATATGAAGCTTTGTATGGACGTAAATGTCTCACACCTCTATATTTGACCGAGCTCAGTGAAAATAAGCTACACAGGGTTGATCTGATAAAAGACACTGAACAAAAAGTGAAAATAATTCATAATAGTTTGAAAGCAGCATCTGATCGTCAGAAGTCTTATACGGATTTGAAAAGAAAAGATATTGAATTTGAGATTGGTGACAAAGTGTTATTGAAAGTGTCTCTGTGGAAGAAAGCAGCATCTGACCATACGAGGTTATTGAGCACGTTGGACCAGTTGCATATAGATTGTTATTGCCCTTCGAGCTTGAAAAGATACACAATTTATTCCATGTTTCGATGCTCCGTAGTACCGTTCTGATCCATCACATGTGATTGCTTCGTCTGGAATTGAAATCTGATCTGATATGACATACGAGGAAGAACCAATTCGTATCTTAGCTCGTGACTTGAAAGAGTTAAGAAATAAGAAAATACCATTAGTGAAAGTGTTATGGAATCAACACAGAATAGAAGAGGCTACGTGGGAGCCTGAAGATTCAATGAGACAGCAATATTTGAATATGTTTGACGGTAAGATTTTTGGGGACAAAAATCCTTAAGGGGAGAGAATTGTAATAGGCCGGTTTAGACCCTAGTCGAAACAGTGTTTTCGGGACCAAAAATTTGAGTCTGAAAAATATTTTAAGATTATTATTTTCTCTTTGTTAATATGTGATTAAGCATGTGTTAAATTTTTGTAAGTTAATTTGTCCATCTGTGTGTTCAATTTGATAAAAGGATTTAATTGCATTAAATGCAAAGCTAGCATGCTATTTGTTAAAGCACCTATGTGTGGTGGCTTTTAAAAGAGGAGGCCTTATGAGGCAATTTAACCATTATTTGGTTAGTGGATGGACAAAGGACAAATATGCCCTTAATGTATGTTTGATTAAGTTATTAATTGAAAGGTTAATAAGGTAAATAAATTAATATGTATGTTATAATATGATAAAACATGAAAATGGCAATATTCATTCATCTTTTGACCGAAATTATAAAAGAAGAAGAAAAGAAAACATGAGCTAGGTTTCGGCCATATACAAAAAAATTAAGGTATGTTTTGACTTTGAATTTTTGATAATTTTATGTTTTTGAGACCGTTGCTTCGAGTACTACCCGACCCATGCTTGAATTTTTTTATTTTGGTGAATATTTTGAGTTATGCCATTAATGAATATTTGTGTTTTGTGATGTTTGATGATAAATTATGAAAGATATGTTTTGGAGTAATATGTTTTGTATTGAGTTTTTGATGATTTTGAATTTTTAGGACTAAATTACAAAAATAATAAATTGAAGGACTAAAAATGCAAAATAAATGAAATATATGGATTATTATAAGAATAAGGAAAATTCGGCTTAACTATGATGTGGTGAGATTTTGTGGATTTTGTGTTTTGTGCAATTAGGATGAATTTGTAAAAGTATTAAATATTAGGGGTAAAATGGTAATTTCCCCATTTATGTGTTGTTGGATTAAATTAAATGAAGTTGTGTTTAAATGAGGTTAATTTGAAATTATATAGATCAACAACAAAAGAAATCGGACTTGGATCGGGGAAAAGCAAAAATAGTTGAATAGCTGATTTACATCGTTCGTCGATATCCGAGGTAAGTTTATAAGCAATAAACGTTGTTGAATTTGGATGTGTATGATTTTTATATTGAATTCAAATGTATGGATTTTTATGGTTGTAGCCGAATGCATGAATGTTTATGAAATTTGGGAATATATTCGGTTCAATTGAGATATGAATTATGAATAAGAATAACTTTGTAACAGTGATATATTAGGCTTATTGCCTAACAGGCTTTGATGCCGGTGTATACTATCAGGCTTATTGCCTAGCAAGCTTTGATGCCGATCTATGATATCAGGCTTATTGCCTAGTAGGCTTTGATGCCGGTGTATGATATCAGAATTATTGCCTAGCAGGTTTTATGCCGGTGTATTGAATCAGGTTTATTACCTAGCGTGCTCTGCTTGTGTTTTATACAAGGCTTTATGCTTAATGAATTTTATGTGAGCTACAGTAAAAACAATTAAATGTGTTAAGTGAGCTAAAGCATTCAGGCATGTGAATATGTGATGTGAACCTGGTCGCATCATGGTTCGACTTCATCTGACACCATCAAGAGTGGCCTAAACTTGAGGGGCCCAAGTGCAAGATGAAACATCTCACAGGCCTGATTGGTTATTGGACCAAAGTTTTAAGGACTTTTAATTTAATTAAAAGTTTTACTTAAATTAATAAGTTTGCATATTTTAATTTTAACTTGCATTTTTTTGTGTTCTCGCATTTGATAAAGTAATGCATTATGCAACCTTCATGTTAGTTTAGTATGTATCATAAATAATGGCTTGCATTATGAAACTCCCATGATAGTTTAAGTCTTGCATTAAATAATTCATCGCTTTATATAGTTTGCATTTAAATACTTGCATTTAAGCATCTTAGTTCAATAAATGGTTGCTGGTCATTAATTCAACTCAACTTAGTTTAATTAATTGAGTTCTTTTAGTGAATTTAATTTAATAATTGCTTCTTTAATTAATCTAGTTACTAGGTTAATTTATTGATGCATGAGTTAAGTTCATTTAATGATGTTTTTAATCTAGTTACTGGATGTTTTAATGAAGCATGAGTTTAAGTTAATTTAATTCTGCTTCCATAAATTAACTAGTTGCTACATTAATTGAAGTCTTAACTTTTAGTTCATTTAATAAAGTCAAGTGTTTAATGTGTTTAAGTTAAAGTAGTGCTTAATAAGTGTTTAAATGTGATTAATTTGTTTGTTTAATGTGTTTGAATGTAGGAAACTTTTCAGCTACACTCAAGGGATGTTACGAAGAGTTAATGTGACTTTTCAAGTGAAAACGGTTACACACTTGGGGAAGTTTTATTTAACATTAAAGGGAGTTATTATGATCATTGATGGAAGCATTACATCTCCATTAAATTTGGCAGCAACCTATTCATCTTCCATAACCATTTGAGACTTAAAAGATCACACAAGAGTTACAACTTCTCATTAATTTGCTGGTGACCATTCAGCTACTAAGAAAGCATGAAACCAAGCATTCAAATACATTGAAATCAGCCCATTTGGAGTCATCAAATTGCTGTTATTTGGCTGGAGGAATTCAAGAGTTTTTACCTATTGATTAGCCATTTAATTGCATATTAAAGTTGAATTCATTTGTCTCTTCAGCTAACCACATGAAAGCACTATATATACCTGTTATTAGTTTGTAAAAAGGAGATTTTTGGCTTAGACTTTTGATCATTAATCATATCATATGGACTTTTGTTCATTCGAGTGAGTTATCTCCTCTTCTTTTTCGTATGAGTTTCATTTTTAACTTATCAAGCTCACTTGTAGCGTCAAACGTTTCTCTTCCATTCAATTATACCATTGGTTCTTACTTCACTAAGTAACGGGTCTTTGGTCCATCATCGACTACCATCTTCCACCTTAAACGTTATAGAAACTGGGGTGACACATACTTGTGTTGAATCATTTCTGGTTTAAGTTCTTTAATCTATTCCCACCAAAACATCATCTATCTTTTATCCATTTTTCTTTCATCATAAAACCGAGCCTATCCTTCTCCATATCTGAATCATTCCCACACTTAAACACCTCCATTCCTAACTTAACCCATCTTCTAAACAAATTCACTTAAGCTTCCGCGAACTCATCCGTATTTCCCTATTATTTCCCGAAAGGCTTATCTCCTCCTCGTAGACGATTGGGCAACTCAAATACGTTTCGATTCATCCCAAGACGGATCATATCAATATGGTTATTCTATTCGAAATGAAAGTTAATTGATTGAAGGATATGTGATAGAAATGTTTTGTGATGATATTGAAAATGTATGAAAATATGAGTAAGGTATTCAGTTTTATGATAAGTATAAGTATGTGTTTTAAAAGTTTGATTCACGTGATTGTATATATATATGAATACATATATGTATAATCGATTATCTATGATATTATGACTTTGAAATTGGAGAATATATTGATAATTTATATATATATGGTATATTCGCCATGGTATATTGATGTATAAATATATGTTTGATTCAAATTATTTTATATATATTTAGAGGTTGTTAATTTGCTTAAATTGTTTATAACTTACTAAGCTTTGGACAGCTTACCGTGTGATTTGTTTCTCTGCCTTGCAGTGTCAGTAACGTTATCTCGGATTCGAGGATCGTCAGCATCTCTATCACACTGTCGGCAATCTATTTTAGTACTCTTGAAGATGTGTATATTTGAATATGGCATGTATAGGCTAGTCATTTGGTATATGTTTGAGGTGTAAATAGCCATGTGATTTGGCTAGTTATATGCTAGTATATGATGCATGTTTTGAAATGTTTTGATGGCAATGAGATGACCTTGTGAATGGTAAGTTATTGAGGGAATGATGCTATAGTGATATGGTAATATGGTGGATGAATTATGATTGGTTATGCTTGTATTTTAGTTGTGAAATTTAGCGCATGAATTAGTATGTTTGAATGTATTTAGAAGCATGAATTGATATTGTATTAAATCTTGTGAGTTGACCCTTATGTAGGTGGAAAAGTTGGCCTTGCAAATGGCCTATTTTGCATACTGGACAAGAAGCACGGGCATGTGTCCCTGCCGTGTGATTTAAGAACTTCTTTTTGGTGTGTCTGGACAAGTTACAAGGTCGTGGCCCACGGGCGTGCATGATGGCCGTGTGACCAAGTCAGTAGATAGCTTAAGGATACATGGCCATGGAACACGGGTGTGCTTAGTGACCGTGGGAATATGTCAGCATATTGCCTAAGAGTACACGGCCTTAGCACATGGGCATGCCTGGTGGCCGTGTGAACAAGTCAGTATGCATGCTCTGTTTTGGCATGGTCTGGACAAATGGGTGTGCCTGGTGAACGTGTGAGGCACACGGCCTGGTTGTACGGGCGTGTAACCTCAACAGTATTGTAACATCCGAAAATTGGGCCTAATAAGATTGGGCCCATTGGTCCTTGAGCACGAAAGCATTTAAAATTTTTGAGAACAAGAGAACGGCATTATTTCAAGTTGGACTTATTGGGAAAGTGATTTTGGAAAGTTACGGGGTTTTTAGGAAGTTTCGGGTTCAAGTTAGGCCATAGGAAAATTTTAGTGTTGAAGCATTTAAAGGGGAGAAGGCTAGTGGCGTTGAGCGTAAGGGAATAATTGGGCAACTTGCTAGCACAAGAGGAGCTTGTGGCTTAGTGGCAAGTGGCGTGAATGGCAGAGGGGAGAGCTTGGGTTTGAATTCCACCTAGTGCACTTATTTTGGATTTTTTTTGGTGCTTTAAGGTAAGTGTCGACCATGGCATCAAAATGGAAAGGGAGACTTTTTATTGATGGAAAGATGGCTAAGGATTATGGTAAGGAAAATGAAGGAAAGAATCAAAAGAAAAAGGTAAGAGAAGGGAACATGTTGGCCTATTATGTGGAGGATGTTTTGGAAAGAATATTTTGGGTCAACACTCATCTTTTTGGTAAAGACAATACAAGGTTTGGTAAGGGGGGAGAGAGGAAAGGAGCCAATAGAGTTTTGTAAGTTTTAGGACATGTAAAGCTTTCTTCTTTGGAGTATTTTGAGTTTTCTCTTTTCCCAATTTCTTCCCTCTCTTACCGAAACTCTAAAGCCAAAATTGTGCACCTTTCTCCTTTGTTTTGCCAAAACTATCAAGCCATCCCTTGCTACTACTAATCATTCTCTTAGCCTTGGTTTCGGAAGTTGATTGGTAAGTGGGTGATTAGGCCGAATGTTGGTAGTAAGATATTACTCTTTATTTCGATGTTTTGTGCCGGTCATGTGATTCTATTTTGTGGTGATGATATCAACTTCTTACTCTTGTGGAAGGACTGAATATTGGATGCAGGCTAACCCTGTTGTAACATCCCCAAACCTAGCCCACAAGCCCTGACCAGATCTGGTTATGTCACTGCGGAAGAACGGTTGAAAATCTATTGACTTTAGCATTAAACATAAAAATTTGTCAACTTTTAAAAATAGTGTTTATTTAAAAGTATAAGCAAACTTGACATTATAAGATGTCCAAATTAAAAACTTTATTAACTTATATTTATTGAACAAATAGGTTGCTAAAATAAAACCATTTTCACATTGTAATTCAAATTAATCAAGCCATAATTAAAATGATAATAAAATGATTCCAAAAATAAATAAAAAGGCCCTTATTACAATCAATTTTAAACCAAATACTTAATATAAATAAGCTTAAAATAGTCAAAATATCTTCTTCTCATGGGCCACCTGTGTCCTCTCCGTACTGGTCCAACCTTACGCATCACCGAAATGGTTAAGAAATAATTGGGTGAGTCCACGAGCTCGCATAATCATAACACATATTTCCACACGTATGGGCTTGGCCCATAACCATACAATCCATGAACCATTCATGCAATCATGCATCACATTAACCTAGATCCATCCATACGCCAACCTTAGCAGACTCCCTGCTCAAGGCCGTGGCTAATCCAACGATCACAATCGAGTGATCCCACATATCCTACCACGGCAGACCTGCTACACAAGGCCGTGGCTGAGCCACCGATCACATCGTGATCCCAATAAGAATCCATCTACGGTGATGCACTTAGCTATCAACCGCCGAGATGGGCACCTAGCCAACATCTCCTTGATGAAGCACACAAGAACCATCAAGCGCTAATGTAGCACGAGGCTAACATTAGACCACGTACATCAATGTGTACACCCTTCCTTCCTCCATCCAATTCAAATCCCATGCAAGTATGTAAATGCCACATGTTAAGTCATCATATAAAATAAGCATACATCCCATGCCATTACCACATCAAATTTATAGATGTAACATAACAACATAATATCGCCAACTTACTCACCTGATATCCGATTACCCAAAACAAGGGTATTCACCACCTAAGCCATTATGATCGGCTATCACACATCATTCATATACATAAGCATTAGCAAGCAATTAATCAAGAAATAGTGCGATGATCACGCACCTTAACACTTGCGCTTCTAAACTTTCGATCCCAATGCTATCGCTAGCGAAACAACAACTATCTGCCTATAACTATCACTGCTTCTTTGCCCACACCGGTGGCCAATCTCGAACTAACGAGCACTCTCCTCTTGAACTTCAAAGCAGAGCTTTCCTTGCCCACCTTGGACGGTATTGGCCTCCATCAAAACGCTTAATCGTAACAACGGTTAACCCCAAGTCATAAACTAGGTATCAAATCTTAATAAATATTCCTCACCAACTCAACTTGAATCCGAAAAGGGTCTCCTGCGTTAGGCTCTTCTCCCTACAATCGGCCTTAGCACATAACGGAGAACACTTAGCGCCATTCGCCACGACAAGAATCCATAACACAAGGAAACTATCGCACCCTTACCTTGCTAACCGCTCCTTTTCTCTAACCAAGAATCGTACCACAAGAAAGTAAGGTTCTGGCCCGAGACTTGTAACCAACGCAGAGAGAATGGGAGAATGGATGATTCGGCAAGGCCCTAGATGGTGTTGGGATATTGAAGAATGGCAGGTTTTAGAGGTGATTTAGGCTCAAGTGAAATGGAGAGAAAAGAAGCCTGGCTAAGTGACCACGAAGTTTCTACCAAAGCAAATAGGTGAGGAGGAGGGCATTTTAGTGTGGTAGAGAATGGGAAGAAAATGGATGGAGGCTTAAGAAGGAAACTAAGATTGACAAGGGACCAAAGGAATTTGGCACATAAAAGAAATAGGGGACAACTTTCAGAAGAGAGAACAAATGGTAAAAGGTGGCCAAAGGTGAGCACCCCTATTTATACTACTAAATCTGACACCGCCTAACACCCTCCAAGAAAACCAAAATGCCCTCCCTAGCTTCCCAAACCGACCACTAACTCAACCCCTCTCAAAACCCAAGATTTTCTCCTATCTTTACTCTACACCCATCTTTCAAACCTTTTCAAATTAATTCCAACTCATCTCTTCTCCTAGCCACTCATTCAAAACACTTTGAACAAGTCAAAATCCTCCTTTTAAGTGCCTTGGCCGAATCCAACTCTCCCCCCTTGCTCATGACGCAAAAACAAACCAAAATGCTACATTTGCAGCTCGAACCTGGGACCCCTTCCTCTTACAAGTGGCGTCACTTCACCATGCTCTAAGTGGCGCCTACCTTGCCACTCTGCCAAGCCATTCCTTATGTCTTAAGCTCCCAAACAATTCTCTTAAGACCCCTAAAGCAAAGCTTCCTTATTACCACTCAAAATTCCATAATTCCTTAAGCCATCACCTACCTTCCCAGGGTTCTCCAATCCCCTTAAAACTTGCCCAAACACACAAAAAGCCCACCAACACCTGAGATATGCACTAAATGCATAACCCCCAACCAGGGTGTTACAATTCTACCCTCCTAAAAAAAATAATTTCGTCCTCGAAATTACTTGGCTAGACTAACACCATACTACTGTTGTTTTGCACAAGACTCGATCTTAGAGCTATCATAATTCCTAGGTATAGTATCTAAGTCCACACTCAAGGTTCTAAATACTTCACTAGCAACGAAGAGAAACTGCCACTATAGCGAACAAAACGATAGAGAATATTCTAGGCATAAGAAACTTACCAACTGACACTTCTGGCACATCACTATCCTCTCTCCGACGGACTGCATAGACCAGACACGGTTGCCTTGCCTCGGTGCCACCATTATCATGCCTAAAGCTCCACCTCGACGGAACCATTACTTCCATGGTTCGACCACGACCCTTTGTCGCTGTTGACCACCTCTCGCCCCTACAGCACACAACCTTGGCTTCATCTTGTTCGAGTCCTATTCGGATCCTCGGGACAATCCTTAATCGATGAGACTTGGACTTGCATCCGAAGCATTCTCGAACTCGATTCCAAAGACTCGCCAACATGATACCTTCCATCTCGAGCACGGACGATCTGGGTTCCCGTCAGAATCGGCTTAGAAATACGATCGAAGTCTCAACCCTCGGACTTTTCGAAATCTCAAACGATTCTGACGGACCCGAACTCCTCTTATCCCAATTTCTTTCTCTATCTCTATTCGCCTCTCATCCTCTTGACCTCCTCACCTATCCGAGCTTTCTCCACTAACACAAAGTCTCTTTCGTTCTGGAGCAATCAAAACCCGCAACTCATCCCACACCCATCTTTAACTCGACGATCTCTCATAATCGTAGCCACGATGCCCGAAAGATATCCGGCTCAAACGCAGTAAACTTCACCTCAGACTCGCTATTGACTTGCCTCCTTGCACCAAATTGAGGAACGCCTTCCTCCGAGCATCCACATAGCTCGCTCCGACATACTTTCCTTCAAGCTTGATCTTAAAGTGACCCCACCCACTCAATCGGCAGGGTACTTTCCTTAACAATGAGCCACCAATCGATAGGCCTCATCTCGTAACAACGAAACAAAGACCCTTAAGCTTCTCCTCTGCAGCTAAATCCAAGTCGTCCATAATCCTTTCAACCGCCTCAAGCCGATTTACGCCACGTTCGAGCTACCCAGACACTCCTCTGAAAACTTCGGCTCCGTTCGACCTAAGTCTTTCACCACCGACTTCAGTTCCATTGCCCACATTGGCTCTACCACTCTCTCGAGCACCCGCAACATAGCTCGTGATACTTGCATCGTCTCTCCGCTCGCTCTCGATGTTCAACCTCAATACCGGTAGCGACACATCGCTTCTCGACCCATGGCCGGACCTTCACCGGTTCTCGACATCGCCATCCCGCCTCTACCACGTCCCACGAGTATTGTGACCACGCCCCTAGAACTCATATCTAGCGCCTCGGTTTAGTCGATTTAAGAAATTTTTATGCATTAGACATTTTGTTCCATCGATTAATCACGAGCAAAATTTTATGAAAAGAAGTTTAGGAGTGGTTCTTTCGATCAATCAAAGTTTCATCTAAAGTTCTCTATTCTAATTCAAACATTCACATTCTTCACTAAAGACACATTCATTCATCCCTGCCACCTTCTAGAGCATTTCCAACCCAGGGGTAAATTTGTCATTTTCCTACAGGGGTATTTTGGTAATTTTGTCAATCAAAGTAATTATGTAAATTTCCAAAGTCGAGGTACTATTTTGAAATACAAGATTTTCGAGTACTTTTGCAAACTAAAAAGTTTAACTGAAATTGGGGTAATACAGAAATTTTAGAAACCAAGGATATTTTCATAATTTTATCAACCGGGGGTATTTTCGTAAATTCCAAAATCAGGGTATCTTAATATTTTGAAAACTCGAGATTTTGGTATTGCACAAAGTAAAAATCATTTTATCAAAAGTTGGCGGGTGGTATGGTAATTTTATAATACAGGGGCATTTTTGTAATTTTGCCACTAGGGCATTTTGAAATTTTGTAAATTGAGAAACATCTTTCAAAATCAAATTTAGGGTTTACAATCCAAAGAGTAAATTTGAAGATTTTAAAACTAAGGGTTTTAAAGCAAGAAGGCTAATCCTTTCGGGTTTTAGTAATCTGGTTTAGCCTTATGAATAAGTCCTCTTGGTTAAGGTGAACCGTAGCTACGCACTGTGTAGGATTCGAGTAAAGAGGAGGTGAGTCGCTAGGACCGCTTAAATACCAAGCTCTTCTTGAATACCAATCCTAGACATGCGCATAATGGTTACCACACCTTAACTCGGCGACTAACTTCACAGTTTTGTTTAGTAATCTTTAAGTCTTATGCATATGTTTGAGTAGACTAATCCTAGGGTCCAAAAGCCTTAATATTCTAATCTACGAGCCCAATCAAGCCCATAATAAATCATACAAACAAATTACTTCAAAAGCTAGAAGTACTTACAGGTGGACTTGGTAGAGGTACAGTGCCATGCCGTATAACTCGAAAACTTTTATAAAAGCCCATATTTTGAAAAGCCCATTTTGAAAACTGTTTGTGGGCCCAAACCCTCAAAGCCGAGTTTTGAACCGGGCTCTGATACCAATATGTAGCATCCCCAAACCCGGCCCACAAGCCCTGACCAGATCTGGTTATGTCACTGCGGAAGAACGGTTGAAAATCTATTGACTTTGGCATTAAACATAAAAATTTGTCAACTTTTAAAAATAGTGTTTATTTAAAAGTATAAGTAAACTTGACATTATAAGATGTCCAAATTAAAAACTTTATTAACTTATATTTATTGAACAAATAGGTTGCTAAAATAAAACCATTTTCACATTGTAATTCAAATTAATCAAGCCATAATTAAAATGATAATAAAATGATTCCAAAAATAAATAAAAGGCCCTTATTACAATCAATTTTTAAACCAAATACTTAATATAAATAAGCTTAAAATAGTCAAAATATCTTCTTCTGCATGGGCCACCCTGTGTCCTCTCCGAACCCAGTCCAACCTTACGTATCACCTGAAATGGTTAAGAAATAATTGGGTGAGTCCACAGACTCAATGCATAATCATAACACATATTTCCACACGTATGGGCTTGGCCCATAACCATACAATCCACAAACCATTCATGCAATCATGCATTACAGCCCAACCTAGATCCATCCATACGCCAACCTTAGCAGACTCCCTGCTCAAGGCCGTGGCTAATCCACCAATCACAACCGAGTGATCCCACATATCCTACCTCGGCGGACACTGCTTTGCACAAGGTCAGTGGTCGAGCCACCGATCACATCGTGATCCCAACAGTAATCCATCTACGGTGATGCACTTAGCTATCAACCGCCGAGATGGGCACCTAGGCAACATCTCCCTTGATGAAGCACACAGCTAACCATCAAGTGCTAATGTAGCACGAGGCTAACATTAGACCACGTACATCAATGTGTACACCCTTCCTTCCTCCATCCAATTCAAATCCCATGCAAGTATGTAAATGCCACATGTTAAGTCATCATATAAAATAAGCATACATCCCATACCATTACCACATCAAATTTATAGATGTAACATAACAACATAATATCACCAACTTACTCACCTGATATCCGATTACACAAAACAAGGGTATTCACCACCTAAGCCATTATGATCGACTATCACACATCATTCATATACATAAGCATTAGCAATCAATTGACCGAAGAAATAGTGCGATGATTATGCACCTTAACACTTGCAGTTCTAAACTTTCGATCCCAATGCTATCGCTTAGCGAAACAACAGCTATCTGCCTATAACTATCACCTGCTGCTGGCCCACACCCCGGTGGCCAATCTCGAACTGCCAAGACAGCTCTCCTCTTGAACTTCGGAACAGGAGCTTTCCCTTGCCCACCTTGACCGGTATTGGCCTCCATCAAAGCGCTTAATCGTAACAACGGTTAACCCCAAGTCATAAACTAGGTATCAAATCTTAATAAATATTCCTTACCAACTCAACTTGAATCACGAAAAGGGTCTCTGCGTTAGGCTCTTCTCCCCACAATCGGCCTTAGCACATAACAGAGAACACTTAGCGCCATTCGCCAAGACAAGAATCCATAACACAAGGAAACTATCGCGAGATTACCTTACTAACCGCCTTTTCTCTAACCAAGAATCGCCCACCACAAGAAAGTAAGGTTCGGCTCTGGGACTTGTAACCAACGCAGAGAATGGGAGAATGAATGATTCGGCAAGGCCCTAGATGGTGTTGGGATATTCGGTAATGGCAGGTTTTAGAGGTGATTTAGGCTTAAGTGAAAGGGAGAGAAAAAGAAGTCGGCTAAGTGACCCTAAAGTTTCGGCCAAAGCAAACAGGTGAGGAGGAGGGGCATTTTTAGTGTGGTAGAGAATGGGAAGAAAATGGATGGAGGCTTAAGAAGGAAACTAAGATTCGGCAAGGGACCAAAGGAATTCGGCACATAAAAGAAATAGGGGGACAACTTTCTAAGAGAGAACAAATGGTAAAAAGGTGGCCAAAGGTGAGCACCCCCTATTTATACTACTAAATCGGCACCCACCTAACACCCTCCAAGAAAACCAAAATGCCTCCCTAGCTTCCCAAAACTGCCACTAACTCAACCCTCTCAAAACCCAAGATTTTCTCCTATCTTTACTCTACACCCATCTTTCAAACCTTTTCAAATTAATTCCAACTCATCTCTTCTCCTAGCCACTCATTCAAAACACTTTGAACAAGTCAAAATCCTCCTTTTAAGTGCCTTGGCCGAATCCAACTCTCCCCTTGCTCATGATGCAAAAACAAACCAAAATGTCATTTGCAAATCAACTGAGACCCTTCCTCTTACAAGTGGCGCCACTTCACCATGCTCTAAGTGGCGCCTACCTTGCCACTCTGTAAGCCATTCCTTGTGTCTTAAGCTCCCAAACAATTCTCTTAAGACCCCTAAAGCAAAGCTCCTTATTACCACTCAAAATTCCATAATTCCTTAAGCCATTACCTACCTTCCTGGTTCTCCAATCCCTTAAAACTTGCCCAAACACACAAAAGCCCACCAACACCTGAGATATGCACTAAATGCATAACCCCCAGAACCAGGGTGTTATAGTTTTACCCTCCTAAAAAAATAATTTCGTCCTCGAAATTACTTGGCTAGACTAACACCATACTACGCTATTGTTGCGCACTCTGATCTTAGAGAGCTATCATAATTCCTAGGTATAGTATCTAAGTCCACACTCAAGGTTCTAAATACTTCACTAGCAACAAAGACAAACTGCCACTATAGCGAACAAAACAATAGAGAATATTCTAAGCATAAGAAACTTACCCGCTGACACTTTCGGCACATCACTATCCTCTCTCCGACGGACTGCATAGACCAGACCTGGCTGCCTTGCCTCAGTGCCACCATTACTGTGGCCTAAAGCTCCACGGCCTCGACTGAAACCATTACCTCCATGGTTCAGACCACGACCCTTTGTCGCCTGTTGACCACCTCTCCGCCCACCGCACACAACCTTGGCCTACTGTCTGAGTCCTATTCGGATCCTGGGGACAATCCTTAATCAGATAAGACTTGGACTTGCATCTAAGCATTCTCGAACTCGATTCCAAAGACTCGCCAACATGATACCTTCCACACCGAGCACACAGGACGATCTGGGTTCCCTGAATCGGCTTAGAAATACGATCAGAAGTCTCAACCCTCGGTCTTTTCTGAAATCTCTCAAACAATTCAGACGTTATCCCGGTTTCTTTCTCTGTCTCTATTCTACCTCTTAGTCCTCTTGACCTCCTCAGCTATCCGAGCTTTCTCCACTAACACAGCGAAGTCTCTTTGTAACAGACCAAATTTGACCCTAATCGAAATGGTGGTTTCGGGACCATGAATCTGAGTCTAAAATATATTTAAATATTATATGTTGTGTTGAATATATGTGAATTAATGTGTGTGAAAGTTTAGTAGAAAAATTTGATCGTTTGTGTGTTCAATTTAACAAAAAAGACTAAATCGCGTAAAGTGTAAAAGTTGCATACTATAGTGTAAAGTGCTAGAATGATGATGGCTTTTTAATATGAGGTATTGAAAGGGCAAATAGGCCATTTTTAAGTTAATGGCCGGCCATCATAATGCATGAAATAGTGTTGGCATTTTATGTTATATTTTATTATGTTTTATGTTAAAAATAAAATGGTTAATATATGTTAATAAAATAAAAAAATAAGAACACATGCATTGTTCATCTTTTGGCCGAAAAACACAAAAGAAAAAGGGGAGAAAAACCTTGAAACTTTTGGCCTTGTTCAAGCTTAATTAGGTAAGAAATCTAGCTCGATTTTTGTAAATTTTTACGTTTTTGAGATCGTTGCTTCGAAACGTAGCCGACCCATGTTGTAATTTTAGAATCTGAGCATGTCTAAGGTTCGGCCATTAGTATTCTTATATGATAATTGATGTTTGATGAATTAAATTTAATGTTAGGACTAAGATTGATAAGTTTTGTATTGAAATTTTGGTGAAAATTGAGTAAATAGGACTAAATTGTAAAGATAAAAATTTGAGAGGGCTTAAATGCAAAATAAATGAAAGAAATAGACTTATAGTGCTAGTGTGAGTATTCGGCCCTTGTATAGTTTTAGCTAATTTGGTGTATTTTGTGTGTTATGCAAATAGGACTAAATTACAAAGTTGTGAAATACTAGGGGTAAAATAGTAATTTGCCCATTTATGTGCTTAGGGACTAAATTGAGATGAATTTTGCTTGAATGAGCTAAATTTAATGTGTTTTAGATCAAGAGCAAAGAAAAACGGAGTTAGATCGGGGAAAGACGAAGGTTCTCGAATAGCCGATTCGCACGGTCTATCGACAACCGAGGTAAGTCCTTAAGCAAATTTATGTTGAGAAATTATTCATGAAAGTAGTGTATGATAAAAATTGGTATTGAATGCAAGAAAATGGAGATAGGCCTAATGTGGGTATGAAATGTTAGTAAATTTATTTGTTGAGTGTGATGTGAATAATTATGTTCGGTTTAACATGAAATTGTAAAATAAAGCATACGAGGTGGATGTGATTTTAGCTTTAAGTAATGCGTATGAAAATGTTGATTGGTGCGATAATCGGGCTTAAATGCCTAGCGTGCCTCGTCTTTGATATATTCGCTTAATGCCTAGCAGAGCTTCATGCTGGTGATTTGTTTTGCTAAATGCCTAGCGGGCCTCGTCTTGGGTGATATATTCGGGCTTTGTGCCTAGCGAGCTTAGCCTTATGATCTGCTTTGGGCTAAATGCCTAGCGTGCCTTGTGTGATATATTCGCTTTAATGCCTAGCGAGCTTTATCTTGGTGTTTAAATCTTGGACCTTTGGTCTAACGGGTTTTATATTAGCGAGTGTTAATTCGAGCTTATGCTTATGAATAGAAATGGGCTATATATGATGGTAATGAATAAGTCAAGGTTTGTTACTATAGTATTCTATTGAAAGTTAGGTATTGAATCAAGTTTACGATACTTGTGATGCTTCGTGAATAAATAAGTTGATAGTATGTGTTGGTACATTTGGTATGTAAAGTAGTTGATTAAAATAAAAGACATTGAGTTGATATGGATTATTTCCATATAAGAGCAATTATGTTATATATATATATATATAGTTCGCCATGCTTTACATATATATATATATACATTCAACTATGTGAAATCATTTTAGATGTGCATTGAAGATGTTATTCAAGGTGTGTGAAATTGTATAAGAATTTATTTATCGATCAAGATACTTTCGATAAGTTTTACAAGTTAAGTATACAATGAATAAGGCTTCGTTATTTATATAAGAACATTGAAATTGGCTAAGATGGTATACAAATGTGTATATGTCTTAAATCTCGCTTGGGACTTACTAAGTTAGTAAACTTATCGTGTGTAATGTTCTCCTCTATTTTATAGATTAGGTAAAGGCTACCGCTCAACGGGATCGTCAAGACATCGACCATACTATCGATCGCTATTTTGGTATTTTAAAAGCTTGAACTTGAACCTATGGCATGTATAGGTGGTTTTTTTATATGTTTGGTTTTGAAATTTGTATATAGATAGCCATGCTAAAATGGCTTGATTATAATGTTAAAGCTTACGTGTATGTGGCTATGCCTAAACTTATTTTGAAAGCATGTTTTTAGTATATGTTTTTGTGATGTTTTGTTATATAGGTTCGGTTGCTAAATGATAAGTAATGAATATGTTTCATGACTATTTTGTTGATTATTTTGGTACGGATCCAAATGGTAAATGATGGTTATGATTTAGGTATGTTTTGGATAGTTAAAAGTGCCAAGTTGATGTTAATATTAATATAGGTATGCGTACATGTATGGTTGTAAATTCGGTTACAATAATTGGTTCATTTTGATAAGCATATGATCTTGAGTATGGTGTGACCTGAATCAATGATTAGTTAATAAGATGAAATATGAAGTTAGGTATAATAATATATATATGCGAATTAGGTGTACATTGAAATGTTATTTGTGTTTAAATGTTAAATATGGCTTTTGTTTTTAGGGTAAAATGCGACTATATATATATATATGCATCAATAGTATGTTCTACCATGTTGTAATGTTACTAAAGTCGCATATATGATTGCATAATAATTAATGTAATATGGTTTGAATGGTTTTATTATGTGCTTGTGTAGAAGCAATGAAATGATATGTTTGATATTCAACTAATGAAATAGATATATTGACTTATATTTGATGTATGGAAATGTAATGATATAGGTGCAAAATGTTTTAAGTATACAAATGCCATTAATATTAGAGTCATATGTATTAGGTATATGTAACATGGCTTTCTTTGCATATTAGTTAATTTGAATATGTGGATATATAGACGATATTAATATAGTTGAAATTTGAAGCATAGTTTGTATAATGTATTATAAGTAACTAAGCATGATTAATTTTATCTAGTTGTGTGTTTCATATGTGCAAATTTAACTAATATGATTTAGCGGATGATTGCTATTGGATTTAGAAGTTATATCATATAGAAATTGATATAAACTTGTGTATGAAAATGATAAATGACTCGTGGAACTGTGTTTTGTCCGTAATGCCTCGTAACCCTATTCGACGACGATACGGGTTAGGGTGTTACACTTTCTCGTTATGAGCAATCAAAACCCGCAACTCATCCCACATTATCTTCAACTGACGCATCTCTCATAATCCGTAGCCACGATGCCCCGAGCATACCGGCTCAAACGCAGAAACTCACCTCGTACTCGCTATTGACTTGCCTCCTTGCACCAAATTGAGAACGCCTTCCTCCGAGCATCCACATAGCTCGCTCCGACATACTTTCCTTCAAACTTGATCTTAAAGTAACCCCATCCACTCGATCGGCAGGGTACTTTCCTAACGATGAGCCACCACCGGTAGGCCTCATCTCGCAACAACAAACAAAGACCCTTAAGCTTCTCCTCTGCAGTTAAATCCAAGTCGTCCATAATCCTTTCAACTGCCTCAAGCCAGTATTCTGCCACGTTCGGAGCTACCCCAGACACTCCTCTGAAAACTTTGGCTCCGTTCGACCTAAGTCTTTCAGCCACTGACTTCCGAGTTCCATTGCCCACATTGGCTCCTGCCACTCTCTCGAGCACCCGCAGCATAGCCTGCGATACTGCATCGTCTCCTCCTATCTGCTCCTCATGTTTAACCTCAACAGCTGGTGGATGCACATCGCTCTCTGACCCATGGCCATACCCTACCGGTTCCGATACTGCCATCCTGCCTCTACCACGTCCACGAGTATTGCGACCACGCCCCCTAGAACTCATATCTAGTGCCTCGATTTAGTCTGATTTAAGAAATTTCATTGCATTAGACATTTTGTTCCACTGATTAATCACGAGCAAAATTTTATGAAAAGAAGTTTCCGAGAGTGGTTCTTTCGATCAATCAAAGTTTCATCTAAAGCTCTCTATTCTAATTCAAACATTCACATTCTTCACTAAAGACACATTCATTCTTCCCTGCCACCTTCTAGAGCATTTCCAACCCAGGGGTAAATTTGTCATTTTCCTATAGGGGCATTTTGGTAATTTTGTCAATCAAAGTAATTATGTAAATTTCCAAAGTCGAGGTACTATTTTGAAATACAAGATTTTCGAGTACTTTTGCAAACTAAAAGTTTAAGCGAAATTGGGGTAATATGAAATTTTAGAAACCAAGGATATTTTCGTAATTTTATCAATCGGGTATTTTCAGTAAATTCCAAAATCGTGGTATCTTAATATTTTGAAAACTCGAGATTTTGGTATTGCACAAAGTAAAAATCATTTTATCAAAAGTTGGGGTTGGTATGGTAATTTTATAATACAGGCATTTTGTAATTTTGCCACTAGGGCATTTTGAAATTTTGTAAATTGAGAAACATCTTTCAAAATCAAATTTAGGGTTTACAATCCAAAGAGTAAATTTGAAGATTTTAAAACTAAGGGTTTTAAAACAAGAAGGCTAATCCTTTCGGGTTTTAGTAATCGGTTTAGCCTATGAATAAGTCCTCTTGGTTAAGGTGAACCGTAGCTACGCACTGTAGGATTCGAGTAAAGAGGAGGTGAGTCACTAGGGCGCTTAAATACCAAGCTCTTCTTGAATACCAATCCTAGACATGCGATGCAGGGTTACCACACCTTAACTCTACGACTAACTTCACAGTTTGTTTAGTAATCTTTAAGTCTTATGCATATGTTTGAGTAGACTAATCCTAGGGTCCAAAAGCCTTAATATTCTAATCTACGAGCCCAATCAAGCCCATAATAAATCATACAAACAAATTACTTCAAAAGCTAGAAGTACTTACAGTGGACTTGGTAGAGGTACAGTGCCATGCCGAATAACTCAAAACTTTTTATAAAAGCCCATATTTTGAAAAGCCCATTTTGAAAACTGTTTGGGCCCAAACCCTCAAAGCCGAAGTTTTGAATCGGCTCGATACCAATTTGTAACATCCCCAAACCCGCCCACAAGCCCCGACCAGATCTGGCTATGTCATCATGAAGAACTGTTGAAAATCTATTGACTTTAGCATTAAACATAAAAATTTGTCAACTTTTAAAAATAGTGTTTATTTAAAAGTATAAGTAAACTTGACATTATAAGATGTCCAAATTAAAACTTTATTAACTTATATTTATTGAACAAATAGGTTGCTAAAATAAAACCATTTTCACATTGTAATTCAAATTAATCAAGCCATAATTAAAATGATAATAAAATGATTCCAAAATAAATAAAAGGCCCTTATTACAATCAATTTTAAACCAAATACTTAATATAAATAAGCTTAAAATAGTCAAAATATCTTCTTCTGCATGGGCCACCCTCGTGTCCTCTCCGAACCCTATCCAACCTTACGATCACCGAAATGGTTAAGAATAATTGGGTGAGTCCACGACTCAATGCATAATCATAACACATATTTCCACACGTATGGGCTTGGCCCATAACCATACAATCCACGAACCATTCATGCAATCATGCATCACATTAACGTAGATCCATCCATACGCCAACCTTAGCGACTCCTGCTCAAGGTCAGTATAATCCACCGATCACAACCGAAAGTGATCCTACATATCCTACCTCACAGACTCGCAGCACAAGGTCATGGTTGAGCCACCGATCACATTGTGATCCCAACAAGAATCCATCTACGGTGATGCACTTAGCTATCAACCACCGAGATGGGCACCTAGCCAACATCTCCTTGATGAAGCACACACTAACCATCAAGCGCTAATGTAGCACGAGGCTAACATTAGACCACGTACATCAATGTGTACACCCTTCCTTCCTCCATCCAATTCAAATCCCATGCAAGTATGTAAATGCCACTAAGTCATCATATAAAATAAGCATACATCCCATACCATTACCACATCAAATTTATAGATGTAACATAACAACATAATATCACCAACTTACTCACCTGATATCCGATTACCCAAAACAAGGGTATTCACCACCTAAGCCATTATGATCAGCTATTACACATCATTCATATACATAAGCATTAGCAAACAATTAACCGAAGAAATAGTGTGATGATTACGCACCTTAACACCTGCAGTTCTAAACTTTCGATCCCAATGCTATCGCTTAGCGAAACAATAGCTATCTGCCTATAACTATCACCTGCTGCTGGCCCACACCCCGGTGGCCAATCTCAAACTGTCGAGACAGCTCTCCTCTTGAACTTCGAAATAGGAGCTTTCCCTTGCCAACCTTGACTGGTATTAGCCTCCATCAAAATGCTTAATCAGAACAACGGTTAACTCAGAATACCCCAAACCCTACCAAACACTATGGCCAAATTCGGTATGTTACGATGAAAATATTTTGAAATCCCTTGTCTAGCCGATTTTATTTAGAGTAAAAGATGTTGTCTTATTTTAAAACCGTTGAGGTGTATAAAGAAAACAATACTTAGTTCATTCAAAATTTAAGTCAAGTTGTTACCAATTTTGTTGTTGTATTCGATGGTACGAAAGAAAACATTTTCGCTTGAATTTAGGAAAATTTGTGTAATCATTTTAAAGTTATTAAAACAGTTTAAATAATTCATCCAAACAGTAAAATAATAAAAAAATAATCTTAGGAGGCCTTATTACATCTTGAATAAATAAAACCAAAATAAAACATAAATAATTAAAAGTCCATCTCGCCTATAATTTCACTGATGCCACCTCGAGTCCATCCGGCTCCACATCCGCGATCTCTTAATCTCACGAAAATATTAAAGGAAAAGGTGAGTCACCAAGACTCGAGTGTAACCCTTTTCCTGTTTAGTACAACAACATACACAATTTATAACCAATAAACATGCACAAAATATAATACCCAACCTAGCCATCCAAACGCCTTTCTCTACCCCTGTGGTACCAAACCACCGGTGGTGCTAAACCACCGTGACCTAAGTCACAATAATCGCATTAAATGTGGTGCCAAACCACCGGTGGGGCCAACCCACGTGTGATACCAAATCACCAAGGCCGATCCCATAATACAATCCGTGGGGCCAACCCATCGTGGTGCTAAGCCACTAGGACAAGACGCTATGAGGTGCCAAACCTCCGGAGGTGCCAAACCTCCGTGACCGTAGTCACAATGTGATACCAAATCACCGTGTCCGTCGACACGAAAATCAATTCCCCTCCACTCATATATCCCACATCAATTCATGATATACAATGATTTCATGCCAACATATAATTAAATCACATATGCCAAATATGCCATGCTTCCCAAAAGCATCAAATAGTAACTCATAATGACAGAGACTTACGAACTATCGCTATACTGCTTACGGTATCAAATCCAAAGCTACATGAATCAGATTTAGACACACAATATTTAGCACGCTTAATCAATCATAAAGTGTGTATGTACACACCGTCACGACGATGATTCTAAATCCGAAAAGTCAATCGCACACTAGCCTTCCTTGCCCTATTTTTGCCCATTAACAAATGTTAGTACTAAGGCCATTCGCCAAAACAAAATAATCCAAAGGGGTTTCTGCTTAAATACGAAGCCTCACCTCAAATGCTTTCGAACACTAGCCAACACACTCCAAATGTGAATCGGTTTCACTTCCCTACAATTGGCACTTATCCAAAATTAGTAGCCTTCTTTTGAACACTAATTAAATACCAAAATAAAAATAGATCCTTACCACCTTGCCAAGCCGATTGAAGAAAAGAAAGAGGAGAACACCTTGCTTTGATATTCGCCAAGTCTTCTCAAAGTAGGGAGAAGAGAATTGGCTATTGTTGATTAAAATAATAAACAAGGTTCGACTTATGTGAAAAAGAGGAAGAACAAGAAGTAGGAAAAGATGCTGGAATTTTTTTTCAATAACAGCAGAGGAAATTTGGTAGCAAAGTGGTGGATTATTCTACTAATGGTGGAAGAAAGAAAAGGAGAACAAGTAGGAGAAATAAAAGGTGGTTTTGGCTAAATAAAAGAAGAGAAAGCTGGAAATTTTGAAGGATTCCTAGGGAATTTCAGCAAAGAGTAAAGGGAAAAGAAAAGTAAATAGTTGTTGGAAATTTTCTTTACTCTATTTGTCTGTACAAAAATAGCTCCCCAAAGAGTCCTAATGTCAGCAAATTCTCCTCTTTATGCTGATAATTAAACTATTAATTATCACCTAAGATAATAGCACTTTATCTCCTATCATATCTTAAACAATTTAAACAAAATTAAACCACTAATACAATCCCCTTCCAAAGAAAAAATAATGAGCTTTATCTCATTCAATTAAAAGTCCATTGTGCACCAACTCTCCCATCCTTCACGCCAAGAAGAAGAAAAGAGAGAAGAGAAAAATTAAATCAAAGTGCTTTGCTCCTTGGTTCGAACTCGAACCCCAAGCAAGACCCCCTTAACACGCCCCTGTGCCAACGCTCCTCACTTGACTTTCTTGTCCAATCCCTTTGCATTTATTTATAAACCCTTTCTCTTGGCCCTTTCCTTAAACTCAAAAAGCCCAAAATATCACTCCTTGCGTCTCTTGCGTTTCAACCCGAGACCATGCACCTAGGTCTTTTAAGTGGTGCCCCAAGCCACTCCACCACCGACTTTCATGCCATACAACCCAGATTTAATCTTAAGACCTTCCTTCCTGGCCCCTTCCCTTTAACGCCCAAAATAGAAACAAAATGAATTCTCCTTTCCAAGATTCAACCCAAGACCTCCCTTGCAAGCTCTTAATTCACCAAGCCAACACGCCAATAACAATCTTGTGTCAAGTTTCTCCTAAATTTTATTTAAGCCCTATCTTTACCTTAGCTCCTTCCTTGTACACACTTAAAAGAAATTTTTAATACTGGTCAGCCTAGCTCAAGTTATTTTAGACCCTTAAACGTGTCAAATAAAATTATATTTATTTATTTCTTGAAGCCCACATGGAAATTTTTTTATTACAAATAACCTCTAATTTAGGGTGTTACAATTCTACCCCCTTAAAATAATTTCGCCCTCGAAATTGCTTACTATCGTCCAATCGTGTATCCTTAACTCATCACCCCACGCCATCATTACGCACTCGATCTTAAAGATCTATCATACTTTCTAGAAACATTCCCTACGTCCATAATCCAAGTCCCATACACTTTACTAGCTACATAAGAGCGAACTAACGTAACCACAAACAAGACAATTGAGGTATTTGAAATAAGAAGCTTACCCGTTGTCGATCTCGCACATCTTCCTCCTCGCGACGGCCAACCGCATAAACCAACCTTGGTTGCCTCGCCTCTGACCTTCAAAGACCTCGGCCACGCCTGCTACCATTATCATTACCTCTAATGCACCTCGACCCTCCGTGGTGGTCCTCATTTCTAACCTGAGCATGATTTTGACCCTCTGGATGATTCTTAGCTAACTTCTGAGGACAATCCCTTACACGGTGATCCAACGATCCACATTCAAAGCACCCTCTACTTTCAGCCAAACATTCTCCCGAGTGGGATTTCCCGCATCTAGCACACTGAGGTGGCCACTGAGTAGGCTTTGTGGCTCTTTCTGATTCCCCAAATTTAGCCCTCTTCTCCACATTACTGCCCGATCCAGGCGATCCAAAGCCTCTCTTCTGTTTATTCTTTTCGTGATTCTGTCTTACGGACTCCTTGATCCCTTCGGCTACCTTAGCCTTTTCCACTAGGACTGAAAACTCACGCTCTTGTTGTGGAGCAATCAGTAACCTTAGATCATCCCTAAGTCCGTCCTCAAAGCGGACACAGCGTTCGTGCTCCGTTGACACAATTCCCCGAGCATAGCGGCTCAGCCTCAAGAATTCCGCTTCATATTCTGATACAGTCTTATTTCCTTGTACCAACCCTAGAAAAGCTTTCCTCTGAGCATCAGTGTAGCTAGTGCCCACATACTTCTTCTGAAAAGCAGCTTTGAAGTAATCCCATGTAAGATCATCTACCGTGGCACCATCTCGGACCGTGAGCCACCACTGATACGCTTCATCCTTCGAGCGCGATCGCTCATTTTAACTTCTCCTCATTAGTCAGGTCAAGATCGTCCATAATCCTTTCAATCGATTCTAACCAAGATTCCGCCAGACTGGTGCCACTCCCAATACACCCGAATACCTCTACCCGTTGATCAAGTCGCCGCATGCACTTCGAGCTCCCATACCTCCACTCGCCCACCACCATCTCAAGGACTGCAACACAAGATGCATTACGGCCTCACCTCCCGTCGATCCTCGCTCCTCACTCTAAAATTGGGGTGGTGGTGGCGGTGGTATCCCATTCTCCGATTCCTGACCCAACCTCACGGGTTCTGACACGGTTACCTGCCTCTACCTCGGCCACGCGACGGACGTCCACGACCTCTTGAACTCATTCTAACTATTGCGCTTTAATCTGATTACGAAATTTTATGGATTAGTACTTGTTTCACTAATTATCCACGAAGAAGTTTTATGATAGGAGCTTTAAGAGTGGTTCTTTCGTAATTACACAAACACACAGTCTATCATTCATCCATTCAAAGAGACGTTGTAGTTTTGTTGTGATTGTTTTTCCACTACCTAGGGGCATTTTCGTAATTTGTCCTACAGGGGTATTTTCGTAATTTTCAAAAATGAGAATTTTTGGATGATTTTGCCAAAAATTATTTTAAAACTCTTAATTTCCTGATTATTTTGAAAAATTTTGAAATTCGGGGGTCTTTCGGTGAATTTTGAAACTCAGAAGCATTTTGGTAATTTTTCACAAATCAGGATGAATTTATAAAATTTGATGAATCGGGGATATTTCAAAAATTGTAAAAACTTTGAGGGCTCTTTTGATAATTGCATTTTCTAAAATAGTGATGTTTGCAAAATTTTGAAAGTTAGGGTATTCGTAATTTGTAGGTTAGGGCAATTTTGTAATTTTACAAAATCATATCGTTTTAAATTTTACGATTTTGGGGCACTTTTCATGTGATGAAATTTTGGATTAAAACCGTGGGTATTTTGGAAATTTCATAATTCAAGGCGCTGTAATTTTACCCTAAGGGTATTTTAGTAATTTTACGTAATCAAAGTTATTTTCACAAAATAATTTCCAAAAATTTGGGTTCTAAGCATTTTCATAATAGAAGGATATTTTGAAAGTTTCTATTTGAAAATTTTCGTATGAGGGTATTTTACAAACCGTGGGTATTTTGGTCATTTTTCAAACCGAGGGTATTTTGGTCTTTTATTAAACTAAAATTTTAATTATTTCCAAAACAAACGGCTAGTCCCTTTCGGTTTTAGTTATTGAATTTAGCTTTGTGAGTGTGTCGTCTCGACTAGGATGAACTGTTACTTACGCACTGTAGGATTCAAGTGAGTAGGAGGTGAGTCACGAGGATCGCTAAATACCGTGCTCCCAAGAATCCAATCCTAGACATGCGATAACGATTGCCACATCCTTTGCTCAAGGACATCTCACGTGGTTTGTTTAGGTAATTATTAAATTTTATGAAATTTTTGTTGGGGTATGCTAGCCTAGGGTTCAATAGTTTCTACTCTAGTAGTCTCGTTCCCATTTTACCCTTCCACCCTCATCCAAAAAATTCACGAGAAATTGATAGAGGTACTTACAGGCGGATAGGTGCTTGGAGACTCGGTGCCATCTTTTTCAAGCCAAAATAATTTCTCAAACATTATAATAAGGCCTACTATCCAAAACAAATCATTTTGGACCTTGGGCCCCCACAGTCGAGTTTTTAACTGGGCTCTAATACCAATTTGTAACACCCCAAACTCGGCCCAAACACTATGGCCAAATTCGGTATGTTACAGATGAAAATATTTTGAAATCCCTTGTTTAGCCGATTTTATTTAGAGTAAAAGATGTTGCCTTATTTTAAAACCATTGAGGTGTATAAAGAAAACAATACTTAGTTCATTCAAATTTAAGTCAAGTTTTACCAATTTTGTTGTTGTACCCGATGGTACGAAAGAAAACATTTTCATTTGAATTTAGGAAAATTTGTGTAATCATTTTAAAGTTATTAAAACAGTTTAAATAATTCATCCAAAGGTAAAATAATAAAAAAATAATCTTAGGAGGCCTTATTACATCTTGAATAAATAAAACCAAAATAAAACATAAATAATTAAAAGTCCATCTCGCCTATAATTTCCTGCATGGCCATCTCGAGTCCATCCGGCCCACATCCATGATCTCTGAGTCTCCTGAAAATATTAAAGGAAAAGGTGAGTCACCAAGACTCAAGTGTAACCCTTTTCCGGTTTAGTACAACAACATACACAATTTATAACCAATAAACATGCACAAAATATAATACCCAACCTAGCCATCCAAACGCCTTTCTCTACCTCGTGTGGTACCAAACCACCGGTGGTGCCAAGCCACCGTGACCTAAGTCACAATAATCGTCATTAAATGTGGTGCCAAACCACTTGGTGGGGCCAACCTCGTGTGATACCAAATCACCAAGGCGATCCCATAATACAATCCATGGGGCCAACCCATCGTGGTGCTAAGCCACTAGGACAAGACGCTATGAGGTGCCAAACCTCTGGAGGTGCCAAACCTCTGGTGACCGTAGTCACAATGTGATACCAAATCACTGGTGTCCGTCGACACGAAAATCAATTCCCCTCCACTCATATATCCCACATCAATTCATGATATACAATGATTTCATGCCAACATATAATTAAATCACATATGCCAAATATGCCATGCTTCCCAAAAGCATCAAATAGTAACTCATAATGACAGAGACTTACGAACTATCGCTATACCGCTATTTGTATCAAATCCAAAGCTACATGAATCGATTTAGCACACACAATATTTAGCAGTTAATCAATCATAAAGTGTGTATGTACACACTGTCACGACGATGATTTTAAATCCCAAAAAGTCAATCGGCCATACTAGCATTCCTTGCCCTATTTTTGGCCATTAACAAATGTTAGTACTAAGGCCATTCGGCCAAACCAAAATAATCCAAAGGGGGTTTCTGCTTGAATACGAAGCCTCACCTCAAATGCTTTCGAACACTAGCCAACACACTCCAAGTGTGAATTGGTTTCACTTCCTACAATCAGTACTTATCCAAAATTAGTAGCCTTGACTTTGAACACTAATTAAATACCAAAATAAAAATAGATCCTTACCACCTTGCCAAGCCGATTGAAGAAAAGAAAGAGGAGAACACCCTTGCTTTGATATTCGCCAAGACTTCTCAAAGTAGGGAGAAGAGAATTCGCTATTGTTGATTAAAATAATAAACAAGGTTCTTACTTATGTGAAAAGAGGAAGAACAAGAAGTAGGAAAAGATGCTGAATTTTTTCAATAACAAAGAGAGGAAATTTGGCAAAGAAAGTGGTGGATTATTCGCCAATGGTGGAAGAAAGAAAAGGAGAACAAGTAGGAGAAATCAAAGGTGGTTTTGGCTAAATAAAGAAGAGAAAGTGGAAATTTTGAAGGATTCCCTAGGAATTTCAAAGAAGAGTAAAGGAAAAGAAAAGTAAATAGTTGCTGGAAATTTTCTTTGCTCTATTTGTCTGTACAAAACAGACTCCCAAAGAGTCCTAATGTTTGGCAAATTCTTCCTCTATGCTGATAATTAAACTATTAATTATCACCTAAGATAATAGCACTTTATCTCTTATCATATCTTAAACAATTTAAACAAAATTAAACCACTAATACAATCCCCTTCCAAAGAAAAATAATGAGCTTTATCTCATTCAATTAAAAGTCCATTGTGCACCAACTCTCCCATCCTTCACGCCAAAGAAAGAAAAAGAGAGAAGAGAAAAAATTAAATCAAAGTGTCTGCTCCTTGGGTTCGAACTCGAACCCCAAGCAAAGACCTCTTAACACGCCCCCTGTGCCAACGCTCCTCACTTGACTTTCTTATCAAATCCCCTTTGCATTTATTTATAAACCCTTTCTCTTGGCCCTTTCCTTATAACGCAAAAGCCCAAAATATCACTCCTTGCGTCTCTTGCGTTTCGAACCCGAGACCATGCACCAAGGTCTTTTAAGTGGTGCCCCAAGCCACTCCACCAGCCCGACTTTCATGCCATACAACCCCATTATTTAATCTTAAGACCTTCCTTCCTGGCCCCCTTCCCTTTAACGCCCCAAAATAGAAACAAAATGAATTCTCCCCTTTCCAAGATTCGAACCCAAGACCTCCCTTGCAAGCCCTTAATTCACCAAGCCAACACGCCAATAACAATCTTGTGTCAAGTTTCTCCTAAATTTTATTTAAGCCCTATCTTTACCTTAGCTCCTTCCTTGTACACACTTAAAAGAAATTTTTAATACTGGGTCAGGCCTAGCTCGGGTTATTTTTAGACCCTTAAACGTGTCAAATAAAATTATATTTATTTATTTCTTGAAGCCCACATGGAAATTTTTTTATTACAAATAACCCCTAATTTAGGGTGTTACATAACCCCCAAATCATAAACTAGGTATCAAATCTTAATAAATATTCCTCACCAACTCAACTTGAATCCCGAAAAGGGTCTCCTGCGTTAGGCTCTTCTCCCATACAATCGGCCTTAGCATATAACAGAGAACACTTAGGGCCATTCGGCCAAGACAAGAATCCATAACACAAGGAAACTATCGCACCCTTACCTTGCTAACCACTCCCTTTTTCTCTAACCCAGAATCGGCCACCACAAGAAAGTAAGGTTCGGCTCGGGACTTGTAACCAACGCAGAGAATGGGAGAATGGATGATTCGGCAAGGCCCTAGATGGTGTTGGGATATTCAAGAATGGTAGGTTTTAGAGGTGATTTAGGCTCAAGTGAAATGGAGAGAAAAGAAGTCTGCTAAGTGACCTCAAGTTTCGCCAAAGCAAACAAAGAGGAGGAGGGCGTTTTTAGTGTGGTAGAGAATGGGAAGAAAATGGATGGAGGCTTAAGAAGGAAACTAAGATTGACAAGGACCAAAGGAATTGACACATAAAAGAAATAGGGGACAACTTTGACAGAGAGAACAAATGGTAAAAGGTGGCCAAAGGTGAGCACCCCTATTTATACTACTAAATCGGCACCCACCTAACACCCTCCAAGAAAACCAAAAATGCCCTCCCCTAGCTTCCCAAAATCGGCCACAACTCAACCCCTCTCAAAAACCCAAGATTTTCTCCTATCTTTACACCCATCTTTCAAACCTTTTCAAATTAATTCTAACTCATCTCTTCTCCTAGCCACTCATTCAAAACACTTTGAACAAGTCAAAATCCTCCTTTTAAGTGCCTTGGCCGAATCCAACTCTCCCCCCTTGCTCATGACGCAAAAACAAACCAAAATGCTGCATTTGCATCTCGAACCTGAGACCCTTCCTCTTACAAGTGGCGTCACTTCACCATGCTCTAAGTGGCGCCTACCTTGCCACTCTGCCAAGCCATTCCTTGTGTCTTAAGCTCCCAAACAATTCTCTTAAGACCCCTAAAGCAAAGCTCCCTTCTTACCACTCAAAATTCCATAATTCCTTAAGCTATCACCTACCTTTCCGGGGTTCTCCAATCCCCTTAAAACTTGCCCAAACACACAAAAAGCCCACCAACACCTGAGATATGCACTAAATGCATAACCCCCAGAACCAGGGTGTTACACCTTTGGTACATCACTTATTTATTAGTGGAACTCGTTGCAATAGCCAAAGTGCAAGGCTGGATTTTAGAATCTAGTAGGGAAGGATCACGATTGTTGGGCAACGAAGAGTGGTTCTTTAGGAAATTTGAATAAGGTGTGTAATCTCAAACCCTTCCAAATACATGTTTGTAATGGTGTGTAATCTCACACCTCTTTGAATATTTGCATGAAATGTTTTGTGATTCGGTGGAAAGATCGAAAAATTAGAAACCGGCATCTGACCACTCGGGCGTGCGTATGTTCGTAGTGATAACCATATTTCGCAATGAAACAATTTTTGATTAGCAGCAGTGATGTGTTTTGAAAAATTACGAAAAATAGGGGAAAGGGAATTAGAAAGTGAATAAGATATAGAATGAAAGCTTATTGTGTCTATTTTTTTATGAAAGAAACAAAGAAGGAAGAGGATTTTTATATTCTGTGATATTTTAATTTTAGTAAGACTGGTTCTTAATGACTTCGTAGTTCCTATTCATCTTGGAAAAATCATTCAAAATTGTAAAAAGTGAATTATGAGTCATAATTTATATGTATAGATTCCTTAGTGAGTCTATTTTCAATAGAAACAAGTGGGAGCAACATATGAAAACTGTACAAGGAGATATTTGAATTTAGGGTAAGAGAGGTCAGAACCATTATTAGTGAAATAGGGGAAACTTTAATGAATAAACTGTACTAAATAGCTAAGCCAAAAATTCTGGAAAAATTGTAGTAAGAATATATGAGTCTAGTTTCAAGGAAAATTTAAGGATCTAAATTTCGAGTTTCCTAACTCGAGTTATAGTCAATTTAGTCAATATGACGCAGATGGACAATTTCAATTTTTATGCCCCAAATTAGTAGTTAAGTTCGGGTTGCAAAATTACAAAAATACCCTCGATGGGTAAAATTAAAGAAATACCTTTGGGTTGTGAAATTTACCGAAATGCCCATATAGGCTAAATTACGAAAATGCCCTTATGGGCCGGATTGCTAAAATGCTTTAGTGGGCCGAATTACAAAGTCTTATAATTGGTCGATTTATTGTAATAAATTATTGGATTAATGATTATTGTACATACATGTGGATATTATGCTTTATTATGTATGTTACATTTTACATATCGCATGGGTTGGGGCAAATTAAATGAAGAGAAGTGTAGCCTGGTGGCATTGCCACAATTTGTTCATTAATGTGCTTATGACTCTTGTGGCTCAGCCGAAAATATTATAAAAAGTAGTTTGATTGTAGCATTTCTGGTGGCTCAGCCACAAATATATTATAAATGGAAACTTGCCTGCGATTGGTGTGTTTGGCGGGGTGGGTTGACTTGATCCCCACAGGTGTGATGGGATGGTACGGGTGGTGTATAGCGGATGGATTACTAGGATGGGTTGGATTGCATACATTGCACAAATATATATTCTGTCATGTAAATGGGCTTTAGCCTAAGATTATGCTATATGGGCTCAAGCCCAAGATATTGCTTTACGGGTTCAGACGCAGTGGATGACGGTAATGGGATTACGCACTGGGTTCTAGTAACTCACCACTCCTTCTTAATCCTTGCAGGTAATACTCAGTTGTGGACTTGGGTGATAGATGACTCGGTGGAGGCCATACTTTGGAAATAATGTTTTCGAACATTAGTAAACTTCTTTACCGTTTCAATTCGTTACTTTTACTATTTTGGGTTTTAAAGTTGTAATAAGGCCTCTGGAATATGTTTTATTTTGCTTTACATTTAGACGTACTTAATATCTTTCTTGAATTGTTTTAAATGGGGATTTTCTAAAATCATTAATAACGGTTTTCCAAAATTGATTAACAAATGGATTTTATAATAAATATGGACAACTAATTTAACTTGGATTTTCTTTTGAAATTTTCAACATCATTTTCAAAAGTCACGATTTTAAGGTTCGCTAGTTCGATTTTCAATTTACCAATCAACCTCTTGAAATTAGTAGTATTTTATCGAATATCTATATTCAAAATTGTTTTTCTTAAACTATAACTAAATAATACCAACTTTAGTACAAACTCAAGTTCTTTAAACATTTTCTTCGTGTGACATACCAAATCTGGCCGTAACATATGGGCCAGGTTTGGGGTGTTACAAGTATTGAAGAATATCTAAAATTTTGGAAATTTTCATTGGTGTTCGGTTTAGTCCCGACGCTTTTCTAACACGTGTTTAAGGTCGCATAGACCTAGAAGAGGGACTTTATGATTGTAATTGTATGTGTATGATTGAAGAATGACTTTGTGTCGTTAAATAGATGTGAAATGTTTTGATTGTTCAGTAATGCCTCTTAACCCTATTTCGACGACGGGTTCGGGTTAGGGGTGTTACAAGAAGAGAGAAAAAGATTATATCTTTTCTTTTTTATTTTATTCTATTTATCAATTTAATCCACCAACTACACCCACTTTGACCAATTTTAACTTCTTTGTCCCCCTATGGCCGGCCAACCTCCATTTAAGGGTCAAATTGCATTTTAAAGACCTCCACTTAATATTCTATGGCTACGTGGGACCATTAGCTTATAAAATGGAACTTTTGCACTTAATACGATTTAGTCTTTTTTTGCGATTAAGCAAGAAATTGCTAAAATTTAGGCATTAAAATTTTCATGCATACATATAATCATGCTCTAGCTCATAAAATAACATAAAAATAATTTTTTCTAACCTCAAATTAGTGGTTTTGAATCACTATTCCGACTAACCCCTAAATCAGGATGTTACAACTGCAATCGTGCGTTGAGCAAAATTCCAGACCATCAAATGCAAATGCTCATTTTCTTTAGGCTACCTTCTTCTGTGCGATTGGAATGGGTGAGAAGATGAAACACCCTACACCCGGCCCACGAGCCTGAACCGGATCTGGTATGTTCCTAAAGCGAATCGATTTCAAAATCATTCGTTACTTAGAAAATTCGTAAAATTTTAGAAAATGTTGTTGTGGATTGGGCTTAGATTGAAACCCATTTTATTAAACTTGTAAATCCAATTTGATTTATTACGTCCAAAATAGTTCTTAGCACAATATTTAAAAGTAAAGTAAAATAAAGAATAATCCACTATAATCCATTGGGCCTTATGGCCTTATTACATCAAATAAAACCCAAAAGAAATATAATTAAGGGTACCAAACCTGAAATAATGTCCAAATAAAATAAAATCTCCAAATGTAGCATGGCCACCTCAAGGTCCACCTACCCTGGTCCACACCTTTGCTCATCACCGAAAAATAATTCCCACAATGGGTGAGTCAATGCAGACTCAATGTGCACACAATACTAACATTCAACAATTCAGGCATTCATGATCAATTCATCAGATCCATATAAAAATGAATTATGATGCAACCCAAACCCAATCCTAATGGTCAATCCGCTACACACCACCCGTACCTGCCATTTACACCGTGGGGACTACTAAGTCAACCCTCCATCCGCTACACACCATCGAAGGCATTCGCCCATATACGTTGTGTCATTAGACACTATAATCAAATTTATACGTTGTGTCATTAGACACTATTGTAACCGGAGTTACTAAAATTTCGCAATGTGATCGTAGTCAACATATTTCGTTGGTGAGACCAAGTCAACACCTTCATTGGTGAGACCAAGTCAACACCTAATCTCTCCTTTCACATAAATCCGAATGCCCCAAAATAAATATATTGTGCATAGCTTAATTTCATGTTCATATACATATATTCGCATGTTATAGAATAACATATTTCACAATCCTATCGAGGTAGGAAACGTGCACAGGTACCTTTTGCCACATTTATGTACATAGCCACATTCACATTCTTATTCATATTCATATATTAAAATAATAGCCATAAAATATCGAAGGTTAGTAAGGTACACACCGATTTGCTTATTAAGGTTCCTTGAGATCTCGAAAATCTCGATCTAACTTTAGATCTATTAATTCCTATATTCGACCCACCAAATAAAACACATTAATAAACCCTTTTGGCTTAAACAAAACCAAATCCTAGTAGGATTTGTAGAGACTCACCTTTGCCGATTTGGTGTTTACACAAATCCCGAAAACTTCGTTTTTCCTTTACCTGATATTCGGCCAACCTTGAATCTCAATATGGGTTAGTTTCCGGCTTTTTAATAATTAGAGAACTGATCTAGATACTCACATAAGCCTTGGCCGAATACTTTTAGGGCTTACCTTATGGACTTCAAATCCCGAGAGTTTCCTTTGTCTTGAATATCTGTCGAAAATCCTAATATTTATAAGTTAGATCTGATCTAATTTTAATAAGTAGTAATTGGCCTTTGGCTGAATGTGTCTCACTTACCTTGGATCCTTGACCCCTTCTATTTGATGATGGTAGAAACCTAAGAGATCATGGTAGGTTCGGCCATGAACAAAGTTAGGGATTAGTACTGAATTTTTGGTAAAAGGAAAGAATAGAAGTTGATTGACCACGATCTTACCCTTTTGATGTTGTAATTGATTGCTCCTTTACTTAGAATTGACAGGGATTCGGCTTTGATAGTAGAAACAGAGGAGAAAAGAGAAGAAAAGAAGATGGTTTTTGTTCAAAGAAAATTCGCAAAAGGGGGAGAAGAGAGCTATGAAAATTTCGCACACACTTAGGAAAGATGAGAGAATGGCCTTAATTCTCCTCTTTAACTGAAATTGCTATGCCAAGAGTCCTTGACTTGGCCACCACTTCCCCACAAGTGATAATATTATCATTTAATTATCACTTTAATTAAATTAGAGTATTTTATCCATCCTTTATCTCCTTATTTATTTTATTAAAAGAAATTCCTTTACTTAACACTTAATTAAACAAGTTTTAACCAAGTAAAACTCCTCTAATTCAAGAAGCTTGTGCCGTCCCACCTCTTAGCCTTTGAAGCAAAATGAAGCCTTCATTATTTGCTTCTGGATGACTCAAACTCAGCCCAAAACCTCTTGTATTTGGGCCATTTGCTAAGGCCTTAGGTGGCATCTTCAGCCACATTTCCAAGTCTCATTATTGGGTTAAATTTCATGTACTTTATATTTTTAGGGTCACTTGGCCCTAAGTTCCCTTTGGGCTCTTAAATTCAACATTCCGGTCAATTTTAAGTTTCCTAAAATTTTCAGCTACTCAGATTTTCCGTGTTTCCAAAATGTTTAGGTTTCCAAAATATTCAAGTTTCCAAAATGTTCGTGTTTCCAAAATGTTCGAGTTTTCAAAATGTTCAGGTTTCCAAAATGTTCAAGTTTCCAAAATGTTCAGGTTTCCCAAAATGTCTAGGTTTCCAAAAATGTCTAAGTTTCCAAAAATGTCCATTTCCATTTCCATGCATTTCTAGGTTTCCAAAAGCATCAAAAATTTATTCATAGTACTTGAAACTTGTCATTTCATACAATTGAACTGGAAATGCATAGGCCCTATTCAGGATGTTACGCTTCTACCTTTAAACAAAATTTCGTCCCGAAATTTCCTAACTAAAATAGTTGAGGGTATTGCTATCTCATGGTCTCCTCGACTCCCACGAAGCTTCTTCCGCTCCATGATTGCGCCATAGCACTTTGACTAGAGGGACGGTCTTCCTTCAGAGCACTTTCACATCACGTTCCAAGATCCGAATCGGTTCTTCCTCGTATGATAAGTCCGCCTTAGCTCCACTTCTTCAATGATACCACATGCGACGGATCCGATCGATAACGACGTAACATGGACACATGAAATACGTCATGCATCTGCTGTAACCACGTGGCAACTCTAATTGGTATGCCATCGCCCAACTCGCTTCAAGATTTGATAGGGCCCTACAAACCTTGGGCTTAACTTCCTTTGTGACCGAACCTCATAACCTTCTTCCAAGGCGAGACTTTTAGGAATACTTAGTCTCCCACTTCAAACTCTATTTCCTTCCGCTTAAGGTCTACGTCGGCTTTTGCCTATCGAGGCTTCCTTCAACCGTGTCTAATTAACTCAACCTTCTCTTGGCTTTACGCCACCAACTCTAGACCCAAAACTCGGCGTTCTCCTAACTCGGTCCAACAAGTAGGTGTTCTACACTTCCTTCCATACAATGCTTCGATGGTGCCATCCGAATCTTCGGCTTGATAGTCATTGTTATAGGCGAATTGAAAGAAGAGGCAAGTAATCTTCCCAACTTCCTCGAAATCCATTACACAACCTCTCAACATATCCTCCAACACTTGTATAACCCGTTCAGATTGCCCATCTGATTGTGGATGAAAAGCCATAGTGAAGTCTAGCTTAGTGCCTAAAGCTTGATGAAGTGCTTTCCAAAATCGAGACGTAAACCTTGGGTCTCTATCAGAGATGATCGACATTGGTACTCCATGTAATCTCACAATTTTCGCCACATACAACTTAGCCAACTTCTGAAGAGAATAATCCATTCTTCTCGGGATAAAGTGTGGACTTGGTCAAATGGTCCACTATCACCCATACCGAGTCCTTCTTAGTAGGCGTAAGGGGAAGCCCACTAACGAAGTCCATGGTAATTCTCTCCCACTTCCATTGGGGAATCTCGATTGGTTGAAGCAATCCTGATGGGACTTGGTGTTCAGCCTTAACTTGCTGACATGTCAAACATTTCCCCACAAAATCAGTCACCTCTCATTTCAGGTCAGACCACCAAAATTGTTCCCTTAGATCTCTATACAGCTTGATGCCTCCGGGATGCATAGCACAAGGGCTACCATGCGCTTCCCGAAGAATCCTTTGTCTCAACTCCTTATTCTTCGGCATACAGACTTTTCCCTTGTAGCACAATACTCCTTCATTATTGACACCATAATCCTCTAATCCCCCTTGCTGTACTTGCTGCAACTTAGTACTTAAGTTATTATCGGCCAACTGTCCTTCTTTCACTTCCTTTAGCCATGTGGGCTTGACTTGTAATTCTGCCAACAGACTTCCATCGTCATATAGACTTAGATGAGCGAACAAAGCCCGTAGATCCGATACAACCTTTCGACTTAAGGCATCGGCTACCACATTCGCCTTGCCCGGATGATATTTTATCGAACAGTCGTAGTCCTTCAGCAATTCCACCCACCTTCGTTGCCTCAAGTTTAACTCCTTCTGAGTCAATAAATACTTAAGGCTCTTGTGATTTGTGTAGATAATTGACCTTTCTCCATAAAGGTAGTGCCTCCAAACCTTAAGGGCGAAAACCACTGCTGCTAGCTCTAAGTCATGAGTTGGGTAGTTCAACTCATGAGGCCTTAGTTGTCATGACGCATATAGCGACTACTTTGCCATCTTGCATTAGTACACGCCTAACCCGGTATCTGAAGCATCACAAGATACACCACCCGCCTCATTGAATTAACACTGGAGCTTAGTTAGCACCTTCTTAAGCTTTTCAAAGCTCTCCGCCGCTTATTAGTCCATTCAAGGGTACTTCCTTCCTTAGTAACTTGGTTAAAGGTGCGGCTATTGACGAGAATCCTTCCACGAACCTTCTCAGAATAGCCTCGCCAAGCCTAAGAAACTTTGAATTTCAGCCACGGACCTAGGTGGTTTCCAATCCAACACCGCTTGATCTTCCTAGGGTCCACTCTTATTCCTTCTGCGGATACCACGTGCCCTAAGAATACCACCTCCTAAGCCAAAATTCGCACTTGTCAATTTGGCATAGAGCTTCTTCTCCTTAACACTTCCAACACGACTCGGAGATGCTCATCATGCTCCTCCTCCGACTTGAATACACCAAAATATCATCGATGAACACAACGATTTAATCTATCCAAGTAGGGTTGGAAAACCCGATTCATCATATCCATGAATGCGGTGGGAGCGTTCGTCAACCCAAACGGCATCACCACAAACTCAAGTGACCATATCTTATCCTAAAAGCGGTCTTATAGATATCACCTCCTTCACCTTCAACTAATGGTATCCCGATCAGTAATCGATCTTCAAAACATCATGCGGCTCCTTCAAATGATCGAACAAGTCATCGATCCTTGGCAAGGGATACTTGTTCTTAATGGTCAGCTTATTTAACTGACGGTAGTCTATACACATACGCATAGTTTTGTCCTTCTTCTTCACAAATAAAATCGGTGCTCCCCACGGAGACACACTGGCCGGATGAACCCACGATCCAACAGCTTCTTGTATTTGAGCCTTGAGCTCCACTAACTCTTTTGGTGCCATTCGGTATGGGCGATTGACACGGGAGTCATCCCCCAGAGCAAATCAATCCCAAATTCCACCTCCCCGTCTGGGGTATTCCGATAACTCTTCCGAAACACATCCATGAAGTCCCTTACCGCCCTAACCCCATTAATACCTTCCTCCTTTCCACCTATCGCACTTACGAAAGCTAAAACGCCTTTGCAACCCTTCTTAACCATCTTCTCACCTTCAATTATCGAGACTACATTAGATAAATAGTTCCTCCTTTCTCCGATCATTATTACCACTTCATCCTCCGGGTTCTTAGTTCCATATGTTTAGCACACAATCCAACACTACTCGGTGTTCTACTAACCAATCCATTCCGAGTATAAGCTCAAACTCTCAAAGGGTAACTCCATTAAGTCCGCTCGAAAGTTCACTCCACGAATCTCTAGGGTACATTCCAAAGATCTTGTCTACCACTATAGTTTGGCCTAATGGGCTTACTACGGTCATCCGCCTATCGAAAGTTCGAGTCTAGGCCTAGTGTTTTCACTACACTACTTGCAACATAGGAATGGGTCGAGCCCACATCAATCAAAGCAAAGTAGGGTTTGTCAAAATAAAGAATGTACTGGGTTATTACGCCCAGCGCGTCTCCATCTTCCCTTTGGCGGACCGCATAAACCAAACCCGATTGTCTTGCATCAAGATTAGTATTACCTCGGCCTGTGTTCCACGGCCTCGCCTATACCACTACCACGGTTACTCGAACCACGACCCGTTGAGGTCATGCGCCTCTGTCGGTCCTGCTAGCATACGAACTACCGGTCGGCTCTCATCGATTGTTTGGGACAATCCCTAAACATATGGTCCTTGGACCCACACTTAAGACATGCTCCTATCTTTTTCCAACACTCACCTAAATGCTTCTTTCCACAATGCTCACAAGGACGAATCGCCAAATTGCATCCGACTTGTTGATTCCGTGGCCCATTAACCCTAGGCCTTTTGTAACCCTTTCCGGATGGCCCAAACCCTCTTTGGCCTTATTCTTATCCACTATGCCTTAGTAGCATCCTTAATCCCCTCGACCACCTTGGCCTTTTCCACCAAAGCCGAGAATTCCCGCTCCTGATGCGGTGCTATCAACAGCCTCAGGTCATCTCTCAGTCCGTCCTCAAATCGAACACAGCGTTCATGCTCAGTCGCCACTACCCCTCGAGCATAGCGGCTCAATCTCAAGAATTCCGCCTCATATTCTCATGATGACTTACTCCCTTGTACCAACCCTAGAAAAGCCTTCCTTTGTTCATCTCAGATACCGGTTCCCACATACTTCTTTTGAAAGGCCTCTTTAACATACTCCCGTGTCAAATTTTCACTATAGTACCATCACGAACAGCTTAACCACCATCGATACACTTCATCGCGTAATAACGCCACCATCCCTTTCAACTTTTCCTCCGAGTCAAGTCAAGCTCATCCATGAGACGCTCGTTGCTTCCACCAAGATCAAATGGTATCTTTGGGTGCCACATTAGATACTCCTCAAACATTTCGCTCCATTAGCTCGGAGCCGTTCAGTACCGACTTTCGGTTTCTGAATTTCCACCGCACCGCCACCAATTCCAAAACTCACAAGACACTGCGACACAAAGATCTTCCCCGTCGAGCCTCGCCGCTCAACATTAATAAATTGGGGGTGGTGGTGGCGGTGGCATTTCATTGTCGGACCCTTGACCCGACCTAACGGGTTCCAACACGGTCATCCTTCCTCTTCCTCGACCATGACGACCACGTCCTCTAGAGCTCATTTTTAGCGTCGAGATCTGATTAAGAAATTTTTATGAATTAGTCATTGTTCCACTTATTTACCGAAAGGAGTTTTATGAAAAGGATTTTAAAAGTGGTTCTTTCAGATCATACAAACACACGCCTTTTCCATTCATTCATCCATCCATCAAACAAATATGAACTTTCGTTCATTCAGAGAAATGTTGTAGTTTTGTTGTTGTTGTTTTCCACTACCTGTGGGTATTTTCGTAATTTTGTCCTCACAGGCATTTTTGTAATTTTCGTAAGAAAACGTTCCTTGGTGTTTTCGTCAAAATTATTTTGAAAATTTTAAAGTCTAGGGTAACTTGAAAAATTTTAAAAAGCTGGGGTATTTTGTAATTTTGACCTCGGGGGTATTTTGGTAATTTTTCACAAATCGGGGTAAATTTATTGAATTAGGGGTATTTCAAAAGTTGTAAAACTTTGAGGATTCTTTTCAAAATTGTTCCTTCAAAATGGGGATGTTGTAAAATTTTGGAAATCGGTCATTTTGGTAATTTTGCAATTTAGGGGCAATTTTGTAATTTTTTCAAAATCATGGTATTTTGATATTTTACAAATTAGGGTTTTTGAATGTTTATGAAATCATGAAATTTTGATAAAGTTGTTGAGTAGTTGAACATTTTACAAACCGTATGCTTTTGGTAATTTTACTACTAAGGGCATTTTGTAATTTTAAGTAAATCAAGAGTTTTTCGTAAAAGGTTGTAAAATAATTTTCTCGATTTAAAAGAAAGTTTTAAAAGTTTGAAAAACTAGGGTTTGTTGTTTTGTTCTCTCTTTTTTTTTTAAAACATGGCTAGTTCCTTTCGGGTTTTAGTCATTATGTTTAGCCTATGACCGAGCCCTCTTGGTCGTGGTGAACCAAAGCTACGCACTGTGCAGTGATTCGTGTGGAGAGGAGGTGAGTCACGCGGATCGCTTAAATACCAAACTCCCACCAAACTGCTCCTGACATGCGTCTGAGGTTGCCACACCACCGAGCCCTCCGAGTTAGGGTGAACCAAACTACGCACTGTGGGATTCTGCAAGAGGAGGTGAGTCACTAGGACTGCTTAAATACCAAGCTCTTTCGGATCCAATCCTAGACATGCGTATAAGGGTTACCACACCTTAGCTCGTTGACTTAGCCATAGGTTGGTTTAGTACATTAAGTCTTATGTGTTTGTGTTTGAGTAGTCTAATCCTAGGGTTCAAATTCCTATCATTCTATTCTACGCTCCATGCCTTTTCTACCTTATATAAATCATGTAATCACACATATAGTTAGGGTTACTTACCCGGTGGATCATGGGTCGAGACTTAGGTGCCATGCCATAAAACACCTTATTTCAAAGAAATTCATTTGGGCCCTTGTTGAAAACATTTTGGGCCTTAGCCCACGTGCCGAGAGTTTAAAATCTGGCTCGATATTAAATCGAAACACCCCACACCCGCCCACGAGCCCAACCGGATCTCGTATGTTCCTAAAGCGAATCGATTTCAAAATCATTCGTTACTTAGAGAAAATTCGTAAAATTTTAGAAAATATTGTTGTGGATTGGGCTTAGATTGGAAACCCATTTTATTAAACTTGTAAATCCAATTTGATTTATTACGTCCAAAATAGTTCTTAGCACAATATTTAAAAGTAAAGTAAAAATAAAGAATAATCCACTGGGCCTTATGGCCTTATTACATCAAATAAAACCCAAAAGAAATATAATTAAGGGTACCAAACAGAAATAATGTCCAAATAAAATAAAATCTCCAAATGTAGCATGGCCACCTCAAGGTCCACCGGCCCGGTCCGTCACTGCTCATCACCTGAAAAATAATTCCCACAGCGGGGTGAGTCAACAGACTCAATGTGCACACAATACTAACATTCAACAATTCAGGCATTCATGATCAATTCATCAGATCCATATAAAAATGAATTATGATGCAACCCAAACCCAATCCTAATGGTCCATCCGCTACACACCACCCGTACCTGCCATTTACACCGTGGGGACTACTAAGTCAACCCTCCATCCGCTACACACCATCGAAGGCATTCGCCCATATACGTTGTGTCATTAGACACTATAATCAAATTTATACGTTGTGTCATTAGACACTATTGTAACCGAAGTTACCAAAATTTCGCAATGTGACCGTAGTCAACATATTTCGTTGGTGAGATCGAAGTCAACACCTTCGTTGGTGAGACCGAAGTCAACACCTAATCTCCCCCTTTCACATAAATCCCGAATGCCCCAAAAATAAATATATTGTGCATAGCTTAATTTCATGTTCATATACATATATTCGCATGTTATAGAATAATATATTTCACAATCCTATCAGAAGTAGGAAACGTACCTGGGTACCTTTTTGCCACATTTGTGGTACATAGCCACATTCACATTCTTATTCATATTCATATATTAAAATAATAGCCATAAAATATTGAAGATTAGTAAGGGTACACACCTGATTTGCTTATTAAGGTTCCTTGAGATCTCGAAAATCCCGATCTAACTTTAGATCTATTAATTCCTATATTCAGCCCACCAAATAAAACACATTAATAAACCCTTTTGGCTTAAAACAAAACCAAATCCTAGTAGGATTTGTAGAGAGACTCACCTTTATCGATTTGGTGTTTACACAAATCCAAAACTTCATTTTCCTTTACCCGATATTCTACCAACCTTGAATCTCAATATGGGTTAATTTTCGGCTTTTTAATAATTAGAGAACTGATCTAGATACTCACATAAGCCTTGGCCGAATACTTTTAGGGCTTACCTTATGGACTTCAAATCCCGAGAGTTTCCTTTGTCTTGAATATCCGTTAAAATCCTAATATTTATAAGTTAGATCTGATCTAATTTTAATAAGTAGTAATTGGCCTTTGGCCGAATGTGTCTCACTTACCTTGGATCCTTGACCCCTTCTATTTGATGATGGTAGAAACCTAAGAGATCATGGTAGGTTCGGCCATGAACAAAGTTAGGGATTAGTACCTGAATTTTTGGTAAAAAGGAAAGAATAGAAGTTGATTGACCACAGATCTTACCCTTTTTGATGTTGTAATTGACTGCTCCTTTACTTAGAATTGACAGGGATTCGACTTTGATAGTAGAAACAGAGGAGAAAAGAGAAGAAAAGAAGATGGTTTTTGTTCAAAGAAAATTCGGCAAAAGGGGGGAGAAGAGAGCTATGAAAATTTCGGCACACACTTAGGAAAGATGAGAGAATGGCCTTAATTCTCCTCTTTTAACTGAAATTGCTATGCCAAGAGTCCTTGACTTGGCCACCACTCCCCCCACAAGTGATAATATTATCATTTAATTATCACTTTAATTAAATTAGGAGTATTTTATCCATCCTTTATCTCCTTATTTATTTTATTAAAAGAAATTCATTTACTTAACACTTAATTAAACAAGTTTTAACCGAAGTAAAACTCCTCTAATTCAAGAAGCTTGTGCCGTCCCACCTCTTAGCCTTTGAAGCAAAATGAAGCCTTCATTATTTGCTTCCTGGATGACTCAAACTCAGGCCCAAAAACCTCTTGTATTTGGGCCATTTCCTAAGGCCTTAGGTGGCATCTTCAGGCCACATTTCCAAGTCCGTTATTGGGTCAAATTTCATGTACTTTATATTTTTAGGTCACTTGGCCCTAAGTTCCCTTTGGGCTCTTAAATTCAACATTCCGGTCAATTTTAAGTTTCCTAAAATTTTCGCATTGCTCAGATTTTCAGTGTTTCCAAAATGTTTAGGTTTCCAAAATGTTCAAGTTTCCAAAATGTTCGTGTTTCCAAAATGTTCGAGTTTCCAAAATGTTCGTGTTTCCAAAATGTTCAAGTTTCCAAAATGTTCGGTTTCCAAAATGTTCGTGTTTCCCAAAATGTCTAAGTTTCCAAAATGTCCATTTCCATTTCCATGCATTTCTAGGTTTCCAAAAGTATCAAAAATTTATTCATAGTACTTGAAACTTGTCATTTCATACAATTGAACTGGAAATGCATAGGCCCTATTCAGGATGTTACAGAAGATTTCTTTCTGACCAGTAAAAATCATGGTTGTGTTGGTGATGTTTTGGTAACTTTTTATATATGTAATATATGGATGGTATAATGCCACGATAGAATGCCACAGACTGTTGTACCTTTTTGATGTTGTAAAATTTAACATATAGATTATGGCTTATAAGCTAATGACATTATGTAACATTTTGTTATTGTATGAACATTATGTTTGGATGTAAAATATAATTCTCAACCTATTTAATTACTTCAAATCGCTTGCTTTTTAGTTTAGAAGATATTTAAATTATTTGTTTCGCTAATGATATTTTAGCACATTAAATATGTATTCCAATTTAAAAATAATAAAGTAGGTTATATATTATTTCTATAATATTATATATTGTGATTTTATTAATTCATATTTTAATAATAATTATATTAAGAATGTTATTAATTTATATATTAATTTATTAAATTTTATTTAATAATAATTATGTTAAAATATGATTAAATTATTATATTTTATTAAAATATTTTTAATAATAATCTTTTAAAATTTAATAACAATAACAATAATCATCTACTTAAAAAATCACTAAGGGTATTTTGGTCATTTAAGCCTTTTTCCTTATGCTATTACAACATCTATTCCATTCAATCAAACACAAGAATTCTATTACAGCTCTGTTCTATTCCATTGAACCAAACAATTGAATTATTTATTACAACTCTATTTCATTACTGTCCTATTCTATTCACCCCAACCAAAAGTGGCGTTAGTGTGCATTCATATCGTAAAATTTTCGAGAGAGATTTAAAAATGTTTTGCATTTGGATTTGTTGTTAATTTTGGCACATTATTAAGATGGGACATTAATAGCATGTTTGGTTGGCATGAATATCCAAGTGATTCAGGTCTTATACAAAATGCTACAGTAATTCATGTGTTCGATTCATCAAATTGTTGTTCATTTGAATAGCTTATTATGGGTAACAATGAATATGGCATGAATTGCCATTTAGAAATCTTCCTTTAGAATTGGCCATTCAAGAATAGCTTATTATAGCAGCAATGACTATGGCCGAATTGCCATTAAAAATCCTCCTTCAAAATTGGTTATTCAACACCATAAGAAATAGACTCTCAAAAGATTTCAAAATACCTATAAAATCAATGATCACCAAACTTTTCATAAGAAAAAAGAAACCAAACTCAACCATAACAATATATCAACCAAAACATCAAATTTCAAATTTTAAAAATATTAGAAATCAAAATAAGAGAGAGTAACAATCTTTCATGGGTTTTTGACAAAAAAAGAAAAAGAAAAAGAAAGAGAGACAATCTCTTCTAGGTATGATGGGATTTTTGGTTATGCCTGTTAAGGTAGGTTTGGGTGTTTGAAATTTTAAAAGGAGAAAGAGTAATAGAGGAGGAAGAACATATCAAGAAATTGGAACCTTCGGAATGATGGTCGCTAAAAAAATAAAACGGATTTTGTTTTTTATTTGTAGATTTATGGTTTTTAGAGAAAACTATGTGGAAAAATAGAAAAAAAGATGTTGGGAAGGAGCAGGAAATGAAATTTTACACTTTTTTGGGTAAGAACATGGTGGTCGATGACAACAAACATGGTTGTTAGAGGTGGCAATGTCGCCAAAAACTAGAAAACAAGGTGCTTTCTGGGTTTTTTTTTTCCTTTGAATTAGTGGTTTTTTGGGTTTCTGATTGTGTCAAACAGTCAAGTTTTAATATTAATAAAAGAGTGATCGAACTCAGAGACTAATCGTGACAACGATAGAGGCAAGTGCACCTATCGAACAAAGAGTATAGCTCAGCAAGAATATCTTATCGAACCTAAGAGAACCTAAAAGTACTACTACTCACTTTCTTTCTATTATTTAGCCTGAAATATGGAGTGTTTGGTTTATGAAACTAATGAAAAACTAAACTAGATGCAAAGACAAAAGAATGAATAGGGGAAAGACTTTAGGAAAACTCAGTTGATGAAGACGATACCCTCAGGAAGGATCCACCTATGACTTCACCTATTATTTATTCCCCAAACCATATGATTTCTTTACTTAGCTTGATCCGTGAGACTCCCTAACCTATATTAAACCCTCTCTCAAGGCGAATAATGTCTAACCTTAGGTTAATTAGTGGGACTCTCGTTCTCTTATAATAACCCTTAAGGAAGCAGTAAATCAATCAATGGATTCCCATATTAGGTTTCAACCTATCCGGTAAAATCTCGTAACCCTATCTCTAGGTGCCCGATCAACTCCTCTCAATTATGCTAGATCTACTCTTAGGTAGGGTTTATTCCTCCTCCACCTAAGCACAACAGATTAAATTAAGCAACATAATTAAGAACAAACTAAGTACTTATGTAACACCCCAAACCCGGTCAATTCGCCACGACCGAATCTGGTATGTCACTGAGGAAAATATTTTGAAAAAGAATCGAATAACAATTAAATCTTTGTGAAGAACTCTTTGAAATTCTATATTTGTAGAAATCAGATGTTTAATAAGTTAAAATTAAAAATTTACTTTGAAATTCCATAATAAAGCTTTTATTACTAAGTGGATAAATCATAGGTTAGAAAACATTTGTTTCATTTTAAGAAAACTCAATTAATACTTTGAAAACTATTTGCATTTTGAATGTAGAAACTTAATATTTGGAAATCATTAAAATTGTAGAAAACACTTAATCTATATTTTAATATCAAACTATTTATATTACCCGATGGTAAGATTTTAAAACCATTATGCTTTTTATTATTTTAGAAAACTTTGGGCTCAATTATTAAATTAACCAAATAATTTATAAGCCATATTTAAAACATATCCAAAGCATGTAAATAATCCAAAACATAATTAAAAAGGCCTTATTACAAACCCAAAATAAAACAAAAACCAAATTAAAATAAACTAAAGCACCTTAATTGTAGTTCATGTAAAATCAAATTTTATCGCATGGCCTCCTCGAGTTCATCCGGCTCCTCATCCGCGATCTTACGAATCACCTGAAATGATAAGGGAGAAGGTGAGTCACCAAGACTTAGTGCATAAATCCTTCCCCCGATTAATGCAACATTCTTACACAATTTATAATCAAGCAACATATATATTATGCACCCAACCTAACCATCCATAACTCCTTTTCTACCCTGTGTGGTACCAAACCACTGGTGACCCAAAGTCACGATATCCAAAAATGTGATACCAAATCACTGGTGACCAAAGTCACGAATAATCAAGTTGTGGGGCCAACCCACGTGTGATACCAAATCACTGGCGACGATCCCATATCTCAAAAGTGGGGCCAACCCACGGTGGTGCTAGACCACAGGGACGAGACGCTATGAGGTGCCAAACCTCTGGTGTCCCAAAGACACAAAAAAATTTGCACACCAAGTGATTCGAACCTCATCCCTTCAAGTCCATCATGCGGCATCATATCCTTCTTACCAATATTTTCCTCAGTGACATACCAGATTTGGTCGTAGCGTATTGATCGGGTTTGGGGTGTTACAACTTATCATATAATTTAGAAATCAAATAACAAAATCCATCATAGGTTTCATCCCCTTCAGGTATCTGAAGGGTTTAGTTCATAACTAAATACAAAAACATCTCAAGAGAAAATAATAAACAAAACATAAGAAATCCCTAAAACCCCCTGAAAGAATTAAAGGAGAGATCCTCCGTCTTGAATGGAGTTCCGGCTTCTTGAGATGGATCAACTGGCTATCTTCAAGTGACTCCCTAAAAGATGAAAGCTTCGATAAAAGCCTCTGCAAAAAGCTCCTTCTTTATGTCTGCCTTGGGTTGTTTATATAGGCTTTGGAATGCTATACTTGGCTCCTAAATATCTCCTTCAAGTAAAATTACTATTAGGGTGTTGGAGTAGACTTAGGAGTATGTTTCTTTGGCTTCAAGCATCCAAATCTGAGTGAAATTGCCCTCTCGTGGGCGAGGCACGCCATGGCACACGCCCATGTAAATCGTGGTTGGTAGTGTCTCGATTCTCGCTGCTTTGGGCACGCACTGTAAGTCTAGATTCAGTCAGGCTTGTGTCTGTCAATTTGGACACGCCATGTAGATCACCAGCACGTCCGTGTGGGAAATGGATGATGCATAGCCGTGTAGGCTTTGGGCCAGGCCGTGTTGATTTCCCACTAAGGCCCAATTACTCCATTTTAAGTCTGTTTTGTGTTCTTTTTATCCCCGGGTGCTTTCCTGAGTATAAACATGAAAGGAAAGGATTAAACGCACCTTTTACATAAAATCAAGGGCTAAATCATCCAAAAGCCTATTAAATATGGGGTTAAAATATGTTACTTTTACGGTTTATCAGTTTTAATATAGAGTGAAGAATAATATCATAGAGAGAGGAGATAATTTAGGGAGAAGATAAGCTATAGAGAGAATAGATTGAAAATAAATAAAAAAAGCTTATATATATATTTTAAATTCAACAAATTATGTTTAAAATATTTTTAACATTATATTTACATTAAAATAAATAATATTTTATTATACATTTGTTGATACAAATCTCAACAAGGGAAGAGTTATGGAGGAGAAGGTGGTGATTCAAAGAGGGTCGATTTTTCTAAACATGTGAAGAATTAAATAAGTATAGGAGGAGGAAAAGGGTTGCTAAGTAAAGAAGGTAGAGAGTAAGGGAGTATGTGCTCAAGGTTACTAATCAAGAAGAATATCCCTTTCTCATCATCCCAAAGGGTATTTATAGGAGATATCTATTGTTTGTAGTGGTGACGTGGCAGGTCATTACAGAAAGGTTGCCATCATGGAGTATATGAGGATGTGAAGGGTGAGACCCATTATGTTATTCCTTTTTGAGGCAGCACAAGGTTGTTATGATCAGGTGGGGCCAATGGTCTCTGAAGAAAGTATTCACACTTGAAAGAGTGTTCACACTGAGAAGCAAGTGGCTAGACTATGGAAGTAGGAAACCTGATGAAAGGGGGCAATCCCTCTATTAATGGGTGGTCTTACAGTAAGTGTAACACCCCTCACCTATATTTAATGCCTGAATAGGGTTATGGAGTATTACCAAACATATTATACAATTACACTTACATTTCACATACAATTTCAAGTTCCAAATAATCATCATTCAACAACATGCCTATTGTCCCTATTATAAGCCTACGGAGCCTAAAACATGCATTCGGGGTGGTTCGGGACTAAACCGATAACTTAGGAAACTTTTGAAACACTTAGAAATTTTTTGCTAAATACAGGGGACACACGTCCGTGTGGCCTGGCCATGAGTCTCACACGGCCAAAGACACGCCCGTGTCACATGCTGTGTGGACATTCGAAATGGGATCACATGGCCGTGTCTGACCCCATGTAATTGTAACAACCCAGTTTTAGCTAAATCAGAACAGTGGTTTTGAAACCACAAATTCGATATTAGAAAATTATTTTAATATTTTTTTTGGTATTTACAGCATGTTATTTGATATTTCTGAAAATTTCGTGAGCTAATTTTATCGATTGGTTAGTTAATTTGATAAAAAAAGATTAAATCGAGTAAAATGCAAAAGTTGCATTCTACTTGTTAAATGTGTTTAATTGCTATGATTTAATAAATCAAAGGTCCTTATAATTTTATTGGTCCATGATTAGTGTAAGAGGACACTTATGGCCATGCATTATATGTTTTTATATGTTTATAACAAAGGTTATTATGGTAAATTAGTAATTAAGTTATAATTTAATAAAACAAAGCCAAAATTCATTTCATTCATCTTTTTAGCAACCAAAAATAGAAAAAAAGGGTTTGAAGCTTTCTAAGGTCCAACACCTTCCTAGCTTGATTAAGGTACGATTTTAGCTCAATTTTTGATGATTTCTATGTTTTTGTAATCGTTGCAGCTCAATCTAGCTAGCCCATACCTTTAATTTAGAAATTGTTAAAGATTTTGAGAGTTGCCATTGTTGAATCTATGTGTTCTTTGATTTTTAATGTTGAAATATGAAAGCTTGATGATATTTTTACATGTTTTTTAAAGTTATTTTGATGAAAATGCATAATAGGGATTAAATTGTGAAATGTACAAATTATGTGGTTGAAATGTGAAATAAATGAAAGTTTTGGACTACTATGGACCTATATATAATTTGGCCAAGCATGGGTTTTGTTGAATTGTGTGAATTTTGTGTATTTGTGAAATAATGACTAAATTGATTAAATGTAAAAGTTTAGGGGCTAATGTGTAAATGCCCAAATGTGCATTTTTGGATTAATTGAATGAGTAGATGAATAAATAAGTTAATTTTGAATTCATATAGATCAAGAAATAAAGAATTCGGATTTAGATTTGGGGAAAAGCAAGGTTATTGAGTAGTCGACCCGATTCGTCAATTCTGAATACGGGGTAAGTTCGTATGTGATGATTACATTATAAATGTATGTTAAAATGCTTTAATATTGCTTAAATTGTTAAAACGGGATTATGGATAATGTATGAATTGTGAAAATGACATTATGGATGCATTTGATGATAGAAACAAAAAGTGTGAAAGCCTAGTTGAACCTTAAGAATTGTTTTGGATACTATTGACATGTCAGTAAGTGATACGCTGAGTTGGCTTCGGGCATGGTATTAGCACTTCGGGTGCGTATTTTACCGACTTGATTTCGGGCCATGCATATCGCATGATTTGGTTTCGGGCCATGATAATAGTTCTTCGGATAAGTTACCTTGATTTGGCTACGGGCCATGGTATAGGTACTTATCGTATGAGACTCCTGAGTATCCGATTCTATTCCAAATGGTTCAATGGGTAAACAAATGATGTGGTTGAGAAAGATGTTAGAACGAGGCGATACAAGTACATATAAAACCTATTCGAGTATTAAATAGTGAAAGTTTGATGAGTTTGTATTTGATCGTGTTTTGAGACATAAGAAATGTTTGTAGTTAATGTGCATATGGTTTTATCATGTGTAATTGGTTGATTTGCATTTATCCAATGAAATGAGTTATTCACAGTTGAGCTTACTAAGCTATGAAGCTTACTTCATGTTATTTTTCTATGTTTTATAGTGAATTAAGGCTAGCTCAGTTCCGAGAGTCGTCGGGAACATCATCGCACTATCAAACATCTAAGTTGGTACTTTTGAATTATACATTTATGGTATATGGCATGTATAGGTTAGATGTGGTATTTTTGTTGTGATTATAGCCATGAGATATGGCTTGTAAATGTATATGTTTTGGTTTGTATATAGCCAAGAGTGATGGCTTATTTTGGTATGTTTGGTATGAATATGGTTATGGTTTTATAGTTGCTCATGTAACACCCCAAACTTGGCCTAGACGTTACTACCGGATCTGGCATGTCACATAAAAGGGGTTGTTTAAAAATTGTGCGTTCGTTAAAAACTTCGTATTCTTTTTGAAACTCCGAGCTTTGTTGTTTGTGAAAATTCAGATTTGCTTTTATGGTTTTCTTGTAAAAACATTGTTATTGATATTATTATTATTTCCAAATACTTGTTTAAAATGGAAATCAGGTTCAGTGAATTGCGGAAATGTGATATTCTGAAAATAGTTATTGTCGTCTTAAGAAAATTCAGAGTTTAATCGCTTAAAGTTTGAACATAATTGAAATGAAAGCTTAAAAGAAAAATTAAAGTCCAATGGCCTTATTACAAAATATTAAACCCAAATTAAAATAAATCTCAAAATAAAGTAAAACGGAAATTTACTAAGGTTTGAGAGAAGTACACCAATGTATGGCCACCACAGAGTCCTCCGCAGCTCCAAATCCACAATGTTGGGGATCACCTGCGAGGTTAAAGCAAAGGGGTGAGTTACGAGAACTCAGTGTGTAACCCCCTAATCAGTCATTAACTGGGCCCAAGCCCACACTATAACACCCCAAACTCGGCCTAGATGTCATGGCCGGATCTAGCATGTCACATGGAAATGTTGTTAAGAAAGTTGCGTGTTTGTAAAATGTTCGTATTCTTTAAAACTTCGAGTTTAGGTGTTTGTTATTAAAAAACCCGTTTAGCTCAATGCCCATTTTCGAAAAGTTTTGATTAGTTTGAAAAATTCTTTTATTAGGAGAATTGAGTTTGAATTGTTGGTAAAATCTTGTTATTAACAGAAATCATCTTCAGTGAATTTCGAACATGTGATATTTTGAAAACTGTTTTCGACGTTCAAGAGAACCCGGTGCTCAATCAATTAAAGTTTAGAAAACTATTCGTTAACATTTTGGTAAAACCAACAGGTATTAAGGTTTTAGGAAAATCCTGTATTGGACATTTAATAATGAGCAAAAACCAAATTAAAAGTTAAAACCAAATAAAATACCAAAGGCCTTATTACAAAACATAAACCCAAATTAAAATAAAATTTAAGGTAAAGAAAAACGGGAATTTACTAAAGAAACGATGTATGGCCACCACAGAGTCTACCTCGGCTCCAAATCTTCATTGTTGGGAATTATCTGTAAAATTAAAGCAGAGGGGTGAGTTATGAGAACTCAGTGTGTAATTCCCCCCTTCAGACAAAACTGGGCCTAAGCCCATAGAAGAAGATTGGGCTTTAGCCCATTCAGAAGTACATTGGCTCGAAGCCCATAGAGAAATGATCTGGGTCTTAGCCCTGTTAACATGATAACACATGTAATACATGCAATGCAACCCAGCCCAACCTAATATTCCATCCGCTACACACCGCCCGTATCCATCCTAACACACCTGTCCGGATTTCTATAATCAACCCTCCATCCGCTACACACTTCGATGGCAGTCACACTGCTTATCACCGAAATTGTGTCAGAGCCACTAGATTGTCGAAATATACGTGGCATAGCCATCGAACCAAAATGTGACAGAGTCACCGAAATATGTGGTAGAGCCACCAAAATACACTTCTCCAATCATCAAAATCATCCATATCCCATGCAACATACTATGGCATAATATTTAATGCGTGCATGAACGTACCAATATAGCAGATAAACAGTTACATAGTCATTCCAAAGCTACCCGAAAGGGGTATAATCATAAATTTACTCACCTGGCTATTTCCAAACTTACCCGGTAGGTATACCTCGTGATCTTACCCATTAAGGGTATTTTGGGTTTTGACCATTACGTAGAATAATACATTGTACAACGAATAAAGTTGTGAGATTACACACCTGATTATGTGGAGAACTAGACACTCCCAATCGACGCCCCCTTAGAACGGCTGCCACTCGCCTCCATGAAGAAAGTCTCAGTCAGTAACGTACCACAAAGAGAAATGGTGGTTGTCTAACAAGGGGTTTTGGCACTTACCACCACTTCCGAAATTCGAATGATTAATGAGGAGAGAGTTGCTTGATCCCTAACAATCGGTCTTAATCAGTGAGGAATCAAACTTCTACAGATTTGGCTTGTGATCACAACCGAATCAGATAAGCAAACTAGAATTGGCGATTAGAGAACACTAAGCTTCCAACTTCTACTATTCGGCAAAATCGGCTTATGACTAATCGGCTGCTATTAAGAGAAGGAAAAGACGGAGCAGAAATGTTCAGCACTTGATAAGAGCAGAAGAAGAAGGTAGACTATTGGAGAAGAATGATAATAGTAGGAGTTTTAGCTATAGCAAAGAAAGGTTAGGGAAAGAAGTTGACTAATACTGCCCAAGCAATCAGCAAGTAACGAAATTGCTTGAAGAGAAGGAAAAGAAGAAGAGAAGAAGTAAGGGCGTTTGCATTTTTGGTAAAGAAAAAGTGAAGCCAGATGACCGAAAAGGCAAAAGAAAAAGAAAGACTTCACAATAGGTTTCGGTTTTCCTCTCTCAAATGACACTTGAAGAAAGACACTATCGCACACATACTTATGACCGAAAATGCTAAAAATGCCTAAGGAACAAAAGGAAATTTGGCACACACACACCCTAACCAAAACCGAAAATGCCCCCAAACACCTTCCCACTTTCGGCCAACACTAACTCACACTCCTCTCTCACGATTCTCTCCCCTATTTCCTCCATCATTCACTCTCCATCCCTCATTTGAAATCACCCAACCACTTTGACCCATTCAAACTCCCCAAAACTCCTCTCTTCTTTCCATTTTGAATCCTTTGACTCATTCAACAACCATCCCATTAGAGTCCCATGCCAACACCACCTCTTCTCACCTTGAGCACAAAAATAATTGCCATATTTTACAATATGTAGGATTCGAACTCCTTCCCCCTTGCTATGCCAAAGACGCCACCACCACTCCACCAAGTGCTCCCTTGTGTTATCAAACACAAGTAATTATTCTTAAAGCTTGCTTCCACTATCTCTCCCCCCTTAAGTGCCCAAAAAGTAAAATTTTACCCAGGCCTAGGCTCGACCCCGAGCCTTCCCAAGACCCCTGAACATACACAATTGACAAGCTTAGCAAGCCAAACACATAGAATAGTGCAAAATGCCGAACCCCTAATTTTAGGATGTTACAGTTCTACCCCCTTAAAGAAATTTCGACCTCGAAATTTACCTGATTAGATGAGGTGAGGGTATTGCTGTCGCATCGCCTCTTTCGACTCCCATGTGGATTCCTCTGAACCGTGATTACGCCACAACACTTTGACAAATGGAATCGATTTCCTCCTCAATACCTTAACATCTCGATCTAAAATCTGCACTGACTCTTCTTCAAAAGACAAATCAGGTCTTACCTCAATTTCTTCCACCGGCACTACGTGAGATGGATCTGAACGGTAGCGCCTCAACATCAAAACATGGAAGGCATTATGTATCTGACTCAATTTCGGGGGTAATTCAAGCTGATAAGAAACTAGTCCCACACGTTTCAACACTCGATAAGGCTCGATGAATCTGGGGCTCAGCTTGCCCTTCCGTCCAAATCTTAAAACTTTATTCCAAGGTGAGACTTTCAATAAGATGTGATCCCCCATTGAAAATTCTATCTCCCTACGCTTCAGATCTGCATACGATTTCTATCTATCAGAAGCTTCTTTTAACCGATCTCGAATTAGCTTAACCTTTTCCTCCGTTTCTGAAATTAATTTCGGGCCCAACAATTGTCGCTCACCTAACTCTATCCAACAGGTAGGGATACGACACCTACGACCATACAACGCCTCGTAGGGTGCCATTCGAATGCTGGACTGATAGCTGTTATTGTACGCGAACTCAGCCAATGACAGGTAATCTTCTCAACTACCTCTGAAGTCAATCACACAGCCACTTAACATGTCTTCTAGAATCTGAATTACCCTTTCCGACTGACCATCAGTCTGTGGGTGGAACACTGTGCTGAAATCTAGCCTTGTACCCAAAACTTCATGTAATGCCTTCCAGAACCGAGATGTAAATCTAGGGTCACTGTCTGATATGATAGACACTGGTACCCCATCCAGCCTTACGATTTCTGCCACATACAGCTTAGCCAACTTTTGTAACGAATAGTCGGTACGAACTGGTATAAAGTGTGCGAGCTTAGTCAACTGATCAACGATTACCCACACTGAATCTTTCTTAGTAGGCGTTAGGGGTAGCCCACTAACAAAATCCATCATTATCCTCTCCCACTTCCAAAGTGGAATCTTCACCGGTTGCAACAACTCCGAAGGCAACTGATGTTCCGTCTTTACTTGCTGGCATGTCAAACACTTACTCACAAAGTTGGTAACTTCCCGCTTCAGACCATGCCACCAATACAGTTCTCGTAGGTCTTGATACATCTTGCTTCCATCGGGATGCATAACGTATGGGCTACTATGCGCTTTCCTCAGAATCATCTGCCTCAACTCAGAGTCCTTCGACATACAAATTCTTCCACGAAAATGTAGCACCCCTTCACTGTTCAACCCAAAATCCACTGCCTCCCCACTTTCCACTTGCTGAAGTTGAGAACCCAATGATTCATCCAATGATTGCTTCTCTTTAATCTGGCCTACCCATGTCGGTTTCACCTAAAGTTCCGCTAACAAGCTGCCATCTTCGTAAAGGCTGAGATGAGCAAACATTGCTCTCAAATCTGATATCACCTTACAACTTAATGCATCTGCCACCACATTGGCTTTACCCAGGTGATAATCAATTGAGCAGTCATAATCTTTCAGCAACTCTATCCACCTCTGATGTCTTAAATTTAGCTCCTTCTAGGTAAGGAGATATTTCAGACTCTTATGGTCCGTATAGATAACCGACTTTTCTCCGTACAGATAGTGTCTCCATATCTTTAAGGCGACCACCACTGCAACTAATTCCAAATCATGAGTGGGATAGTTCATCTCATGCGGCCTTAGTTGACGAGATACATACGCTACCATCTTCCCTTCTCGCATTAACACACAACCCAAACCTGTGTGCGATACATCACAATAGATGACAAATTCCTTGCCAGCCTTTGGCTGAATCAACACTGGTACCTCAGTCAGAATCTTCTTTAACTTCTCAAAACTTTCCTGTTGTTTATCGGCCCAAACAAACGATACTCCTTTTCATAATAACTTGGTTAAAGGTGTAGCAATCAATGAAAACCCCTCAACGAACCTTCTGTAGTGCCTCGCCAAACCCAGAAAACTTCAAATTTCTGACACTAACTTTGGTGGTTTCCAATACAATACAGCTTCGACAACCCTAATCCTTTCGGTAGAAACAACATGCCCCAAAAAGGTCACTTCTTTCAGCAAAAATTCACACTTTCTGAATTTGGCATATAGCTACTTTTCTCTTAATATTTGCAACACCACACGAAGATGTGAATCATGCTCCTCCTTCGTTCTAGAGTACACTAAAATGCCATATATGAACACTACCACAAACTGGTCTAGATACGGTTGGAAGACCTAGTTCATCATGTCTGTAAAAGCGGCTGGTGCATTAGTCAACCCGAACGATATCACTAGGAACTTGTAATGGCCATAATGAGTTTGAAAAGCAGTCTTGTGAATATCCGCCTCCTTGACCCTTAATTGATGGTACCCCAATCTCAAATCTATCTTCGAGAAAATTGAAGCTCCTCACAACTGATCAAACAAGTGGTCAATCCTTGGTAGCGGGTATTTGTTCTTAATTGTCAATTTGTTCAACTGATGATAGTGAATGCACATACGCATTGACCCATCCTTTTTCTTCACAAACAAAACCGACGCTCCCAATGGAGATACATTCGGTCAGATAAATCCCTGGTCCAACAGCTCTTGGATCTAAGCTTTTAGTTCTGCCAGCTCCTTCGATGCCATCCTATAAGGAGCGATGGACACTGGAACCATTCCTGGAAGTAGCTCAATGCCAAATTCCACCTTGCGGTTCGGGGGTAACCCCAGAAGCTCTTCAGGAAAGATGTCCAAGAACTCTTTCACCGTTCTGACATCCCCTATAGACACTTCCTTGGCATCCAATACACTAACAAAAGTCAGAAATGCCTTACACCCTTTTCGCACCATCTTCTAAGCCTTAAGCACCGAAATTACATGAGTCAGATAATCCCTTCTTTCTGTTATCACCATCACCTCCTTATTCTATGGAGTTCTTAAAACCATATGCTTAGCAGCACAATCCAAATTTGCACGATGCTTAACTAGCCAGTCCATGCCTAAGATAAGGTCAAACTAGTCAAATGGCAATTTTATTAAATTCGCTAGAAATACCACTCCCTAAACTTCTAGAGGCACATCCCTAAACAATTTATTCACTACCACAGATTGTCCTAAAAGACTAATCACAGACATTTCTTTAGAAGCAATCTCAGATTCTATACCCAAAGTCCCAGATACAATACAGGCAATGTAAGAATAAGTTGATCCAATATCTATCAAAGAAGTAAATGGCACATCAAATATAAGAAACGTACCGGTTATGATGTTCGGTGTGTTGCCATCCTCTCATTGTCGAAACAGATAGACCAACCCCGACCGTCTTGCATCTCAGACACAAGACTCTACTCGGTGCTCCATGACCTCGACCAAAACCATTCCCTCCTCTGGCTAGACCCCAACCTTTCAGTGGCTGCTAACCACCTCTTCTTGGCTGTGCAAATCCCTGGCTGCGCCCTAGCCAACTCATATGGACAGTCCTTTATCAGATGATCCCTAGATCCATATTTGAAACATCCTCTAGTTCTTCTCCAACACTCACCCAGATGTGTTCTCCCACACTGTGCACAAGGTCACTACTGACCAACAGTAATTGGCATCACATGTACACCCCAAACCCGGCTTAGAAGTTAGGCCCGAATCTAGCGTGTCGCATTGAAGGAAGTTGAAAAGCTAAGAAATTATTTAGAAAAGTTTTATCAGATTTTTGAACTCTGAGTTCGTTGTTTGTTTGAGATTTGCTAAATGACCGCTTAAAAGTTGTTATTATTTTGAAAAACTATTTTGTTATAAAAGTTGAACTTGCATCGCTATGTAAACATGATATTTTAGAAAACGATTGCTAATGTTTTAAGAAAACCCCGTATTTATAAGTTTAACAATTATAAATGAAAATATAGAAAAAATAAACCAATGGCCTTATTACAAAATATTAACCCAAAATAGATAATCTTAAAATAAGGTAAAAATCAAAATTACCAAAGTTCACGAGTTGTATCTTCGATGTATAGCCACCCTCGAGTCCTCCACGGCTCCCAATCCTCTATCGATGGGAATTACCTGAAACATTTAATAAAAAGAGGGGATGAGTTTACGAAAAATCAGTGTGTACAATCCTCATCGGTAAGAACATACATCACAACAATTCGGGCCGAAGCCCATTACAATAATGGTGTCAATTGGGCCTTAGCCCAAAATAGCCTCGGTTGAGCCTTAACCCATATCATATGTCACAGCAGATAATGTATGCAATGCGATGCAAACCTAGCCCAACCTAATTTTCCATCCTCTACACTCCACCCGTACCAGCCCAACACACCGTGGGGATTTCTACAATCAACCCTCCATCCGCTACATGCCATATATATGGTACCAAGCCACTCGTGACAGAGTCACTAATTATAGCACGTGGGGCCAACCCACTTGTGGTACCAAACCACTAGTGACAATCCCTGATGATTATATATGTGGGGCCAACCCACTGTGGTACCGAACCACCGGACGAAGTTACGTAATTAACACGTATGTATGTGGTACCAAACCATCGTGGTACCAAACCACTATGATAGTCTTTAATAGCACTTCCCCTTTTCATCATAAACCAACCCATGCATAACATACATATCAAATGAATGCAACATGCTATTAAATAACCAATATATTATGGCATACGTTTATGTACTCACAAATAGAACAATAAGGTACTTACTTGGTATCCCAACTATACCCATAAAGGTATAACGACATTTCATTTAGTCACCTCTGCTTTTGAGCCCCAAACGGTTAATAACACATTTTAATAACAAAAGAGTGTGAATATTTACACACAATCATGCTAATCAACCCCTAAGGGTATAACAGTAATTTTACCCACTGAGGGTATTCCATTAATTTACCAACCAAGGGTAATTAATTAATTTTGCAATCTAGGGGTATTTCGGTAAATTTATAAACCAGGGGTCTTTCGATAATTTTGCAAACCAGGGGTATTTTGGTAATTTTACAAACCAGGGGTATTTTAATAATTTTACAAACTAGGGGTATTTCAGTAATTTTACAAACTAAGGGTATTTCGGTAATTTATAAACTAAGGGTATTTCGGTAATTTCACAAATTAGGGGTATTTCGGTAATTTACAAACCAGGGGTATTTCAGTAATTTCACAAACCAGGGTGTTAATGACCCAACAGAAGGTCTACTATCGCCTTGAACGACTCAAGTATTCTAAACAGAGATAATGATACGAATGGGCCTAAGGCCCATTCTCAACCCAAGTGGGCCTACACACTCGTGTGGCCCATTTAGCTCAAACCTAGCCACATATATGAGATTCACATAGTCTAGTTCACTATCTACTACTCAATTATACAATTTACTCATATGGGCTCCTTGCCCATTGGGCCCACTTGGCCCTTTCGCCATCGTGGCCCAATGTTTTAACCAACAAGAATATTAATAGTGGCCTCGATTATCGCTGAAGCTTCCACACGCAGGCCAAGACACTGCGTGTGTCTACCATCACCGTGTGACTGGCATTTCTACATTTGTCGCTTCTACACTAGAGTAGAGAGAGTACACACGATAGGAATCAAGTTACTAAATCGCATCCCGAAAGCGATCCTATGCCCAACGCCAACCAGTGTATGCTCCTTCTCCTCCTAGGCACTCTATATATAGCTAGCTTCTCACCTTCCTTCTTTGTATCTTTTCGATGTGGGATCCCTCCGTTAGCAGAGTTTAAATCTAAATCAAACTCTTGCCGTCCAATTTGCAAAATAAATACTCTTTTGCTTTCCATGAGATTCAAACCCAAGCTCCCCTGTAGCATAATCCACGCCGCTAACCACTTGGCCACAAGCTCCTCTTGTGACTAAAACCATGAACAACTAAATATAAACCTATTGCCAAATTCTAAAGTCCATATAAAAAGAAAACCAAAATGTAAGAGCCAAGACTTGAACCTTCTTCCTTCCTTTTGGCGTCACTCCCTTGCTCCTTAAGTGGCATCACTTTGCCACTACACTAGACACTCCACTTGTGCCATTTTCTTCACATTTTATTCTTAAAGCCTACCTACTAACTCCTAGAGTTTTTATTCACCTAAAACCAAAATTTCCCTAAAGCCAAAGTTTGAACCTGAGACTTCATAGAATCCCCCTAACCTTCCAAAATCACTCACCTACTAGATCCAACTTGCATTAAAGCAGTTCTCTTATTCCCAAGAATTTTAAACGCTCCTACTCCTAAGGCCCAATGGGCCCAATCCTACTAGGCCCAACTTTGGGATGTTACATCACAGCTCGAGCTGGCCCATCTAACCTAGGCCTCTTTTGGAAACCACCAGAAGGACCTAACGTCCCAAAATCTCTCTCACTCTTGTCCATATCCTTATCCCGGTGCTGCCTCTCAGAACGTTTAAATCTTTGATGATTTTTTCTTTCTCGACTAGAATGGCAAAATCTCTTTTCTGCTATGGAGCTATCATTACTCGCAGCTCATCTTGCAAACCATCCTCAAACTGTACACAACGCTCATAATCGGTTGCGACTATACCCCGAGCGTAACGACTTAAGCGCAGGAACTCCGCCTCATATTCCGCCACGAATTTATTCCCCTGGACCAAGTTCAGAAATGCTTTCCTCTAGGCGTCCACATAACTCGCCCCAACATATTTTCCCTGGAACGCTGTCTTAAAGAAGTCCAAGGTAATACAATCCATTGGAGTACCTTCCCTCACTGTGAGCCACCAGTGGTATGCCTCATCTCGTAGGAGGGACACAACTCCTTTCAGTTTTTCCTTTGCTGTGTAGTCCAGGTCATCCATAATTCGTTCAACTGCTTCCAGCCATTATTTAGCTAGATTTGGGGCCACACTAGAAATGCCCCTAAAAACCTCAGCTCCATTTGCCTGGAGTCACTCAAGAATAGATTTTCGGGCCACCAACCCAAAGATTTCTCCAAAGAACCCACCTGTAACTTACAACATAGCTTGGGATAGAGCATCGTCCCCTTCAGCTCGATCATTGGACCCCGTCTCGATCACCGGTGATGTAGGTACTTCCATTTCAGGCATGTGCGCAGATGCCTCAAACCCAACCCCAGCACCTCGGCCTCTACCTTGGCCACGTCTATCGCGTCCACGTTCTCTAGTGCTCATGTTTGCTAGATCGAATTAATCTGATTACAAATTTTATGAATCAGTATATAATTTAGTGTTTATTAACAAGTATTTTATGGAAAGTAAATATAAAAGTTGTTCTCGCAGATCGAACTTCCTAATGTCTCAGTCTCTATAGTCTTAGCTCCTAGAGTTAGAAGTTCCAATGCACCACTACTATCTCTTACAATTTTCTTACTACAGTCATAACATTATCACATCAACAATCATAAAAATAAGGAAACTTACGGATTTGGTGCCGGATACTCGTGGTGTCATACTTCCACTAAGAACGTGCATTTTAAAATCAAGTTTCAAAAAACTTTGAAAAAACATTTTTGAACCCACTCCACAATTGAGTTTTACAACCAGGCTCTGATACCATAAAATGTAACACCCCAAACCCGGCCTAGATGTCATGGCCAGATCTAGCATGTCACATGGAAGAGTTGTTAAGAAAGCTACGTGTTTGTAAAATATTCGTATTCTTTAAAACTTTGAGTTTAGGTGTAAAAACCCGTTTAGCTCAATGCCCATTTTCAAAAAGTTGTGATTAGTTTGAAAAATACTTTTATTAGGAGAATCGAGTCTGAATTATTGGTAAAATCTTGTTATTAATAGAAATCATTTTAGTGAATTTCGAACATGTGATATTTTGAAAACTGTTTTCGACATTCAAGAGAACTCGGTGTTCAATAAATTAAAGTTTGGAAAACTGTTCGTTAATATTTTGGCAAAAACCAACAGATATTATGGTTTAAGGAAAATCTCGTATTTGACATTTAATAATAAGCAAAAACCAAATTAAAAGTTAAAACCAAATAAAATACCAAAGGCCTTATTACAAAACATAAACCCAAATTAAAATAAAATTTCAGGTAAAGAAAAACGGGAATTTACTAAAAAATGATGTATGGCCACCACAGAGTCCACCTCGGCTCCAAATCCTCACTGCTGGGAATTATCTACAAAATTAAAGCAGAGGGGTGAGTTACGAGAACTCAGTGTGTAATTCCCCCCTTTGGATAAAACTGGGCCTAAGCCCATAGAAGTAGATTGGGCCTTAGCCCATTCAGAAGTACATTGGCTTGAAGCCCATATAGAAATAATTTTGGCCTTAGCCTTATTAACATGATAACATAGGTGATACATGCAATGCAACCCAGCCCAGCCTAATATTCCATCTGCTACACACCGCCCATATCTAGCCAACACACCTGTGGGGATTTCTACAATCAACCTTCCATCTACTACACACCTTGATGGCAGTCACGCTGCTCATCGTCGAAATTGTGGCAGAGCCACTAGATTATCAAAATATATGTGGCATAGCCATCGAACCAAAATGTGACAGAGTCACCGAAATATGTGACAGAGCCATCAAAATACACTTCCCCAATCATCAAAATCATCCCAATCCCATGCAACATACTATGGCATAATATTTAATGCATGCATGAACATACCAATATAGCAGATAAACAGTTACATAGTCATGCCAAATCTACACGAAAGGGGTATAATCGTAAATTTACTCACCTGGCTATTTCTAAACTTACCCGATTGGTGTACCTCGTGATCTTACCCATTAAGGGTATTTCGATTTTTGACCATTACGTAGAATAATACATTGTACAACGAATAAAGGTGTGAGATTACACACTTGATTATGTGGAGAACTAGACACTCCTGATCGACACTGCTTAAGACAATACATCACATAATTAGCTTACAGCCAAAGCAATGGGAGATCTAACCCACATCTAAACAATGATTTGCTCACACTACTATCACGAACAACTATAACTTGCTTACCCGAATCAGATGTCGACTCCCTTCCATAACTCGATGCGAAATCCTAAATTGTTGACACACTATTACGTTTAAACTTAGGAGTAGAGGCTACGAATCCACTCCCCTTAGGCTCCCTAATCGATGCCTCCTTAGAACTGCTACCACTTGCCTCCATGAAGAAAGTCTTGGTCAGTAATGTATCACAAAGAGAAATAGTGGTTGTCTAACAAGGGGTTTTAGCACTTACCACCAATTCTGAAATCCAAATAATTAATGAGCAGAGGAGAGAGTTGCTTGACCCCTAACAATCGGTCTTAATCAGTGAGGAATCAAACTTCCACAGATTTGGCTTATGATCATAGCTGAATCTGATAAGCAAACTAGAATAGGCAATCAGAGAACACTCAGCTTCTAACTTCTACTGTTCGGTAAAATTGGCTTATGATTAATCGGCTGCTGTCAAGAGAAGGAAGAGATGGAGCAGAAACGTTTAGCACTTGACAAGCGCAGAAGAAAAAGGTGGAATATTGGAGAAGAATGACAATAGTAGGAGTTTCGGCTATAGCAAGGAAAGGTTAGGGAAAAAGTTAATTAATACTACCCAAGCAAACAGTAAGTAACGAAATTGCTTGAAGAGAAGAAAAAGAAGAAGAGAAGAAGTAAGGGTGTTTGCATTTTTGGTAAAGAAAAAGTGAAGCCAGATGACCGAAAAGGCAAACGAAAAAGAAAGACTTCATAATAGGTTTCAGTTTTACTCTCTCAAATGACACTTGAAGAATAACACTATCCCACACACACTAATGACCGAAAATGCTAAAAATGCCTAAGGAACAAAAGGAAATTTGACACACACACACCCTAACCAAAATTGAAAATGCCCCCCAAACACCTCCCCATTTTCGGCCAACACTAACTCACACTCCTCTCCCACGATTCTCTCCCCCATTTTCTCAACCATTCACTATACATCCCTCATTTGAAATCACCCAACCACTTTGACCCATTCAAACTCCCCAAGCTCCTCTCATCAAAGAAATCTAGAGGTTCGTACACTCGCCCAAATGTTTCAAACGAATATTTGAACAGAGATCGTAGAAAACAATACTCAGGTTCTAAAGCTCAAGCTACATCAATATCGAGTGTTGGCAGTGTGAGAGACAACAAACCCAAGTGTCAGCAGTGTGGGAGACGACATTTTGAAGAATGCTGGAATAAAAGCAATAAAGCTTGTTACAAATGTGGTTCGCTACATCACTTCATCCAAGATTGCCCTAAGCTAGATAAGAAATATAAAGTTCAGAATGTGAGACCAAGTAACATGTCAAATAGAGGTAGACCGCCTAAAATTGTCAGAGATGTAAGTGGTAGTAGAGGGGCAATAAAGGATTCAGCTGTGAGATCTGAGGCCAGAGCACTTGCCAGAGCCTATGCTATTTGTGCTCACGAAGAAGCATCATCTCCAAATGTTATCACTGGTACTTTCACTCTCTATGATACTAATGTGATTGCATTGATAGATCCAGGATCAACTCATTCTTATATATATATGAATTTAGTATCAAATAAGACTTTGCCTGTAGAGCCTACTGAATTTGTGATTAGAGTATCAAACCCCTTAGGCAAATGTGTTTTGGTTGACAAAGTCTGCAAGAATTGTCCATTAATGAATCGAGATTTTTGTTTTTCGGCTAATCTGATGTTGTTTCCATTCGATGAATTTGATGTGATTTTGGATATGTATTGGCTAATGATGCATGATGCTATAGTGAATTGTAGACGAACGACAATTGAACTGAAATGTCAGAATAATGAAACTATTAGAATTGAATCTGATGATCTGAACAGTTTGCCAATTGTGATCTCGTCTATGTTAGCTTTGAGATTTGTGAGAAAGGGTGTGAAGCTTATCTTGCTTATGTACTTGATACTAAATTGACAGAAACAAAGATTGAATTAGTACCAGTTGTGTGCGAGTATCCAGAAGTATTTCCCGAAGAGTTATCGAGTTTACCACCTATCAGAGAGGTTGAGTTTGGTATTGAATTAGTACTGGGAACAACGTCGATATCGATAGCTTTGTACAAAATGGCTCCGACAGTGTTAAAAGAATTGAAAGCTGGTTGCAAGAGTCGACAAGTAGAGGTTTTGCTAGACCCAGCTTCTCTCTTTATGGTGCACCGGTGTTATTCGTGAAAAAGAAAGATGGTACGATGAGAATGTGTATCGACTATCTACAACTCAACAAAGTGACAATCAATAATAAATACCCTTTGCCATGAATAGATGATTTGTTTGATCAGTTAAAAGGGGCAACAGTGTTTTCAAAAATTGTTTTGAGATTGGGTTATTACCCCAGGTGCGAGTTAAAGACTTAGATGTGCCAAAGACTAGATTTAGAACAAGGTGCGGCCACTACGAATTTCTTGTTATGGCTTTCGGACTAATAAAAGTACCTGCAATTTTTATGGACTTGATGAACCAAATTTTCAACCGTACTTAGACCAATTCGTAGTTGTGTTTATTGATGACATTTTGATTTACTCTCATGATAAATCTGAGCATGCCGAGCATTTGAGAACCGTGTTACAAACTTTGAGAGATGAACAATTATTTGCAAAGTTTAGCAAATGTGAGTTTGGCTATAAGAGGTTGGTTTTCTAGGACATATAGATTCATCCGCGAGTATCCGAGTTAACCTGAGCAAAATTTTTGCATTTATAGATTGGAAGCCTTTGAGAAATGTATCTGAAGTCTGTAGTTTTCTGGGACTATCTAGCTATTATAGACGATTCGTGAAAGGCTTCTCGATGATTGTGACTTCGATGACACGATTGCTTAAAAAAGATGTTAAATTTGAGTGGTCAGAAAAGTGTCGACAGAGCTTTGAGCAGTTGAAAGCATTATTGACAGAGGCACCAGTGTTAGTTCAGCCTATGTTGGGTAAAAAAATTGTAGTTTTCAGTGATGCATCGTTAAATGGCCTAGGTTGTGTTTTGATGCAGGAAGGTAAAGTTGTAACTTATGCCTCGAGACAGTTGAAGCCCACATGAAAAGAATTATCCTGACCACAAAAGCTTGAAATATCTAGAGTTAGTCGCGATAGTGTTCATATTGAAAATTTGGCGTCATTACTTGTTTGGCGAGAAATGCCATATTTATACTGACCACAAAAGCTTGAAATATTTGATGACTCAGAAAAATTTGAATTTACGACAGTAGAGATGGCTATAATTGCTAAAAGACTATGAATTAGTGATTGATTATCACTCGGGGAAAGTGAACGTAGTTACTGATGCTTTGAGCCAAAAGTCCATATTTACTTTACGTGCTTTGAATGCACAATTAGCTTTGTCTGATGACGGTTCGATAGTAGCCGAGTTGAAAGCGAGACCGTTATTTCTACAGTAGATTTGTGAGGCTAAAAAATTTGATAATGAATTGTAAGAAAAACGAGCTCAGTGTGAGTCAAATTCTGATTCAGAGTTTTGAATAGGGCCTGATGATTGTTTGATGTTTCATGATAGAATATGTGTACCAAGAAATTCTGAGCTCATTTGGATGATTTTAAACGAAGCACATAGTAGTTGTTTATCAGTACATCTGGGAAGCACGAAAATGTATAATAATTTGAAACAGCTTTATTGGTGGCACGATATGAAATGAGATATCTTAGAATATATTTCGAAATGTTTGATTTTTCAGTAAGTCAAAGCTAAGCATCAAGTGCCATCATGCTTATTACAACCTATTATGATTCTTGAGTGGAAGTGGGATAGAGTAACAATGGATTTTGTATCGAGTTTGCCCTTATCTCTGAAAAAGAAAGATGCGATCTGGGTTGTTGTTGATAGATTGAGGAAATCAACTCATTTTACTCTAGTAAATAGAGATTTCTCGCTTGATAAATTAGCCGAGTTGCATATATTCAAAATTGTGAGATTTCATAGTGTTCCCCAATCTATTGTTTCGGATAGAAATCCAAGATTTACTTTGCAATTTTAGAAGAAATAGCAAGAAGCTTTGGGTTCAAAGTTGCATTTTAGCACTGCGTTTCACCTGCAAACAGATGGCCAATCTGAATGAGTTATTCAGATACTTGAGGATATGTTGCGTTTTTGCATCCTTGAGTTTGAAGGTACCTGGGAGAAATATCTACCGCTAATTGAATTTGCTTACAATAATAGCTTCCAATCGAGTATAAAGATGGTACCATGCAAAACTCTATATGATCATAAATGTAGAACACCGTTGTACTGGACTGAGCTTAGAAAAAATATGATTCACGGGATTGGTCTGATCAGAGAGACTAAAGAAAAACTGAAAGTAATTCGCGATAGTTTGAAAGAAGCTTCGGATCGACAGAAATTGTACGTAGACTTAAAATAGGAAGATATTGAGTTCTAGATCAAGGATAAAGTGTTTTCAAAGAGGGAAATGGAGTCCGCGATTCATCGGACCGTATGAGATTATTGAGTGAGTTGGGCCAGTGGCATATCGACTATCTTTACCATCTGAGTTAGAGAAAATTCATAATGTGTTTCATGTGTCGATGCTTCGATGATGCCGATCTGACCCTTCACATGTCATTTCCCCGATCGAGGTTAAAATTCAGTCTGATATGTCATATGTTGAAGAATCGATTCAAATTTTAGCTCATGAGATCAAAGAGCGAGAAATAAGAGAATCGCACTAGTGAAAGTATTATCGCATCGACACGGGGTTGAAGAAGCTACATGGGAACCTGAGGATGCTATGAGAAAACAATACTCAAACCTATTCACCGATAAGATTTTTGGGACCGGAGAGTAGTTGTAACACCCTTTACTCGTCTTCGATGCTGGGACCGGATACGAGGCATTACCGTACTTATCATTACTTGAACATGCATTTTCAGGCTATAAAATTTTGTTCCAACTTAAAATTTTTCCTTCTTAATCATAACGTGTACATTATGGGCCTACGAGGCCTTAAACTTACTCTCGGGAAGATTCAGAGTTCATCTGGAAACTTTGGTACTCTTTGAAAGTTTTTACTCAAACAGAGGTCACACGCCCGTGTGACATGGGACATGCCTGTGTAGAATTTATTTTTATTTTGAACCTACAGGGGTTTTCACACGGTCGGACACATGCCCGTGTCAATAACTCGTGTCCTCCACACGGCCTAGACACGCTCGTGTCTTGATGTGTGTGTGAAAACTAGGGGTATTCTATTTATGATGTCATCAAACCCTCAATAGCACACGGCCAAGGCACACGCCCGTGTGGTGGCCCATGTGACAAATCGAATTCTCGCAATTAAAATACAGGGGACAAATAGCCTATCAACACACACATATGGGTTGACCGTGTGTTATACACGGCCTAGAGACACGCCCGTGTGTCTACCTGTGTGGATGCTGGGACCAGAGAGTTGTTGTAACACCCTTTACTCGTCTTCGATGCTGGGACCGGATACGAGGCATTACAGCACTTAACCTTACTTGAACATGCATTTTCGGCAATAAAATTTCGTTCCAACTTAAAATTTTTCCTTCTTAATCATAACGTGTACATTATGGGCCTACGAGGCCTTAAACTTACTCCCGGGAAGATTCAGAGTTCATCTGGAAACTTTGGTACTCTTTGAAAGTTTTTACTTAAACAGGGGTCACACGCCCGTGTGACATGGGACATGCCTGTGTAGAATTTATTTTTATTTTGAACCTACAGGGGTTTTCACACGGTCGGACACACGCTCGTGTTAACGACTCGTGTCCTCCACACGGCCTAGACACGCTCGTGTCTTTATGTGTGTGAAAACTAAGGGTATTCTATTTATGATGTCATCAAACCCTCAATAGCACACGGCCAAGGCACACGCCCGTGTGGTGGCCCATGTGACAAATCGAATTCTCGTAATTAAAATGCAGGGGACACACAGCCTACCAACACACACATATGGGTTGACCGTGTGTCATACACGGCCTAGAGACATGCCCGTATGTCTACCTGTGTGGAAAATTAGGGGCTATTTTCCAAGCCTCTTTGCCACCCTGAAACTTAAACACGTTCATTTCTGCACAAGAAGCACATTATCATACAATACATTACCATAATCTTGGATAGTTTCAAATATCAGAACATTATGAAACTCTAACTTCATACAAACTTACCTCGATTCTCAATGAAACACCCCACACCCGGCCCACGAGCCTGAACAGGATCTGGTATGTTCCTAAAGTGAATCGATTTCAAAATCATACGTTACTTAGAGAAAATTCGTAAAATTTTTAGAAAATATTGTTGTGGATTGGGCTTAGATTGGAAACCCATTTTATTAAACTTGTAAATCCAATTTGATTTATTACGTCCAAAATAGTTCTTAGCACAATATTTAAAAGTAAAGTAAAAATAAAGAATAATCCACTGGGCCTTATGGCCTTATTACATCAAATAAAACCCAAAAGAAATATAATTAAGGGTACCAAACTGAAATAATGTCCAAATAAAATAAAATCTCCAAATGTAGCATGGCCACCTCAAGGTCCACCGGCCGGTCCAATCCGCTCATCACCGAAAAATAATTCCCACAATGGGTGAGTCAACAGACTCAATGTGCACAAATACTAACATTCAACAATTCAGCATTCATGATCAATTCATCGATCCATATAAAATGAATTATGATGCAACCCAAACCCAATCCTAATGGTCCATCCGCTACACACCACCGTACACGCCATTTACACCGTGGGACTACTAAGTCAACCCTCCATCCGCTACACACCATCGAAGGCATTCGCCCATATACGTTGTGTCATTAGACACTATAGTCAAATTATACGTTGTGTCATTAGACACTATTGTAACCGGTTACCAAAATTTCGCAATGTGACCGTAGTCAACATATTTAGTTGGTGAGACCAAGTCAACACCTTCGTTGGTGAGACCAAGTCAACACCTAATCTCCCCTTTCACATAAATCCCAATGCCCCAAAAATAAATATATTGTGCATAGCTTAATTTCATGTTCATATACATATATTCGTATGTTATAGAATAACATATTTCACAATCCTATCGAAGTAGGAAACGCACAGGTACCTTTTGCCACATTTGTGGTACATAGCCACATTCACATTCTTATTCATATTCATATATTAAAATAATAGCCATAAAATATCGAAGGTTAGTAAGGGTACACACCGATTTGCTTATTAAGGTTCCTTGAGATCTCAAAATCTCGATCTAACTTTAGATCTATTAATTCCTATATTCGCCCACCAAATAAAACACATTAATAAACCCTTTTGGCTTAAAACAAAACCAAATCCTAGTAGGATTTGTAGAGACTCACCTTTGCCGATTTGGTGTTTACACAAATCCCAAAACTTCATTTTTCCTTTACCCGATATTCTACCAACCTTGAATCTCAATATGGGTTAGTTTTCGCTTTTTAATAATTAGAGAACGATCTAGATACTCACATAAGCCTTGGTGAATACTTTTAGGGCTTACCTTATGGACTTCAAATCCAGAGTTTCCTTTGTCTTGAATATCCGTCGAAAATCCTAATATTTATAAGTTAGATCGATCTAATTTTAATAAGTAGTAATTGGCCTTTGGCGAATGTGTCTCACTTACCTTGGATCCTTGACCCTTCTATTTGATGATGGTAGAAACCTAAGAGATCATGGTAGGTTCTTACCATGAACAAAGTTAGGGATTAGTACCTGAATTTTTGGTAAAAGGAAAGAATAGAAGTTGATTGACCACAGATCTTACCCTTTTGATGTTGTAATTGATGCTCCTTTACTTAGAATTGACAGGATTCGCTTTGATAGTAGAAACAGAGGAGAAAAGAGAAGAAAAGAAGATGGTTTTTGTTCAAAGAAAATTCGCAAAAGGGGGAGAAGAGAGCTATGAAAATTTCGCACACACTTAGGAAAGATGAGAGAATGGCCTTAATTCTCCTCTTTAACTGAAATTGCTATGCCAAGAGTCCTTGACTTGGCCACCACTCCCCACAAGTGATAATATTATCATTTAATTATCACTTTAATTAAATTAGAGTATTTTATCCATCCTTTATCTCCTTATTTATTTTATTAAAAGAAATTCCTTTACTTAACACTTAATTAAACAAGTTTTAACCGAAGTAAAACTCCTCTAATTCAAGAAGCTTGTACCGTCCCACCTCTTAGCCTTTGAAGCAAAATGAAGCCTTCATTATTTGCTTCCTGGATGACTCAAACTCAGGCCCAAAAACCTCTTGTATTTGGGCCATTTCCTAAGGCCTTAGGTGGCATCTTTAGGCCACATTTCCAAGTCTGTTATTGGGTCAAATTTCATGTACTTTATATTTTTAGGGTCACTTGGCCCTAAGTTCCCCTTTGGGCTCTTAAATTCAACATTCGGGGTCAATTTTAAGTTTCCTAAAATTTTCACGCGGCTCTGTATTTTCCAGGTTTGCAAAATTTTCAAGTTTCCAAAATGTTCAGGTTTCCAAAATGTTCGAGTTTCCAAAATGTTCAGGTTTCCAAAATGTTCAAGTTTCCAAAATGTTCAGGTTTCCAAAACGTTCAAGTTTCCCAAAATGTCTAAGTTTCCAAAAATGTCTAAGTTTCCAAAAATGTCCATTTCCATTTTCATGCATTTCTAGGTTTCAAAGGTATCAAAATTTATTCATAGTACTTGAAACTTGTCATTTCATACAATTGAACTGAAATGCATAGGCCCTATTCAGATGTTACGCTTCTACCCCTTAAACAAAATTTCGTCCCTAAAATTTCCTAACTAAAATAGTTGAGGGTATTCTTGTCTCATGGTCTCCTCGACTCCCACGAAGCTTCTTCCGCTCCATGATTGCGCCATAGCACTTTGACTAGAGGGACGGTCTTCCTTCGTAGCACTTTCACATCACGTTCCAAGATCCGAATCGGTTCTTCCTCGTATGATAAGTCCGCCTTAACTCCACTTCTTCAACAGATGCCACATGCGATGGATCGATCGATAACGACGTAACATGGACACATGAAATACGTCGTGCATCTCGTCAGAACCACGGTGGCAACTCTAATTGGTATGCCACCGCCCAACTCACTTCAAGATTTGATAGGGCCCTACAAACCTTGGGCTTAACTTCCTTTTGCATCAACCTCATAACCTTCTTCCAAGGCGAGACTTTTAGGAATACTTGGTCTCCCACTTCAAACTCTATTTCCTTCCGCTTAAGGTCTCGACGACTTTTGCCTATCGAGGCTTCCTTCAACTGCGTGCGAATTAACTCAACCTCCTCTTGGTTTACGCCACCAACTCGGACCCAAAACTCTGCGTTCTCCTAACTCGGTCCAACAAGTAGGTGTTCTACACTTCCTTCCATACAATGCTTCATATGGTGCCATCCGAATCTTTGGCTTGATAGTCTGTTGTTATAAGCGAATTCAGCTAGAGGCAAGTAATCTTCCCAACTTCCTCGAAATCCATTACACAACCTCTCAACATATCCTCCAACACTTGTATAACCTGCTCAGATCGCCTGTCCGATTGTGGATGAAAAGTCAGAGTGAAGTCTAGCTTAGTGCCTAAAGCTTGATAAAGTGCTTTCCAAAATCGAGACATAAACCTTGGGTCTCTATCAGAGATGATCGACATTGGTACTCCATGTAATCTCACAATTTCTGCCACATACAACTTAGCCAACTTCTGAAGAGAATAATCCATTCTGACTGGGATAAAGTGTGCGGACTTGGTCAAACGGTCCACTATCACCCATACCGAGTCCTTCTTAGTAGGCGTAAGGGAAAGCCCACTAACGAAGTCCATGGTAATTCTCTCCCACTTCCATTAGGGAATCTCGATTGGTTGAAGCAATCCTGATGGGACTTGGTGTTCAGCCTTAACTTGTTGACATGTCAAACATTTCCCCACAAAATCAGTCACCTCTCGTTTCAGGTCAGACCACCAAAATTGTTCCCTTAGATCTCTATACAGCTTGATGCCTCCGGGATGCATAGCACAAGGGCTACCATGCGCTTCCCGAAGAATCCTTTGTCTCAACTCCTTATTCTTCGGCATACAGACTTTTCCCTTGTAGCACAATACTCCTTCATTATTGACACCATAATCCTCTAATCCCCCTTGCTGTACTTGCTGCAACTTAGTACTTAAGTTATTATCGGCCAACTATCCTTCTTTCACTTCCTTTAGCCATGTGGGCCTGACTTGTAATTTTGCCAACAGACTTCCATCGTCATATAGACTTAGATGAGCGAACAAAGCTCGTAGATCCGATACAACCTTCCGACTTAGGGCATCGGCTACCACATTCGCCTTACCCGGATGATATTCTATCGAACAGTCGTAGTCCTTCAGCAATTCCACCCACCTTCGTTGCCTCAAGTTTAACTCCTTCTGAGTCAATAAATACTTAAGGCTCTTGTGATCTGTGTAGATAATCGACCTTTCTCCATAAAGGTAGTGCCTCCAAACCTTAAGGGCGAAAACCACTGCTGCTAGCTCTAAGTCATGAGTTGGGTAGTTCAACTCATGAGGCCTTAGTCGCATGACGCATAGCGACTACTTTGCCATCTTGCATTAGTACACACTTAACCCGTATCACGAAGCATCACGATTACCACAAAATCTTTTCCCGCCTCCTTTGAAATAACACTGAGCTTAGTTAGCACCTTCTTAAGCTTTTCAAAGCTCTCCTGCTGCTTATTAGTCTATTCGAAGGGTACTTCCTTCCTTAGTAACTTGGTTAAAGGTGCGACTATTGATGAGAATCCTTCCACGAACCTTCTGTAATAGCCTGCCAAGCCTAAGAAACTTCAGATTTCAGCCACGGACCTAGGTGGTTTCCAATCCAACACTGCTTCGATCTTCCTAGGGTCCACTCTTATTCCTTCTGCGGATACCACGTGCCCTAAGAATGCCACCTCCCTAAGCCAAAATTCGCACTTGCTGAATTTGGCATAGAGCTTCTTCTCCCTTAACACTTCCAACACGACTCGGAGATGCTCATCATGCTCCTCCTCCGACTTCGAATACACCAAAATATCATCGATGAACACAACGACAAATCTATCCAAGTAGGGTTGGAAAACCCGATTCATCATATCCATGAATGTGGCTGGAGCGTTCATCAACCCAAACGGCATCACCACAAACTCGAAGTGACCATATCTTGTCCTAAAAGCGGTCTTATGGATATCAGCCTCCTTCACCTTCAACTGATGGTATCCCGACCGTAAATCGATCTTCGAAAACATCGGCTCCTTCACCGATCGAACAAGTCATCGATCCTTGGCAAGGGATACTTGTTCTTAATGGTCAGCTTATTTAACTGACGGTAGTCTATGCACATACGCATAGTTCTGTCCTTCTTCTTCACAAATAAAATCGGTGCTCCCCACGGAGACACACTAGGTCGGATGAACCCACGATCCAACAGTTCTTGTATCTGAGCCTTGAGCTCCACTAACTCCTTTGGTGCCATTCGGTATGGAGCGATTGACACAGGAGCTATCCCCGGTAGCAAATCAATCCCAAATTCCACCTCCTTGTCTGGGGGTATTCCCGGTAACTCTTCTGGAAACACATCCACGAAGTCCCTTACCGTCCTAACCCCATTAATACCTTCCTCCTTTCCACCTATCGCACTTACTTAAAGCTAAAATGCCTTGCAACCCTTCTTAACCATCTTCTTAGCCTTCAAAGGTTTATACTACATTAGATAAATAGTTCCTCCTTTCTCCGATCATTATTACCACTTCATCCTCCGGGTTCTTAGTTCCATACGCTTAGCAAGACAATCCAACACGGCTCGGTGTTCTACTAACCAATCCATTCCGAGTATAAGCTCAAACTCTCGAAGGGTAACTCCATTAAATTTGCTCGAAAGTTCACTCCTCGAATCTCTAGGGTACATTCGAAAGATCTTGTCTACCACTATAGTTTGGCCTAATGGGCTTACTACACCATCCGCCTATCAAAAGTTCGAGTCTAGGCCTAGTGTTTTCACTACACTACTTGCAACATAGGAATGGGTCGAGCCCACATCAATCAAAGCAAAGTAGGGTTTGTCAAAAATAAAGAACGTACCGGTTATTACGTCCGACGCGTCTCCATCTTCCCTTCGACGAACCGCATAAACCAAACCCGGTTGTCTTGCATCAGCATTAGTATTACCTCGGCCCTGTGTTCCACGGCCTCTGCCTGTACCACTACCACGGTTACTCGAACCACGACCCCGTTGAGGTCATTGTCATTCCTCTCTCACCGGCCCTGCTAGCATTCTGAACTACCGGTCGGCTCTCATCTGATTGTTTGGGACAATCCCTAAACATATGGTCCTTGGACCCACACTTAAGACATGCTCCTATCTTTTTCCAACACTCACCTAAATGCTTCTTTCCACAATGCTCACAAGGACGAATCACCAATTGCATCAAATTTGTTGATTCCGTGGCCCATCAACCCTAGGCCTTTTGTAACCCTTTTCAGATGGCCCAAACCCTCTTTTGGCCTTATTCTTATCCACGGTCTGCTTAGTAGCATCCTTAATCCCCTCGGCCACCTTGGCCTTTTCCACCAAAGCCGAGAATTCTCGCTCCTGATGCGGTGCTATCAACAGCCTCAGGTCATCTCTCAGTCCGTCCTCAAATCGAACACAGCGTTCATGCTCAGTCGCCACTACCCCTCGAGCATAGCGGCTCAATCTCAAAATTCCGCCTCATATTCTGTGATGACTTACTCCTTGTACCAAATTTCTAGAAAAGCCTTCCTTTGTTCATCTCAGATACACGATTCCCACATACTTCTTTTGAAAGGCCTCTTTAACATACTCCTGTGTCAAATTTTCACTATAGTACCATCACGAATCGTTAACCACCATCGATCGCTTTATCGCAGAATAACGCCACCATCCCTTTTAACTTTTCCTCCGAGTCAAGTCAAGCTCATCCATGATACGCCCGTTGCTTCCACCAAGACTCACCAGATCTGGTGCCACATTAGATACTCCTCAAACATTTCGCTCCATTAGCTCGAGCCATTCGGTACCGACTTTGGTTTCAATTTCCACCGCACCGCCACTAATTCCAAAACTCACAAAGACAACTGCGACACAAAGATCTTCCCCGTCTGAGCCTGCTGCTCAACATTAACAGCTGGGGGTGGTAGTGGCGGTGGCATTTCATTGTCGGACCCTTGACTCGACCTAACGGGTTCCGACACGGTCATTCTTCCTCTTCCTCGACCATGACGACCACGTCCTCTAGAGCTCATTTTCTAGCGTCGAGATCTGATTAAGAAATTTTTATGAATTAGTCATTGTTCCACTTATTTACCGACGAAGGAGTTTTATGAAAAGGATTTTAAAAGTGGTTCTTTCGTATCATACAAACACACAGTCTTTTCCATTCATTCATCCATCCATCAAACAAATATGAACTTTCGTTCATTCAGAGAAATGTTGTAGTTTTTATTGTTGTTGTTTTCCACTACCCAGGGGTATTTTCGTAATTTTATCCTACAGGGGCATTTTCGTAATTTTTTAGAAGAAAAACGTTCCTTGGTGTTTTTGTCAAAAATTATTTTGAAAATTTTGAAGTCTAGGGGTAACTTGAAAAATTTTAAAAATCGGTATTTCGATAATTTTTAACCTCAAGGGTATTTTGGTAATTTTCACAAATCGAGGTAAATTTATTAAATTAGGGTATTTCAAAAGTTGTAAAACTTTGAGGATTCTTTTCAAAATTGTTCCTTCAAAATGGGGATGTTGTAAAATTTTGGAAATCGTATCATTTTGGTAATTTTGCAATTTAGGGCAATTTTGTAATTTTTTCAAAATCATGGTATTTTGATATTTTACAAATTAGGGTTTTTGAATGTTTATGGAATCATGAAATTTTGATAAAGTTGTTGAGTAGTTGAACATTTTACAAACCGTGGTGTTTTGGTAATTTTACTTTGCTAAGGGCATTTTTGTAATTTTCAGAATCAAGAGTTTTTCGTAAAAGGTTGTAAAAATAATTTTCTCAGATTTAAAAGAAAGTTTTAAAAGTTTGAAAAACTAGGGTTTGTTGTTTTGTTCTCTCTTTTTTTTTTAAAACATGGCTAGTTCCCTTTCGGGTTTTAGTCATTATGTTTAGCCTATGACCGAGCCCTCTTGGTCGTGGTGAACAAAGCTACGCACTGTGCAGGATTCGTGTGGAGAGGAGGTGAGTCACGCGATTGCTTAAATACCAAGCTCCCACCGAAACTGCTCCTAGACATGCGTCTGAGGTTGCCACACCACCGAGCCCTCCGAGTTAGGGTGAACCAAAACTACGCACTGTAGGATTCTGCGAAGAGGAGGTGAGTCACTAGGACTGCTTAAATACCAAGCTCTTCCGGATCCAATCCTAGACATGCGTACAAGGGTTACCACACCTTAGCTCAATGACTTAGCCATAGGTTGGTTTAGTGCATTAAGTCTTATGTGTTTGTGTTTGAGTAGTCTAATCCTAGGGTTCAAATTCCTATCATTCTATTCTACGTTCCATGCCTTTTCTACCCTTATATAAATCATGTAATCACACATATAGTTAGGGTTACTTACCCGGTGGATCATGGTCGAGACTTAGGTGCCATGCCATAAAACCCGCTATTTCAAAGAAATTCATTTGGGCTCGATTGAAAACGTTTTGGGCCTTAGCCCACAAAGCCGAGAGTTTAAAATCGGGCTCGATACTAAATCGAACACCCTACACCCTACCACGAGCCCAACCGGATCTGTATGTTCCTAAAGTGAATCGATTTCAAAATCATACGTTACTTAGAGAAAATTCGTAAAATTTTTAGAAAATGTTGTTGTGGATTGGGCTTAGATTGAAACCCATTTTATTAAACTTGTAAATCCAATTTGATTTATTACGTCCAAAATAGTTCTTAGCACAATATTTAAAAGTAAAGTAAAAATAAAGAATAATCCACTAGGCCTTATGGCCTTATTACATCAAATAAAACCCAAAAGAAATATAATTAAGGGTACCAAATGAAATAATGTCCAAATAAAATAAAATCTCCAAATGTAGCATGGCCACCTCAAGGTCCACCTACCTCGGTCACACACGCTCATCACCGAAAAATAATTCCCACAATGGGTGAGTCAATGCAGACTCAATGTGCACACAATACTAACATTCAACAATTCAGCATTCATGATCAATTCATCGATCCATATAAAATGAATTATGATGCAACCCAAACCCAATCCTAATGGTCCATCCGCTACACACCACCGTACATTCGCCATTTACACCGTGGGACTACTAAGTCAACCCTCCATCCGCTACACACCATCGAAGGCATTCGCCCATATACGCTGTGTCATTAGACACTATAATCAAATTTATACGTTGTGTCATTAGACACTATTGTAACCGGTTACCAAAATTTCGCAATGTGACCGTAGTCAACATATTTCACAGGTGAGACCAAGTCAACACCTTCGTTGGTGAGACCAAGTCAACACCTAATCTCCCCTTTCACATAAATCCCGAATGCCCCAAAATAAATATATTGTGCATAGCTTAATTTCAAGTTCATATACATATATTCGCATGTTATAGAATAACATATTTCACAATCCTATCGAAGTAGGAAACGTGCACTGGTACCTTTTGCCACATTTGTGGTACATAGCCACATTCACATTCTTATTCATATTCATATATTAAAATAATAGCCATAAAATATCGAAGGTTAGTAAGGGTACACACCGATTTGCTTATTAAGGTTCCTTGAGATCTCGAAAATCCCGATCTAACTTTAGATCTATTAATTCCTATATTCGCCCACCAAATAAAACACATTAATAAACCCTTTTGGCTTAAACAAAACCAAATCCTAGTAGGATTTGTAGAGACTCACCTTTGTCGATTTGGTGTTTACACAAATCCACGAAAACTTCATTTTTCCTTTACCGATATTCGCCAACCTTGAATCTCAATATGGGTTAGTTTCCGGCTTTTTAATAATTAGAGAACTGATCTAGATACTCACATAAGCCTTGGCGAATACTTTTAGGGCTTACCTTATGGACTTCAAATCCGAGAGTTTCCTTTGTCTTGAATATCCGTCGAAAATCCTAATATTTATAAGTTAGATCCGATCTAATTTTAATAAGTAGTAATTGGCCTTTGGCGAATGTGTCTCACTTACCTTGGTTCCTTGACCCTTCTATTTGATGATGGTAGAAACCTAAGAGATCATGGTAGGTTCGGCCATTAACAAAGTTAGGATTAGTACCTGAATTTTTGGTAAAAAAAAAAGAATAGAAGTTGATTGACCACAGATCTTACCCTTTTGATGTTGTAATTGACCGCTCCTTTACTTAGAATTGACAGGGATTCGGCTTTGATAGTAGAAACAGAGGAGAAAAGAGAAGAAAAGAAGATGGTTTTTGTTCAAAGAAAATTCTACAAAAGGGGGAGAAGAGAGCTATGAAAATTTCGCACACACTTAGGAAAGATGAGAGAATGGCCTTAATTCTCCTCTTTAACTGAAATTGCTATGCCAAGAGTCCTTGACTTGGCCACCACTCCCCACAAGTGATAATATTATCATTTAATTATCACTTTAATTAAATTAGAGTATTTTATCCATCCTTTATCTCCTTATTTATTTTATTAAAAGAAATTCCTTTACTTAACACTTAATTAAACAAGTTTTAACCGAAGTAAAACTCCTCTAATTCAAGAAGCTTGTGCCGTCCCACCTCTTAGCCTTTGAAGCAAAATGAAGCCTTCATTATTTGCTTCCTGGATGACTCAAACTCAGGCCCAAAAACCTCTTGTATTTGGGCCATTTCCTGAGGCCTTAGGTGGCATCTTCAGGCCACATTTCCAAGTCCGTTATTGGGTCAAATTTCATGTACTTTATATTTTTAGGGTCACTTGGCCCTAAGTTCCCCTTTGGGCTCTTAAATTCAACATTCCGGGGTCAATTTTAGGTTTCCTAAAATTTTCGCTCGGCTCTGTATTTTCCAGGTTTCCAAAATGTTCAAGTTTCCAAAATGTTCAGGTTTCCAAAATGTTCGAGTTTCCAAAATGTTCAGGTTTCCAAAATGTTCGAGTTTCCAAAATGTTCAGGTTTCCAAAATGTTCAAGTTTCCCAAAATGTCTAAGTTTCCAAAAATGTCTAAGTTTCCAAAAATGTCCATTTCCATTTTCATGCATTTCTAGGTTTCCAAAAGTATCAAAAATTTATTCATAGTACTTGAAACTTGTCATTTCATACAATTGAACTGGAAATGCATAGGCCCTATTCAGGATGCTACACTCAAAATGTGTATCGATGTTTGATTTAGTCCTTGATTTTGTTTGTGCCTTGATTTGGATCCAGGCTTTGCGTTTCTTGATCTATAATAGCAATTTCATTTGTTAAATACACACATTGACTAAATCGACTCATAATTCATATTTTGGCAAAATTATAATTTTTCCCTAAATTTTTACATAATTACACTTTTTCCCCTAGACTCGTAAAATGATTTTCATTCAACTTTCTTGTATTTCAAGCCTAGCTGAATCATATTCTGAACTATACCAACCTTCAATTTCTACTATTTCACTCATGTATGACCATTTTCATAACTTTTACAATTTGGTCCTTACAAGCATTTTTCATGAAAAATCACTTAGAAAAAGATGTTTATCATACATCAAACTTTCATATTCCTCCATAAAACATCAAAATACATGCATGTCACACATGGGTAAATTTTTGAACATGAACCCTAGCTCAAAATATAGCTATAAATAGCTAAATCGAGCTATGAGGGTTTCAAAAATACGAAGAACATTAAAAACGGGGCTAGGATGCACTTACTATCAAGCTTGGAAGTTGAAGAAACCCTAGCTATAGAGAGCTTGAGAATTTCGGCTATGGTGAAGAAGATGGACATCAATTTTGGCTTTATTTTCTCTTTTACTTCTTTTATTAACCAAATGACCAAAATGCCCTTAATGGTCCTTTCTTGAGATTTTTCCTTCCCATGTCCATTTTTGTCCATCATCAAATATAATGGTCTAATTGCTAAATAAAGACCTCTAGTAATTTTTTCATACTTAAATCTTCTAGAATCTCATATTTTCCATTCTTTGCAATTTAGTCCTAATGGACAATTTAATTGCTAATTAATAAAATTTCTTCATGAGATTTTCACACAATTATGAAATCATCTCATATACTTTATAGAAATCATAAAACTCATATTTCTACTTTGAATTTGTGGTCTCGCACCACTATTCTGACTAGGCCCTAAGTCGGGCTGTTACAATTCTCCCCCTTGGGGATTTTCATCCCCAAAAAATCTTACCAGTGAAAAGGTTTGGGTACTGATTTCTCATAGCCTCCTCAGGCTCCCATGTAGCCTCTTCTATCCTGTAACAGCTCGACTTAGGGTCTAGTCAGAATAGTGGTGCGAGACCACAAATTTGAAGTAGAAATATGAGTTTTATGATTTCTATAAGGTTTATGAGGTGATTTCATGATTGTGTGAAAACCTCATGAAGAAATTTTATTAATTAGTGATTAAATTGTCCATTAGGACTAAATAGCAAAGAATGGAAATTATGAGATTCTAAAAAATTTAAGTATGAAATAGAATTATGAAAATTACTAGAGTTTCTTATTTGGCAATTAGACCATTATATTTGATGATGGACAAAAATAGACATGGGAAGGAAAAATCTCAAGAAAGGACCATTAAGGGCATTTTGGTCATTTGGTTAATAAATGAATTGAAAAGAGAAAAAGAAGCAAAAATCATGTCCATCTTCTCCTACCTTAGCCAAAATTTGCAATGAGCCATAGCTAGGGTTTCTTCAACTTCCAAGCTTGATAGAAGTGCATCCTAGCCCCGTTTTTAATGTTCTTCGTATTTTTGAAACCATTGTAGCTCGATTTAGTTATTTCTAGCTATATTTTGAGCTAGGGTTCATGTTAAAAAATTTACCCATGTGTGACATGCATGCATTTTGATGTTTTATGGAGGAATATGAAAGTTTGATGTATGATAAATATCTTTTTCTAAGTAATTTTTATGAAAAATGCATGTAAGGACCAAATTGTAAAAGTTATGAAAATGGTCACACATGAGTAGAATAGTAGAAATCAAAGGTTGCTATAGTTGAGAATATGATTCGGCTACGCTTGAAATATAAGAAAGTTGAATGAAAAGCATTTTATGACCCTAGGGGCAAAAGTGTAATTATGCAAAAGTTTAGGGGCAAAATTGTAATTTTTCCAAAATAAGAATTATGAGTCGATTTAGTCAATGTGTGTATTTAACAAATGAAATTATTATTATAGATCAAGAAACGTGAAGCCCGAATCGAAACTGAGGCAAGAACAAAATCGAGGACTAAATCAAACATCGATACACATTTTGAGAATCGAGGTAAGTTAGTATGAAGTTGAAGTTTCATAATGTTTTGATGTTTGAAACTACTAAATATTACAAAAAATGTATGTTATTACTATGAATAACCGAGCGACGAAGCCTTGATGAGGAAATAGTGAAAATAAGTTTTGTGAAATCCCGAATAAAGATTCAGAATAATGAGGTTACCCATGTTTAGCATTGAATAAAGAAGGTCCCGTGTAAGACCATGTCTAGGATATGGCCTCGGCACCAAAGGAAGATCTCGTATAAGACCATGTCTGGGACATGGCATCTACATTCATGTACGATCTCGTATAAGACCATATTAGGGATATGGCATCGACATCGAGCTATAAGATCCCGTGTAAGACCATATCTGGGATAAGGCTTCAGCATCAAGTGGTGATACCATGTAAGACCATATCTGGGATATGTTTTTGGCATCACGATTTATGCATGATAAGTTCAAATATCCTACGATAATCTGATTAGTGTGGGCTATTGAGCCAAATCTATTTACGGATAACCTTGGATTTCATTCATGATAATAATGATGAAGATTTGAGTTTATGTTCATGTTAGCATATGCGCTAAGTTACGTGATTGAGTGGTACAGGTACCCTGAATAAGTACAAGTTTAGAAATCATAATGTGACATGAGATGGGTAAGAATAAGTATGAATAAGTATAAATAAGTATGCCTAAGCAATTGAGACTTATGTTGCTATTGTTTCATGAATTGGATGAATTTAGTGTGAGCAATTACATTGCTTTAGAATTTCATGCAAACTTACTAAGCTATATGCTTACCCCTCTTTTTTCTCTTTTCCTTGTAGTTTCGCCAAGTTAGCTTGGGGATTGATACAATCCGCCTCGGGGTGAGTCGAGTCATATTTAAATTTTCCCGATCGTCTACGAAGGAGTATTATTGATATGTTTAAAAAAAGGAAAAATAGTTTGTTTTTGGATAATGGCAGCAACTTGGGTTGAAGAAGAAATAGGTAGATGAATGGTTTGACGATTGAAACAAGAAAGAACCCTTAATATAAGATTAAGGACCCAAATCTTATAGGTTTCAAAGGAAAGGTTAAGTTGAATTAAAACTGTGACCCACTATCTAGCAAGATAGGAACCTACGGTATTGATTTGAACGCCACACCCAATACGATGATAAGTTTAAGAACAAATTCAGATTGACGCCACTAGTTAAAAGATAAGTCAATTTGAACCTTGGAGAATTAAGAGATTGGATAACTCACAATCTAAAAATTTCATAAGCATCAAAAGTCCCTTCTACAAGCTAATAACAATGTATTTATAGTGTTTACGTGTGGTTAGCTGAAGAGTCATATGTATTCAGCTTTATTATGCATTTAATTGGTTGAAATAAAATCTAATCAATAGGTAAAAACTCTTGAATTCCTCCAGCCAAATAACAGAAATTTTATGACTCCTAATAAGCTGATTTCAATGAGTTTGAATGCTTGGTTTCATGCTTCCTTAGTAGCCGAATGGTCACCAGCAACTTAATGAGAAGTTGTAACTCTTTTTTGATCTTTTAAGCCTCAAATGGTTATGGAAGATGAATGGGCTGCTGCAAAAATTAATGGAGATGTAATGCTTTCCATCAATGATGATAACAGCTCCCTTTAATGTTAAATAATGCTTCCCCATGTGTGTAACCGTTTTCACTTGAAAAGTCACATTAACTCTTTCTAACTTCCCTTGAGTGTAACAGTTTTCAGCTGACAAGTTTCCTACATTCAAACACATGTAACAAACAAATTGATGACATTTAAACACTTATTAAACACTACTTTAACTTAAACACATTAAACACTTGACTTTATTAAATGAACTAGAAGTTAAGACTTCAATTAATGCAGCAACTAGTTAATTTATGGAAGCAGAGTTAAATTAACTTAAACTCATGCTTCATTAAAACATCCTAGTAACTAGATTAATTAATAAGCCTCTTATTAAATTAACTTAAACTTAGACTTCATTAAAACATCCTAGTAACTAGATTAATTAATAAGCCTTTTATTAAACACTACTTATTTAATTAAACTAAACCCTTTATTTAAAGCTAATTTAAAAGTTCTCTTTTTTTTTTAAAAAAAAATGCATGAATTAAATCAAGCTAAACACAAGCTGAATGAGCCGAATATGAGCTTATTTCAACTTGCAAAAGCATGTGCATTGGGCTTATTAAGTTATCCCGATTCTCCTCATTTTGTCAAGCCATTAACTTGCTCCACTTTTGCTCAACTAAGGCCGTAACAGCCTCCTTGAAATGTTTTGCACGTGCTCGGGTGATGGGTCTTTGTGGCAACTCCAATGGCTCTTTGCTGGAACTTGGTGTGACCCGAATCATGGCCGTATCATCCTCCCCCTCTTCAAAGTGATTTGTCCTCAAATTAGAATCTACATCAAAGAGAGATAATTCAGTCACATTAAAAGTTGCACTTATATTAAACTCACCCGGAAGGTCTAGTTAATAGGAATTGTCATTAATTCGCTCCAAAATTTGGAATGGACTGTCACCACGCGGTAATAGTTTGGACCTTTTTTGAGCTGGAAATCATTCCTTCCTCATGTGAACCCAAACCCAATCCCCGAGTTCAAATATGACTTGCTTTCGCCCTTTGTTGGCCTTACGCACATATTGCTCCGTTCGAGCCTCGAAATTAGCTTTAACCTTTTGATGTAATTGTTTCACATAGTTTGCTTTCCTCTTGGCATCTACATTAACAATTTGATGGTTAGGTAATGGGATTAAGCCTAGAGGAGATAAAAGATTAAAACCGTAAACTATTTCAAATGGAGAGAATTTAGTAGTAGAGTGAATAGTTCGGTTATAAGCAAACTCTATGTGAGGTAAACACTCCTCCCACGACTTGAGATTTTTGTAGATTATGGCTTGTAGTAGTGTGGATAGGATGCGATTCACCACTTCTATTTACCCATCTGTTTGGGGATGACATGTCGTAGAAAATAAGAGCTTTGTACCTAGCTTACTCCAAAGTGTCCTCCAAAAATGACTAAGAAACTTCGCATCACAATCAGACACTATTGCCTTCGAAATTCCATGCAACCTAACAATTTCTTTAAAGAATAGGTTAGCAATATTAACAGCATCATCGGTCTTCGAACATGCAATAAAATGCGACATTTTTGAAAATTGATCTACGACTACAAAAATGGAGTCTTTTTCGGTTCGAGTTTGTGGTAATCCTAAGATAAAATCCATAGATAGATCAACCCAAGGCCCTTCGGGAATAGGCAAAGGCGTGTAAAGCCCATGTGGGTTAACCTTCAATTTTGCCTTTTTACATGCTACACATCGTGAACAAATTTTCTCAACATCTCGTTTCATTCGTGGCCAAAAGAAATGTTTTAGCCAAACGGCCAAAGTCTTTGCAATGCCAAAATGGCCCATAAGTCCACCACCATGTGCCTCGAGTACAAGTAACTCTCGCACGGAACTTTGTGGAATACAAAGCTTACCTTCTCAAAAAAGTAAGCCATCAAACCTGAAAAACTTATCAATAGCAACATGTTCACACAATTTATACACATCTCCAAAATTAGCATCAGAAATATACAAATCTTTCAAAAATACAAAACCAAGCAATTTTGAGTCCAAATGATTTAATAAAGTATATTGACGAGATAGTGCATCAGCCACAATATTTTCTTTACCCTTTTTATACCGAATAACATAAGGAAAGGATTCAAGAAATTCTACCCATTTTGCGTGCCTTTTGTTAAGCTTGTGTTGTCCTTTGATGTGTTTGAGTGATTTATGGTCTGAATGGATGACAAACTCCTTCGACCACAAATAGTGTTGCCAGGTTTCTAATGCCCGGATCAAAGTGTACATTTCCTTATCGTATGTTTGGTAATTCAATGGTGCGCCACTTAGCTTTTCACTAAAATATGCCACGGGCTTTCCTTCTTGAGTCAACACAGCACCAATCCCAATACCTGAGGTATCATATTCAATTTCAAATGTTTTGTCAAAATCAGGTAATACAAGTAATGGGGCATTAGTTAAATGATCTTTAAGTGAAATAAAAGATTTCTCTTGTTCCTCGCTCCAAAAGAAGGCAGAATTTTTTTAATCACACTCGTGAGAGGTGCGGCCAGTGTGCTAAAATTTGGAACAAAGCTACGGTAGAAACTCGCCAAGCCATGGAAACTTCGTACTTGACTTATGCTGGTTGGTCTAGGCCATTCTTGAATAGCTTTCACCTTTTCTTGATCTATTTCAAGTCCTTGAGAGCTAACAACAAATCCTAAGAAAATGACTTTGTTAGAACAAAATGTGTATTTCTTAAGATTAGCATATAATGTTTCCTTGTGCAATGCATCAAGAATAGCTCGTAAATGCTTCAAATGGTCATCTAAAGATCTACTATAAACAAGAATGTCATCAAAGTAAACCACACAGAATTTACCAATATAAGCACGAAGAACATGGTTCATTAAACACATAAAAGTACTAGGAGCGTTAGTGAGACCAAATGGCATTACCAACCACTCGTACAAACCGTGTTTAGTTTTAAATGTTGTTTTCCACTCATCTCCCTGAAGCATCCGAATCTGATAGTAATCGCTTTTGAGATCGATTTTGGAAAACAATTGAGCACTACTTAGTTCATCGAGCATATCATTAAGACACGGTATGGATGACGATATTTTATCGTGATTTTGTTTATAGCACGATAATCAACACACATATGCCAAGTTCCATCCTTTTTTGGCACTAACAAACTGGAACAGCACATGGACTAAGGCTCTCGCGGATGAATCCCTTCTCAAGAAGTTCATTCACTTGTTTTTGCAATTCCTTGGTCTCTTTAGGATTACTACGATAGGCTGGTCGATTCGGTATGGATGCATCGGGAATGAAGTCGATTTGATGTTCTATTGCCCAAATAGGTGGTAAGCCACTTGGAATTTCGTCGGGAAATACATCTTCAAATTCTTGCAAAAGAGAAACAATAGAAGAAGGTAAAGTAGCATCTAACTCATTAACATTCAAATAAGATTCCTTGTATATGAGTACAAGTAGGGGCTGCCTCAACATGAAAGATTTTTGAATGTCACTCTCTTTTGCATACACACTCATTTTTGCACTCAATTTTTCATCACTTATTTTTTTCTCTTGATCTTTATTCTTGTCTCTCATTTTTACCTCTTGTTTCCCTTGTTTCTTTTCACTAGGATTTTCACACACTTTTTCACTCTTTTCTTTCTTTTCACTCTCTTTGAATTTTTCAATTGAGTCTCGCAATTTCACTTGATCTTCGTATACTTGTCTCGGTGTCAAAGGTGCCAAAGTGATGTTTTTGCCTAAATGCTTGACAGTGTATCGATTGGTGTAGTCATCATGTATCACCTTTCGATCGAACTGCCATGGACGGCCTAGCAATAAGTGTCCGACATGCATGGGAACCACGTCGCAAAGAACTTCATCTTTATATTTTCCAATGAAAAACAGAACCAACACTTGTTTAGTCACCTTTAATTCCCCTCCTTCGTTAAGCCACTGAAGCTTGTATGGACAAGGATGTTTCATTGTGGCCAAACCAAGTTTCTCCACCATTAATGTACTAGCAACATTGGTACAACTTCCGCCATCCACAATAAGACTACATGCTTTGCCTTGCACAAAACAGCGTGTATGGAAGATGTTCTCACGTTGTTGTTCGTTCTCCACACTTTGCAAACTTAGGCTACGTTTGATCACTAAAATCTCACCTTCAACGACATATTCAAATTCATCCTCCTCTTCACTGGCAGAGGTGTCGATTCCTCATCTTTCTCTTCTTCTGACTCTATGTCACCATTGGCTCTCAACACCATTGTACGTCATTTTGGGCATTGACTAGCTATGTGACCACGTCCCAAGCACTTAAAGCACTTGATGTCCCTTGCATGATTTGGATTGGCAACTTCCTTTCCTTTACTAGATTCACCGATGGGTTTGTTAAACTTAACAGATGCATTTTGATCCTTCAAACGGTTAGAAAAATCTCTTTTACTCGTACCTTGTCTCCACTTGGAAGTGTTTGCGGGGTTGGAATAGGTTCGTATAGAGCCTTTCTTCTTGGGTTGTTTTTCTATTTTAATTGCAACATGGACCATGTCGTTCACCTCGACATAGTGTTGAAGCTCCACAACATTAGAAATTTCTTGATTTAACCCGGCTAGGAATCTGGCCATCATTGCCTCTCGGTCCTCTTCCACGTTTGCACGAATCATTGTAATTTCCATTTCTTTGAAATAATCTTCTACACTTCGGTGGCCTTGTGTAAGATTTTGCAACTTTTGGTATAACTCCCGATGGTAAAAAGATGGAATAAATCTCTTTCTCATCACCGCATTCATTTCAAGCCATGTAGAAATCGGCCTTTCTCCATTATGTCTTCGATTGGTTGTTAGTTGATCCCACCACACCATGGTGTAATCGAAGAATTCGATTGCTGCCAACTTGACTTTCTTGGTCTCTGAGTAGTTGTGGCAGTCAAACACTAACTCGATTTTCTTTTCCCACTCCAAATAGGCCTCCGGATCAGACTTGCCTTGGAAGGGTGTTATGGAGAGCTTAATGTTATTCAAATCGTCGTCTACTTGTTCTCATCCCCTTCGGCCTCGGTTTCATTGTACCCTCTGCTGATCACTTAAATTAGACCCTTGGTCACTTTCGGATTCACTAGTAAAGGGATCATCATCTTGGAACCTTGGGCAGCCCCGTTCCCTTCGTGGACCTCGAGGATTTCTCTCTTGTTGGGCTCTCTCTTCAACATGATCTAGTCTCTCTTGAATGAATTCGAGCTTGCGGTCGAATAGACGCTCAACCTCACGCAATAGGGTTGAAGATTAAGATCCGGTACATTGCGGACTGGCTGCCGTTCGGGCCTTTCTTCCATATTTTGATTTGGACTTCTCGACATAAGAAAGTTTTTTTTAAAACCTCACCACAAACCTTACTAGTCACTCGAAAAGAAGAAAAAAATATTAAACACTCACACTCGTGTTTCACTCAATTTTAGGCTTTTTCTCTAATTCGTGCCTTTTACCACTCAAATCCATCTCTCAAAATTCTGTAAGGTTGCCTTAGACTTATTAGCAACTTGTAGGTCGGCTTCAAGGGGTGTAAACAAAGGAAAATTCGTTATAGGTCAAGGTAGGCTAAAAAAAAATTTGAAAGATGTGGCGTTAGAGAAGTTGGAAAATTACTAAATAATGGAAATAAGAATGTTGGATGATTGAGCTAGGAAGATAAAATATTGGCTTCATGAACTCAAAAATTGAGAAGAAGAATGGAAAATTAACAAAGTCACAACGCTTCACTTTTTTTTCACCTCAAATGCACGAAAATAACACAACTACAACTTCAAGATTACAACTTGAATTTTTTTTTTTGAATTTTTTTTCAAATTTTTTTGAATTTTTTTGAATTTACGTACCTACTTCAAATTTACTATATTTGACAAAGCTCCTCGTTTTCTAGCTCTGATACCAAATGATACAATCCGCCTCGGGGTGAGTTGAGTCGTATTTAAATTTTCCCAATCGTCTACGAAGGAGTATTATTGATGTGTTTAAAAGAAAGGAAAAATGGTTTGTTTTTGGATAATGGCAGCAACTTGGGTTGAAGAAGAAATAGGTAGATGAACGGTTTGACGATTGAAACAAGAAAGAACCCTTAATACAAGATTAAGGACCAGAATCTTATAGGTTTCAAAGGAAAGGTTAAGTTGAATTAAAACCGTGACCCACTATCTAGCAAGATAGGAACCTACGGTATTGATTTGAATGCCACACCCAATAGGATGATAAGTTCAACAACAAATTTAGATTGACGCCACTAGTTAAAAGATAAGTCAATTTGAACCTTGGAGAATTAAGAGATTGGATAACTCACAATTTGAAAATTTCATAAGCATCAAAAGCCCCTTCTACAAGCTAATAACAAGGTATTTATAGTGTTTACATGTGGTTAGCTGAAGAGTCATATGTATTCAGCTTTATTATGCATTTAATTGGCTGAAATAAAATCTAATCAATAGGTAAAAACTCTTGAATTCCTCCAGCCAAATAACAGCAATTTTATGACTCTTAATGAGCTGATTTTAATGAGTTTGAATGCTTGGTTTCATGCTTCCTTAGTAGCCGAATGGTCACCAGCAACTTAAAGAGAAGTTGTAACTTTTTTTTGATCTTTTAAGCCTCAAATGGTTATGGAAGATGAATGGGCTGCTGCAAAAATTAATGGAGATGTAATGCTTCCATCAATGATGATAACAGCTCCCTTTAATGTTAAATAATGCTTCCCCATGTGTGTAACCGTTTTCACTTGAAAAGTCACATTAACTCTTTCTAACTTCCCTTGAGTGTAACGGTTTTCAGCTGAAAAATTTCCTACATTCAAACACATTAAACAAACAAATTAATGACATTTAAACACTTATTAAACACTACTTTAACTTAAACACATTAAACACTTGACTTTATTAAATGAACTAGAAGTTAAGACTTCAATTAATGCAGCAACTAGTTAATTTATGGAAGCAGAATTAAATTAACTTAAACTCATGCTTCATTAAAACATCCTAGTAACTAGATTAATTAATCCTCTTATTAAATTAACTTAAACTTAGACTTCATTAAAACATCCTAGTAACTAGATTAATTAATAAGCCTCTTATTAAACACTACTTATTTAATTAAACTAAACCCTTTATTTAAAGCTAATTTAAAAGTTTTCTCTTTTTTTATTAAAAAATGCATGAATTAAATTAAGCTAAACACAAGCTGAATGAGCCGAATATGAGCTTATTTCAACTTGCAAAAGCATGCCCATTGGGCTTATTAAGTTATCCCGATTCTCCTCATTTTGTCCAGCCATTAACTTGCTCCACTTTAGCTCAACTAAGGCTGTAACTGCCTCCTTGAAATGTTTTGCACGTGCTTGGGTGATGGGTCCTTGTGGCAACTCCAATGGCTTTTTGTTGGAGTTTGGTGTGACCCGAATCATGGCTATATCAGGGATCATAGAAATCAGAGCTCGGATCACTCTATCAGTCGTTCTTTTGGTATAGTAAAGTTAATTCATTTTGAGTATGACATTTATAGGAACTTGATCATTTTGTGTCATGTTATGTTTGAAGGCCAAAGGGTTGGCTGTTAATGCTTCACATTCATTTTTGTAAATGGCCATGATGAATTGGCCAATATTGTCAAGTTCATGCTCCAAGTTTGATGGATATAATGAAATGAATGTTCATGCAAGATATTGAGTAAAAGGTGTATGAAATGAGTGGTAATTTTGTAACATCCTAAAATTTGAGTATTGATATGATTCGTATTTTGGTGCTTAACTTATGTATAATTAAAATTTTACATGTTTAGTATAGTCTTGAGAAGACTTGAGAACTATTTAGAATTTGAATAAATTTTAGTAAGGAGAGCAAGTGACTTTGAGGTTTAAGTAGATTTAAGTGATAAAAACTAGCATAAGATGAGCTAGTAGCAAGGTGGAGTTGGCGCATGCATGTTTGCTTGAGGGGAGAGGTTCGAATCTCTTAGCATGCATTTTGAAAGCTTTTATTTTTGCTTTCCTTAGCAAGTGTCGGTCATGGATAAGGTTAAGGGATGAGTTGGATAGCATTTTTGGTAAGAAGACCAAAGGAAAAAGGTAAGTAAAGGTTTAAAGAAAAGAATCTCATGAATTAAGGTGATAAGGGGACATAAGGCATGAATCAAGGGCTTTGTTTTGGAAAACTTTGAATGGCTAATTGTCCATGAAATTGGATGATTTTTGGGGCTAGGGAGGTTGGCCAAATTTTGTTAGTAGTTTGATAGGGATTAGGAGCTAGTTTAGTCATTTGGTGTTTTTTTCTCAAAGCTTGTTTCTCTCTAATTCTCTCCTCTTACACGAATGTTTATTGGACAAAAGGTAAACCATTTTTTTTCTCTTTTCTTTTGGCCATTTGTGTTTTGGCCATTTTGGTCTTATTTTTTCTATTCTCTCAAACCATTCCTCCTAGTGCCGAAATCACCAATGCATTGAAGACCATCTTCTTTTTCTTTTCACCCTTGCCGAATGCACACAAGCCTCAAATTCAATTCTTTGTTCATCTTCCATTCTTGAAAAGAACCAAAACATAAATACCCTCTCTTTATTCTTTTTGTTCTTCTTTCTTTCTTTTTGTTAAGAACACTCAAACATCACAATTTTCCAAAACCTTTTATCATGGCCGAATGTTGATGGTAAAACCTTAGCCGAATCTTTCTTTTATTTTTAATCTTTTCTCCTTCAATCAAATCCTTCTTTCTTCGTAGTGGTATAGTGGAGTGCCGATTTCTTTTCTACATCTTAAGTTGATCATAACTATTATAGATCAGGTGAAAAAGGAGATTTCATCAGTCAAGGTAAGGGATTATTTCGAAAAGGGATTCTATTTTTTATCCTTCTATTTTGATAAGATTGTATTGATTAAATTGATTTTATCATAGGGACTCTATCAATCGACTTCCACCTTTTGAACGAAAGAATCTTGTGGTAAGCCAATCTCACTCTTAAAATCAATTGGTGGTGATAAGGAAATATTAGTTTGACTCACAATTACTTGTCAATGGAGGCAATCAAAATAGGGACGAAAAGGGCAGTAAATAGTGTTCGGAAGAGGGGTGGTTCCGTTATTCCCCCTAAGTTTAAGAGAAGGACTGTTTCAGGAATTCAAGATTTTCCACCAGGTTGTAGACCCTCATCCGGAAAAAATCAATTATTCGAAGTCGTACGTACCCCCAAACCATTGTTTACTCGTGGTAATGAACCTTTGATCGGAGAGAAATCGCAAATAGTGGTTGTTCGAGATTTCGAAGGTAAGATCTAGATCGCACAATATTATAATAGTTATAATTAAATTTTAGTGTTCTAATCCTTCGTAATGTGTGTTTAGTTATCAATGAGCGAGAGAGCGTAGTTCTCATCGTAATCAGGTGTGTAATCTCACACTATATCTCATGGGTTAGATGACTATACAGTAGTAAAAGTTGGATTAAAAATCGTAAAGTTGGTGAAATCAGAAAATATGGTATTATCGACACTTTAGTGTTAAGATCATGAAATCGGTATTAAGATCGTGAAAATTTTGAAATCGCCCTTAATGCGCTAAAACGATAAAAAGTGATATTTGGGCCATATGTGATATTTGATAAATTTAGGCCATATGTGATATTTGATAAATTTAGGCAATATGTGATATTTGACAAATTTGGGCCATATGTGATATTTGATAAATTTGGGCCATATGTGCTATTTGACAAATTTGGGCCATATGTGATATTTGACAAATTTGGGCCATATGTGATATTTGACAAATTTGGGCCATATGTGATATTTGACAAATTTGGGCCATATGTGATATTTGACAAATTTGGGCCATATGTGATATTTGACAATTTGGGCCATATGTGATATTTGACAATTTGGGCCATATGTGATAATCGATAAATGGGCCATAAGTGAAATTTGATAATTGGGCCATTTATGATAATTGGTAAATGGGTTATATGTGATATGTGATTTTAATAGGCCAAAATTGATAAATTATAATATGGTTTTCTTTACAAATATTTTGTTATGCATAAACATGATTGCATGGGTTGGGATCAATGATGAAGAGAAGAAAGGCCTGATGCCAAAATTCTAGATAGATGATTCTGTCACAATGGCCGTTGCCACAAATATTATATTGGGCTTAAAACCTACTTTGGTGTGTTGGCGGGGTGGGTGACTAAAGCTCCCCACAGGTGTCTGGTTGGTACGGGGGTGTGTAGCGGATGGAAATCTAGGCTTGGTTTTGGGAATTGCATATCATTTGCATTTTTTTATGCTAAATTATTATATTTGAAATGGGCTTAGGCCCAAATAAATGCTTAAATGGTCTTGGCCAGTGGAGTATGGTAAGTGAGTTACACACCGAGCTCTAAGTAACTCACCCCATTTTTACCCTCTCGTGTAATAACAATTGATGGAGACTTGGGTGGGAGATGACTTCGTGGGGAGGCTATACTACAAATGGTGGTTTATAAAACTTTAAGACTTCCTTCATAATTTTTATTAAGTACTATTTTTAATGGCGATGTAATAAGGCCTTTTTAATTATAGATTTTATTATGTTTTAGTTTTATTAAGTTGGATTGATTTAGTTTTTCATAAATGTTTTCTAAAACTTTCGTATAAAATGAAGGTTTTTCTTAAATATCTTTGAAACTCAAAATCCTTTAACTCTTCGTTAGAATATTTTGATTAAATAAATTTCAAAATTTTAATCAAATACTACTTTATAGATCCAATGATAATCTCTTGTGTTTTTAATCAAGGATTTCAAATAAACCTCAATTTTTGATAAAGTCATTCTCTTAATCGTTTTAGAATTTGACTTCTACTTCGTTAAATGATTTGAATGTATGTTAAATTTGTGTGGCATGCCAAAATCCGGGCTTAATGCATAGGCCGGATTTGGCGTGTTATATTTTATGGTATCAGAGCCCAGTTTCAAAACTCAACTGTGATTTGGGTTCAACAATGATTTTGTTTAAAAAACAACTTAAATTTCTAGACTTTATGTTTTAAAGGTAGTATGGCACCATGAGCATCCGACACCAAGTCAAGTAAGTATGTTCAGTAAGTATTTATTTATTAAATATTTATTATTGTGATGAGACCTTAGGAACACTCTAGAACTTTTAGTTTTAGGTGTTGAAAATGATAAAGATCGAGACTATAAGATGTGATTGCGAAAATAACCCTATCTCTTATATCTCATAAAATATCATTAATAAACACTGAAATAATATTCTGATTCATAAAACTTGTAATCATATTAAAACGAATTAGTCAGTATGAGCACTAGAGGACGTGATCATGGGCGCAGAGAGCGTGGCGTGGTAGAGGGCGAGTCTTTGCGTCTGGCCGAAGTCATATCTGAAAATGGATGCACTGCGTCATTTGAGGCGAAGTGGATCTCATGATCATGCGAATGAGGATAATGCTTTGACTCAAGCAATGTTGCGAGTCTTAGAAAGAGTAGTGGAGCAGGCGGGCGATAACTCACGGATCAATATCGAAGCGACTTAAGTCTAGTGGTGCGAAGTTTTAGAGGTGTCTCTGGTGTAGCTCCGAATGTGGGAGAATATTGGCTTGAGGCTGTAGAACAAATTATGGATGATTTGGAGTGCACCGTCGAACAGAAACTGAGAGGAGCCGTGTCTTTGCTAAGAGACGAGGCGTATCAATGGTGGCTTATTGTTCGAGAAGGCACCGAGGCTGCATTGGTTAATTGGGATTTCCTTAAAGCTGCTTTCAAAGGGAAGTACGTCAGAACAAGTTATGTAGATGCCCGAAGGAAAGAATTCCTAAATTTGGTTCAAGGAAGTAAGACTGTGGTAGCCTACGAGGCAGAATTTCTTCGTTTGAGTCGTTATGCTAGTACTATAGTGTAGACTGATCATGAGCACTGTGTATGCTTTGAGGATGCACTGAATGATGAGTTGTGGGTACTGATAGCCCCACAACAAGTACGAACTTTTACCTCGCTTGTAGAGAAAGCTAAGATAGCGAAGAGGCTAAAATTGAAACGCCGAAATGGGAAAAAGTGAGAGGCAAGAGGATTTTAAGTATTCTGGTTCTTCTAAAAGGTTTCAAAAGAGGCCACAGAATGATGAGCCAGTTCAAGTTAGGGCACCTGTGACTACCAATCAGATTCAAGAATGTGCCGACTGTGGAAGACGACATCCTGAAGAATGTTTGAGAAAAATTGGAGCCTGTTTTAAATGTGGATCCAAGGATCATCAGTTTAATAATTGTCTTCGCCGGACTGAAACAACTTAGGAAGCTTGTAAACCTGAGGCTCAGCCAGTTAGAGGTACTTAGCAGCCACCAAGAGGTCGTGGACCAGGTCATGGTGATAATGGTAACGGACGTGGACAAGGTGCACCGGGTCGAGGTAATGGTGTTAGAGGTAACACGGAGGCAAGACAGCCAGGATTGGTCTATGCTGTCAAGCGTCGTGAGGACGGTGATGCACCTGATGTGATAACCGATACGTTCTCCATTTCTGATGTACCTATTACTGCTTTGATAGATATCAGGTCTACCCACTCGTATGTTGCTAGTGTTATATTTGGAAACCTAAATATTAGATCTGAGATTACCGATAGAGAGATGACTGTAATTAGTCCTTTAGGATAGTCGGTAACAGTGAATAAATTATTTAGAGATGTGCCCTTAGAGATTCAAAGAGAGGTATTTCTAGTAGACTTGATGGAATTACCTTTCGGCGAGTTTGATCTTATTTTGGGCATGGATTGGTTGGTGAAGCATCGGGCGCAATTGGATTGTGCCGAAAAGCGGATGTCAATTAGGACTATGGATGACAAGGAGATAATAATGATAGGCGAGCGAAGAAACTTTTTGGCAAATGTGGTATCTGCTTTGAAGGTAGAAAAGTTGGTGCGGAAAGGGAATAGAGTATTCCTAGCATTCATCAGTGCTTTGGATGCTAAGGATTTATCAGTAGAAGGTGTGAGAATGGTGAAAGAATTTCCAAATGTCTTTCCCAAAGAACTTTCGGGTCTACCTCCAGATCGGAAAGTAGAATTTGGCATTGAGCTTTTACCCGAAACTACTCCGGTGTCTATTGTTCCTTATAGAATGGCACCAAAGGAGTTAGCGGAGCTTAACGCTCAAATTCAAGAACTGCTAGATCGGGGATTTATTCGACCAAGTGTGTCTCCGTGGGGAGCACCGATTTTGTTCGTCAAGAAGAAGGATGGGTCGATGCGTATGTGCATTGATTATAGGCAGTTGAATAAATTGACGATCAAGAATAGGTATCCATTACCGAGAATCGACGACCTGTTTGATCAATTAAGAGGAGCTTCAATCTTCTCCATGATTGATTTGAGATCAGGTTATCATCAACTCAAGGTGAAAGAGGCAAATATTATAAGACAGCATTTCGAACTCATTATGGACATTATGAGTTTTTAGTGATTTGACTAATGCACCACTACATTCATGGACATGATGAACCGAGTCTTTCAGCTTTATTTAGACCGGTTCGTAGTAGTGTTCATAGATGACATCTTGGTATATTCGAGGAATGAAGAAGAGCATGACTCTTATCTGCGCACTGTGTTGTAAATTTTGCGAGATAAGCAACTTTATGCCAAATTTAGTAAGTGTGAATTTTGGTTGAAGGAAGTGACTTTCTTGGGTTATGTAGTGTCAGCTGAAGGAATAAGAGTTGATACTCGAAAGGTAGAGGCCGTTTTGGATTAGAAACCGCCAAAGTCAGTAGCTAAGATTCGAAGTTTCTTGGGTTTGGCTGGTTATTATAGACGCTTGAGGGGTTTTCGTTGATTGCTGCACCCCTAACTAAGTTGTTGCAGAAGGAAGTACTGTATGTATGGACCGATAAATAACAAGAAAGTTTGGAGAAACTGAAGAAGATTCTAACGAAAGTGCCAGTACTGATTCAACTAGAGGTCGGAAAAGAATTTACCGTTTACTGTGATGCGTCACACACGGGTTTAGGATGTGTACTGATGCAAAGTGGAAAAGTGGTAGCTTATGCTTCTCGACAGTTGAGGCCGCATGAAGTCAATTATCCTACTCATGATTTGGAGTTGGCTGCGGTAGTGTTTGCATTAAAGATTTGGAGACATTATCTTTACAGTGAGAAGTCAATCATTTATACGGACCATAAGAGTCTTAAGTATCTCCTTACCTAAAAGGAATTGAATTTAAGACAACGAAGATGGATGGAGCTGTTAAAGGATTATGATTTTTCAATCGAGTATCATCCTGGAAAGGCTAACGTTGTGGCAGACGCTTTAAGTCGAAAGGTTGTATCAGAGTTAAGAGCAATGTTTGCTCATCTCAGTTTGTATGAGGATGGCAGTTTGCTAGCGAAACTTCGGGTGAAGCCTCTGTGGTTGGAACAAATAAAAGAAAAGCAATTATCCGATGAAAAGTTGGGTCCATACAACAAGCTAGAATTGGTGTAATAGGAGATTTTGGTTTGAACAAAGATGATGTACTGTGTTTTCGTGGAAGGGTTTGTATGCCCGAGGATTCGAATTTGAGGCAAATGATTCTTCTAGAGGCATATAGTAGCCCTTATGCTATGCACCTCGGAGGAAATAAGATGTGTCGGTATCTACATGAATAGTATTGGTGGCCAAAGTTAAAACGAGAAGTTACTGATTTTGTGTGAAAGTGTTTGACTTGTCAAAAAGTAAAGGCGGAACATCAATTACCGTCGGGATTGTTGCAATCGGTAAAGATTCCATTATAGAAATGGGAGCGGATAATGATGGATTTTGTTAGTGGGTTACCCTTAACACCTACTAAGAAAGATTCTGTCTGGGTAGTAGTAGATCGATTAACGAAGACTGCTCATTTTCTACTAGTTCGTAGAGATTACTCGTTGCAGAAGTTGGCTAAACTAAAGTATCTGAAATCATGAGGTTGCACGGGGTACCAGTGTCTATCATATCAGACAGGGATCCTCGGTTTACATCACGATTTTGGAAAGCTTTGCATGAGGCTCTGGGTACAAAGTTAAACTTCAGTACGACTTTTCACCCTCAGTCAGATGGTCAGTCGGAAAGAGTAATCCAGATTTTGGAAGACATGTTAAGAGGTTGTGTGATTGATTTCAGAGGTAGTTGGGAGGATTTTCTATCGTTGGCAGAGTTTGCGTATAACAACAGTTATCAATCCAGTATTCAGATGGCACCCTATGAAGCGTTATACGGTCGTAGGTGTCGTACTCCTACTTGTTGGACTGAATTAGGGGAACGGTAACTTTTGGGTCCTGAATTGATATTAGAGACGGAAGAAAAAAGGTAATTCGAGCGCGGTTAAAGGAAGCTTCGGATAGATAAAAGTCTTACGTGGATCTGAAGCGTAAGGATATCGAGTTTGTAGTGGGAGATCAGATCTTTTTGAAAGTTTCACCGTGGAAAAAAATTTTCAGATTCGGGAGGAAAGGCAAGTTGAGCCCTAGGTTCATTGGGCGTCTGATGTGTTGAAGCGTGTAGGACCGATGGCCTATCTACTTGATTTACCTCCGGAATTGAGTTAGATTCATAGTGTTTTCCATGTTTCTATGCTGAGACGCTATAGATTGGATCCATCGCACATAGTACCGGTAGAAGAAGTGGAATTAAGGCCAGATTTGTCTTTCGAGGAGGAACCAGTGAGAATCTTACACCGAGATGTTAAGGTGTTAAGAAAGAAGACTGTACCATTGGTTAAGGTTCTTTGGCGTAATCATGGAGTGGAGGAAGCTACTTGAGAGCCTGAGGATGCAATTCGACAACAATATCTTCATCTCTTTTAGCCAGGTAAATTTCGAGGATGAAATTTTCTTTAAGGAGGGTAGAGTTGTAACATCCTAAAATTTGAGTATTGATATGATGTCTGTTTTGGTGCTTAACTTGTGTATAATTAAAATTTTGCATGTTTAGTATAGTCTTGAGAAGACTTGAGAACTATTTAGAATTTGAATAAATTTTAGTAAGGAGTATTTAATTGAAATGGAGCAAGTGACTTTGAGGTTTAAGTAGATTTAAGTGATAAAAACTAGCATAAGATGAGCTAGTAACAAGGTGGAGTTGGCGCATGCATGTTTGCTTGAAGGGAGAGGTTCGAATCTCCTAGCATGCATTTTGAAAGCTTTTATTTTCGCTTTCCTTAGCAAGTGTCGGTCATGGATAAGGTTGAGGGAGGAGTTGGATATCATTTTTGGTAAGAAGACCAAAGGAAAAAGGTAAGTAAAGGTTTTAGGAAACGAATCTCATGAATTAAGGTGATAAGGGGACATAAGGCATGAATTAAGGGCTTTGTTTTGGAAAGCTTTGAATGGCTAATTGTCCATGAACTTGGACTGTTTTTGGGGCTAGGGAGGTTGGCGGAATTTTGTTAGTAGTTTGATAGGGATTAGGAGCTAGTTTAGTCATTTGGTGTTTTTTTCTCAAAGCTTGTTTCTCTCTAATTCTCTCCTCTTAGCCGAGTGTTTATTGGACAAAAGCTAAACCATTTTTTTTCTCTTTTCTTTTGGCCATTTGAGTTTTGACCATTTTGGTCTTATTTTGTCTATTCTCTCAAACCATTCCTCCTAGTGCCAAAATCACCAAGGCATTAGAAGGCCATCTTCTTTTTCTTTTCACCCTTGCCAAATGCACACAAGCCTCAAATTCAATTCTTTGTTCATCTTCCATTATTGAAAAGAACTGAAACATAAACACCATCTCTTTATTCTTTTTGTTCTTCTTTGTTTCTTTTTGTTAAGAACACTCAAACATCACCATTTTCCAAAACCTTTCATCATGGCCGAATGTTGATGGTAAAACCTTAGCCGAATCTTTCTTTTATTTTTAATCTTTTCTCCTTCAATCAAATCCTTCTTTCTTTGTAGTGGTATAGTGGAGTGCCGATTTCTTTTCTACATCTTAAGTTGATCATAGCTATTATAGATCGGGTGAAAAAGGAGATTTCATCAGTCAAGGTAAGGGATTATTTTGAAAAGGGATTCTATTTTTTATCCTTCTATTTTGATAAGATTGTATTGATTAAATCAATTTTATCATAAGGACTCTATCAATCGACTTCCACCTTTTGAACGAAAGAATCTTGTGGTAAGCCAATCTCACTCTTAAAATCAATTGGTGGTGATAAGGAAATATTAGTTTGACTAACAATTATTTGTCAATGGAGGCAATCAAAATAGGGACGAAAAGGGTAGTATATAGTGTTCGGAAGAGGGGTGATTCCGTTATTCCCCCTAAGTTTAAGAGAAGGAATGTTTCGGGAATTCGAGATTTTCCACTGGATTGTGGACCCTCATCCGGCAAAAATCAATTATTCGAAGTCGTACGTACCCCTAAACCATTATTTACTCATGGTACTGAACCTTTGATCGGAGAGAAATCACAAATAGTGGTTGTTCGAGATTTCGAGGGTAAGATCTAGATCGCTCAATATTAGAATAGTTTAATATTAAATTTTAGTGTTCTAATCCTTCGTAATGTGTGTTTAGATATCGACGAGCGAGAGAGTGTAGTTCTCACCGTAATCAGGTGTGTAATCTCACACTATATCTCATGGGTTAGATGACTATACAGTAGTAAAAGTTGGATTAAAAATCGCAAAGTTGGTGAAATCGAAAAATATGGTATTATGGACACTTTAGTGTTAAGATCATGAAATCGGTATTAAGATCATGAAAATTTTGAAATCGCCCTTAATGGGCTAAAACGATAATAAGTGATATTTGGGCCATATGTGATATTTGATAAATTTGGGCCATATGTGATATTTGACGAATTTGGGCAATATGTGATATTTGGCAATTTGTGATATTTGATAAATTTGGGCCATATGTGATATTTGACAAATTTGGGCCATATGTGATATTTGATAAATTTGGGCCATATGTGATATTTGACAAATTTGGGCCATATGTGATATTTGATAAATTTGGGCCATATATGATATTTGACAAATTTGGGCCATATGTGATATTTGACAATTTTGGCCATATGTGATATTTGACAATTTGGGCCGTATGAGATATTTGACAATTTGGGCCATATGTGATATTTGAGAATTTGGGCCATATGTGATATTTGAGAATTTGGGCCATATGTGATAATCGATAAATGGGCCATAAGTGAAATTTGATAATTGGGCCATTTATGATAATTGATAAATAGGTTATATGTGATATGTGATTTTAATGGGCCAAAATTGATAAATTATAATATGGTTTTCTTTACAAATATTTTGTTATGCATAAATATGATTGCATGGGTTGGGATCAATGATGAAGAGAAGAAAGGCCTGATGCCAAAATTCTAGATAGGTGACTCTGTCACGATGGCCGTTGCCCGGAATCTAGATCGGTGGTTCTACCACAATTATTTAAATGGTCGTTGCCACAAATATTATATTGGGCTTAAAGCCTACTTTGGTGTGTTGGCGGGGTGGGTGACTAAAGCTCCCCACAGGTGTGCTGGTTGGTACGGGGGTGTGTAGCGGATAGAAATCTAGGTTTGGCTTTGGGAATTGCATATCATTTGCATTTTTTATGCTAAATTATTATATTTGAAATGGGCTTAGGCCCAAATAAATGCTTAAATGGTCTTGGCCCAGTGGAGTATGGTAAGTGAGTTACACACTGAGTTCTAAGTAACTCACCCCATTTTTTACCCTCTCGAGTCATAACAATTGATGGAGACTTGGGTGGAGAGATGACTTCGTGGGAGGCTATACTACAAATGGTGGTTTATAAAACTTTAAGACTTCTTTTATAATTTTATTAAGTACTATTTTTAATGGCGATGTAATAAGGCCTTTTTAATTATGGATTTTATTATGTTTTAGTTTTATTAAGTTGGATTGATTTAGTTTTTCATAAATGTTTTTCTAAAACTTTCGTATAAAATAAAGGTTTTTCTTAAATATCTTTGAAACTCAAAATCCTTTAACTCTTCGTTAGAATATTTTGACTAAATAAATTTCAAAATTTTAATCAAATAATACTCTATAGATCCAATGATAATCTCTTGTGTTTTTAATCAAGGATTTCAAATAAACCTCAATTTTTCGATAAAGTCATTCTCTTAATCGTTTTGGAATTTGATTTCTACTTTGTTAAATGATTTGAATGTACGTTAAATTTGTGTGGCATGCCAAAATTCGAGTTTAATGCATAGGCCGGATTTGGGGTGTTACATTAAGGGCTCTTCATTGTTTTATATTGTCTTATTATGTGCTTTTTGTGATGAAATGAATGAGTTTAAGTTTCAGGGTGGAAAAGAAGCTTGGAAAATAGCCCCTAATTGTTCACACGGGTAGACACACGGGCGTGTGTGACACACGATCAACCTATATGGGTGTGTTGATAGGCCATGTGTCCCCTGCACTAATTTACGAGAATACGATTCATCAGAGGGGCCAGCACATGGGCATGTGTCTCGGCCGTGTGCTAATTAGAGATTGTTGACGTCATAAACAGAGAGCTCCACGGGCAGGAGACACGGGCATGTCTATGACGTGTGAAGGACACGGGTTATAGACACAGGCGTGTGTTTCACCGTGTGAAATAAGTTAGTGTCAACCACGGGTAAAGAACACGAGCATGTCTCAGGGGCACACGAGCGTGTCCCTTGGACGGCACGGGCGTGTGGGCCCTATCTAGGCAAAAATTTTAAAAAGAGAAAAAGTTTTTGGTTAAACTCCAAAATCTTCTAGAAATAAGTTTAAGGCCTCGTAGGCCCAAGATATTTATGTTATGATTAAGAAGGAAAAATTTTAAGTTGGAACAGAATTTTATAGCCAGAAAATGCATGTTCAAATATGGTTAAGTATGATAATGCCTCGTATTTAGTCCCAGCATCGGAGATGGGTAAGGGTGTTACATACCCCATGTCTTTGCCACAATACTTTCACAAGATCTATACTCTTATTTCTCAACTATTTGACTTCTCGTGCTAGGATCTTCACTGGTTCTTCACCATGTGACATGGGACACAAGCCCGTGTGACATGGGACACGCCTGTGTAGTCTCATACACCCATGTCCCTAGCTTGTGTAGAACTTATTTTTATTTCAAACCTATAGGGGTTTTCACATGGCTAGACACACGCCCGTGTCAATGACCCGTGTCCTCCACATGACCTAGACACGCCTGTGTCCTTACCCGTGTGTGGAAACTAGGGGTATTTTGTTTATGACATCATCAAACCCTCAATAATACACGACAAAGGCACACGCCCGTGTGGTGGCCCGTGTGATGAATCAAATTCTCGCAATTAAAATGCAGGGGACACATGGCCTATCAACACACCCATATGGGTTAACCGTGTGTCATAAACGGCCTAGACACACGCTCGTGTGTCTACCTGTGTGGAAAATTAGGGGCTATTTCCAAGCCTCTTTGCCACCTTGAAAGTTAAACTCGTTCATTTCATCACAAGGAGCACATAATATGACAATATCAAACTATGAAGAACCCTTAAATTATCACTCATTTTATCCAAATTTTACTCAATATCTTGCATGATCATTCATTTCATTATATCCATCAAACTTGGAACATGAACTTGACAATATTGGCCAATTCATTATGGCAATTTACAAAACTGAATGTGAAGCATTAATAGCCAACCCTTTGGCCTTCAAACATAACATGACACAAAATGATCAATTTCCTATACATGCTATACTCAAAATGAATTAACTTTACTATACCAAAAGAATAGCTGATAGTGTGATCCGAGCTCCGACATTCTATGATTCCCCGAGCTAACTTGGCGAAACTACAAGGAAAGTGAAAAGAGAGGGGTAAGCATATAGCTTAGTAATTTTGCATGAAATTCTAAAGCAATGTAATTGCTCAAACTAAATTCATCCATTTCATGAAGCAATAGCAACATAAGTCTCAATTGCTTAGGCATACTTATTTATACTTACTTACACTTATTCTTACTGATGCGAGCACGCCCCATGTCAACTCGAGCTCGAGCCATGATCCATTGGTGCTACCTCATGGTCCCACCACTAGAGCTAGATCTAGGCTATTCAAAGATGCAATTGGAGCTATGGTACAGCAAGTGTGGATTGATAACAAGTCTAACTCACTTGGACGTATGGAAGGTCATTCAATGGAGTAGTTTTGCAATGTCCTACAAGCTCAACTAGTCATCAATGAGCTCGACCCTAGCTTGTGTTTGTCAAACGAGAGTTCACCTTGCTGCTGTCCAGCTCATGAGCTCACCCCTAGCTCATGTCAAGCTCGTTTAAGCTCAATGAATTCAATTGGCCGTTCGGCCTTGAGCTAAATACTTAGCTGAAATTTTACTTTAAATAAATTTGAGACAATATAAATTTGTTTAATGAATTTGCTGTTATTAAATAAGTAGTAATTAAGATGTTTTAATTAGGACATAATTAGTATAGCTATTATGACATGTCTTACTTAGGACAAATTAATTGAGTTGCTGCCATTTAATTTGTCTAGCCGAAACTAGCTAGTAATGTGTCCTAAGCTACATCTGAATTTTAAAAGTTTATTAATAGCTTAGTTTTTAATTTGTTTCAGCTCAATTTAATGTCTTAATGTGTCATTTTAATTGCTGAAATTAATTGGCTAAGTTAAGTGGCTGAAATGAATTTAATTTGTTTTGTAGGTGCATGTAGGGGGGACGGCACAAGGAGATTCATGGCAGCTGCACATTCATTCATTTAAGGAGTTAACTTGTTTAGCTTAATGGCCTTCTTAGCTACTGATTTAGCTCCCCAAAGTGACTATTTAGCTCACCCAAGCTCCCACAAAAATGCCTTTCACACCAGCAGCCAAGGACGTCACCTAGGGGGCTATTTAGCTCCTTGTTTTCACATTTGTGGCTATTGGAATTAGGTGCATTCATCAGCTGGAAAGTTAGCTAATTAAAGCTAAAATTCAATGAAGTTATTCATGGCATACAAGCCCCCTTTGGCCGAATATTAAAGGACCATTCTTCCCTTGAAGATTCGGCTGCACCTAGACCATTTAGAAGCTGTCCATCAACCTTCCATTCAGCCGAATATGGACATGGAATACAAGAGAATTTCTTCTAGATTATTAAAGATTAATTAAGCTTAAATTAACTTAGTTATTAAGGATTACTAAGTGTCCATTCGGTTGGCATATGTTAGCCTATAAATACTTGGACAATTTCTTTGTAAAGGACTTTTACCAAAACTTTATATCGTTGTTATGCTGAATTTGCGAGAGCAATTTATCCTATTTCGTTCTTAGGATTTGTTGGCTTATCTAGGAGTCTAGTGGCGTCAACCATCCTTCGTTCTATCCCGATACCAAGGTTCCTATCGTACATCGATAATGGGTCGAGGTCCGTTAAACTACTAAAATCGAAACCTTTAGAAACGTATAAGTAACTGGGTCGATACCTTTCTCGGTATTGCTTCTTACTTGTTTCCTAAAGTCCTAAACTGAAACTCGAACATTCTTTCGTCCTTAAACCGAAGCCCAAGCTTTATTTTCTTTCTTAAACCGAAACCCGAGCCATTCATTCTTCTCTAACTTCGAAACATATCCTAATCTGAAACCATCCTAAGCTAATACCGAATCCAACTCATTTTGTCAACCCCAATTCTTACAACTTATCCTAACTACATCGAAATTTCTTTCTTTCTTCCATTCTCTGGTTTACGATCGAACTCCAAGCATACATCTCATTTTCTCGTCGAGACTGGGATCGTATCATCTGGTATCAGAGCTAGTTAAACCGAGATCTACGAAGCCGGGAACAACCATCGAAGTCGCTTAAGCGAAGGCTCGAAGTAAGTTAAAAAAAAAGGGAAATTCAAAATTTAAAAAAAAATTCAAAAAAAAAAGGAAGTTTCTAAATTTAAAAAAAAATAAAAATAAAATTCCCTAGTGTTTCAATTGAATTGCTATCATTCTCTTCATCTACATTTTCTAAATTCCTCTCCGACCTACTTGAACCACCGATCCCTTCTTCTTTCTTTAGCCTACCTACACCCACATCTTACACCCTTTGAACCCATTTTGAAACCGACCCCCTAATAGTCCTTGGCAAATCTGACAAACGAAACTGTGAGAAGTTCGAGAGGTAAAAGGCATGAGTGTGTGAGACTATTTGAGGGGAGGTAAAAGCCTAATCGTGAGTGTTAAACATGAGCGGAGTGTTAATCACTTCTTTCTTTTCGAGTGAACCGTGAGGATTTGTTGTGAGGTACTATAGTCCGCGCTATGTCTCTAGAACCTGAGCAAAATGTAAACGAGCCACCAGGAAGGCAACCCATTTGTCATGTTCCCGATCTGCTAATGCAAGCCTTGTTGCGGGAGATGGAACAGTTACTCGATCGTAGGCTCAATCCTATGGAAGACCGACTATACCAAGTGGAAGACCGAAGACAACGAGAAGTACGTGGGCGACCAAATAGAAGACGTGAACAGCCACAAGACGGTGAAGATTATTTCAATGATGCTTTCAATAGTGAGATCGAATCTATTGCAAGTATTGGAAGGCGAGGACCCTGAAATCGAGGTAATAGAGATCGAGATCGAGTGGATGATGACTTGAAGAATATAAAGTTGTCTATTCCACCATTTCAAGGGAGATCCGATCTGGAAGTGTACCTTGAATGGGAAAAGAAGATTGAATTGGTCTTTGATTGTCACAACTATTCGAATCTAAAAGGTTAAATTGGCGCTATCGAATTCACCAATTATGCCATGATATAGTGGGACCAAATAACCACCGTCAAAGGAGAAATGGAGAACAACCCATCAAAGACGTGGGCGAAATGAAATCTATCATGCTACCGACGATTTGTCCCACAATTTTACCATCGAGAACTATATCAAAAACTCAAAAATCTTACTCAAAGATCAAGGAGTGTTGAAGATTACTTCAAGGAGATGGAAGTTGCCATGATTAGAGCGGATGTGCAAGAGGAACGCGAGGCAACCATGGCCCATTTTTGGTGGTCTCAAGCGAGACATAGCTAATATGGTGGAGCTCGAGATTATGTTGAACTTACGATATGGTGTACATGGCGATTAAGGTGGAGAGGCAGTTGAAGCGCAAGGGTACTGTTCGAAACTATCCCCACTCCAACCCTACCTAATGGGGCCAAGGGACTGGTAAGGCCAATCCATCGACTCGAGCCAAGGAGACCACACCATCTGCCAAACCAATAAGTCTTTCACTGAATCTAACAAAGGCAAGGCAATAGAAAGCCCATCCAACCGATCACGAGACATCAAATGTTTTAAGTGTCTCGGGAGGGGACATATTGCAAGTCAATGTCCAAATCGAAGTACGATGGTGATGTGTGCCAATGGAGAAATAGAGTCTGAAGAAGACAATGAAGAACGTGAGATTGAAACTACCACAGACGAGGAAGAAGAAATTGAACATGCCATAGATGGTGAACTCCTCGTTGTGAAGAGAAGTCTCAACCTTAAAGGAATCGATGATGAGCAACAACGAGAGAACATTTTCCATACTCGATGTCAAATACAAGGCAAAATTTGTAGTGTTATCATCGACGGTGGAACTTGCACGAACGTTGCTAGTACGTTCATGGTGGAGAAGTTGGGCTTACCAACCACAAAGCATCTGAGCCCATATAAGCTGCAATGGCTTAATGATGGTGGTGAACTAAAGGTAACTAAACAAATTCTAATTTCTTTCAACATCAAAAAATATGCAGGCGAGATCCTTTGTGATGTTGTACCCATGCACGCGAGTCATCTGTTACTTGGACGTCCCTGGCAGTTTGATCGCAAGGTGGTTCACGATGGTTACACCAATAGATACACGTTCAAACACATGGGAAAGACTATCACTCTAGCACCTTTGACTCCGAAACAAGTTCATGAAGATCAAGTAAAGTTAAAAGATTCTTTTGAAAAGATGAGAGAAAAAGAGAAAAATGAGAAAACAAAAGAAAAGAAACTTGAAACAAAAAGAGAGCGAGTGAAAAAGAAAAATGAAAAAGGAGAGATGAGTGGAAAATAAGAAAAAGAAAAAGAAAATGAGAGAGTGAGTATCTTTGCGAAAGGAAGTGTAATACGAAAGGCTTTGCTGTTGCGACAACCGATTTTTGTACTCATGTACAAAGAAAATCTTTTTAACACTAACGATCTCCCCCAGAATCTCCCTTCTTCAATTTTGTCTCTTTTGCAAGATTTTGATGATCTATTTATGGAAGACATCCCGAATGGATTACCACCACTTCGAGGGATAGAACATCAAATCGATTTTATACCTGGAGCTGTTATTCCGAACCGACCTGCTTATCAAACCAACCCCAAAGAAATAAAATAACTTCAACGGATAATTGAAGAACTCATGGAAAAGGGCTACATACGAGAAAGCCTTAGTCCCTGTGCTGCCCTGGTCTTGTTGGTTCCAAAGAAGGATGGCACTTGGCGTATGTGCGTCGATTTTCATGCTGTGAATAAAATCACCATTAAGTATAGGCATCCAATTCTGTGACTTGATGATATGTTAGATGAATTGAGTGGTGCCAAACTATTCTCAAAAATTGATTTAAAGAGTGGCTATCACCAGATTCGAGTGAGGGAAGGCGATGAATGGAAGACTGCCTTCAAAACTAAGCATGGTTTGTATGAGTGGTGGTCATGCCGTTTGGCAACCAATGCCCCTAGCACTTTCATGAGACTAATGAACTATGTTTTAAGAGCTTTTATCGGTAAGTTTTGTGTTGTATATTTTGATGATATCTTGGTGTATAGCAAGACATTGGAAGATCATGTAGTCCATCTTGATCTGTTTTGGAAGTCTTACGTGAGGAAACTCTTTATGCTAACCTTAAGAAATGTTCATACATTACGATAAAGTTATTTTCTTGGTTTTGTAGTTAGCGCTCAAGGTCTCAAAGTCGATCAAGAGAAGATCAAGGCTATCCAAGAATGGCCGAGACCTATGAATATAAGCCAAGTAAGGAGTTTCCATGGGCTTGCGAGTTTTTATCGCAGATTTGTGCCAAAATTCAGTACGTTAGCCGCACCTCTTACCAGCGTCATCAAGAAGAGCTCAGCCTTTCTCTGGGGAGATGAACAGGAAAACTCTTTTAATGTTATTAAAGATAGACTTACTAGAGCTCTTTTATTAGCATTGCCTGATTTCTCTAAGACTTTTGAGATTGAATGTGATGCATCAGGTGTAGGCATCAGAGCCGTATTGACGCAAGATGGAAGACCTGTCACATACTTTAGCGAGAAGTTGAACGGGGCATCTCTAAACTATCCTGTATATGACAAAGAAATGTATGCTTTGATTCATGCCCTTGAGACTTGGCAGCATTATCTTTGGCCAAAAGAATTTGTAATCCATTCAGACCATCAAGCGCTAAAACATATCAAAGGACGGCATAAATTGAACACGCTAAAACATATCAAGGGACAGCATAAATTGAATAAACGACACGTAAAATGGGTGGAATACCTCGAATCATTCCCATACATCATCAAGTACAAGAAAGGTAAGGATAACATCGTGGCTGATGCACTCTCAAGAAGGTATGCACTTATAACCCATTTAGAATCTAAACTGCTTGGGTTTGTTTTCTTAAAGGAATTGTATTCCACTGATGAAGATTTTGGTGAAATTTTTCATGCGTGTGAGAAAATGGCTATTGATAAGTACTACAGGTCTGATGTTTTTCTCTTCAAAGAAGGTAAACTGTGTGTGCCCAAAAGCTCTATTCGAGAAGTGTTAGTTAACGAGGCACATAGCGGAGGACTTATGGGACATTTTGGAGTGGGAAAGACCATGGCTACACTCTGAGAACATTTCTATTGGCCATGAATGAGGAGGGATGTCGAGCGAGTGCGTGCGCGCTGCATATCATGCAAGAAGGCTAAATTGAGGGTCCAACCTCATGGCTTATATTTGCCACTTTCGATTCCTGACACACCATGGCAAGATATTTCCATGGATTTTGTACTTGGCTTACCCCGAACCAAAATGGGAAAAGATTCAATTTTTGTTGCAGTGGATAGATTTTCAAAATGTCACATTTTATATCATGCACAAAAACTAACGACGCATCCACATTTCTAATCTTTTCTTTAGGGAGGTGAATGCGCCTACATGGGTTACCAAGAACCATTGTTTGGATCGCGACACTAAATTCCTAAGTCACTTTTGGCGATCACTTTGGGAAAGCTTGGAATGAAGCTACTTTTCTCGACAACTAGTCATCCCCAAACCGATGGGCAAGCCAAGTAGTCAATCGGTGTTATCAACTTTGTTGAGGGCATCATCCGAAAAACTTGAAAACATGGGAGGAATGTTTACCCCATGTGGAGTTCGCATATAATCGATCCGTGCATTCGACGACTAAATTCTCACCATTTGAAGTCGTCTACGAGTTTAATCCTCTAACTCCTTTAGACTTAATGCCTTTACCTAATGATCAACTTGTGCATGCAGATTCTAAAAAGAAGGTTGAATATGTGAAGAATTTGCATAAGCAAGTTCGAGACAACATTGAGTCTAAAACTAAAGAGTATGCTCGAAAGGCCAATAAAGGTCGTTAACGAGTTATTTTTGAACCCGGAGATTGGGTTTGGTTGCATATGAGAAAGGAACACTTTCCAGCCCAACGTAGGTCTAAATTGCTACCGCGAGGAGATGGACCGTTCCAAGTTCTTGAGAAAATTAACGAAAACTCCTATCGACTTGATTTACGGTGAGTACAATGTTAGCGCGACTTTTAATGTGGTGATTTGAGTCCTTTTGATCGAGTTCGACTTGAGGACAAGTCATCTTAAAGAGGGGGAGGATGATGCGAGCACGCCCCATGTCAACTCGAGCTCAAGCCATGATCCATTGGTGCTACCTTATGGCCCCATCACTAGAGCTAGATCTAGGTTATTCAAAGATGCAATTGGAGCTATGGTACAGCAAGTGTGGATTGATAACAAGGCTAACTCACTTGGACGTATGGAAGGTCATTCAATGGAGTAGTTTTGCAATGTCCTACAAGCTCAACTAGTCATCGATGAGCTCGGCCCTAGCTCGTGTTTGTCAAACGAGAGTTCATCTTGCTGCTGTCCAGCTCACGAGCTCACCCCTAGCTCGTGTCAAGCTCGTTTAAGCTCAATGAACTCAATTGGCCATTCGGCCTTGAGCTAAATACTTGGCTGAAATTTTACTTTAAATAAATTTGTTTAATGAATTTGCTGTTATTAAATAAGTAGTAATTAAGATGTTTTAATTAGGATATAATTAGTATAGCTATTATGACATGTCTTACTTAGGACAAATTAATTGAGTTGCTGCCATTTAATTTGTCTAGCCGAAACTAGCTAGTAATGTGTCCTAAGCTACAGCCGAATTTTAAAAGTTTATTAATAGCTTAGTTTTTAATTTGTTTCAGCTCAATTTAATGTCTTAATGTGTCATTTTAATTGCTGGAATTAATTGGCTAAGTTAAGTGGCTGAAATGAATTTAATTTGTTTTGTAGGTGCATGTAGGGGGGACGGCACAAGGAGATTCATGGCAGCTGCACATTCATTCATTTAATAAGTTAACTTGGTTAGCTTAATGGCCTTCTTAGCTGCTGATTTAGCTCCCCAAAGTGACTATTTAGCTCACCCAAGCTCCCACAAAAATGCCTTTCACACCAGCAGCCAAGGATGTCACCTAGGGGGCTGTTTATCTCCTTGTTTTCACATTTGTGGCTATTGGAATCAGGTGCATTCATCAGCTGGAAAGTTAGATAATTAAAGAAAAAATTCAATGAAGTTATTCATGGCATACAAGCCCCCTTTGGACGAATATTAAAGGACCATTCTTCCTTTGAAGATTCGGCTGCACCTAGACCATCTAGAAGATGTCCATCAACCTTCCATTCAGTCGAATATGGACATGGAATACAAGAGAATTTCTTCTAGATTATTCAAAATTAATTAAGCTTAAATTAACTTAGTTATTAAGGATTACTAAGTGTCCATTCGGTTGGCATATGTTAGCCTATAAATACTTGGACAATTTCTTTGTAAAGGACTTTTACCAAAACTTTATATCATTGTTATGCTGAATTTGCGAGAGCAATTTATCCTATTTCGTTCTTAGGATTTGTTGGCTTATCTAGGAGTCTAGTGGCGTCAACCATCCTTCGTTCTATCCCAATACCAAGGTTCCTATCGTACATCGATAGTGGGTCGAGGTTCATTAAACTACTAAAATCGAAACCTTTAGAAACGTATAAGTAACCGGGTCGATACCTTTCTCGGTATTGGTTCTTACTTATTTCCTAAAGTCCTAAACCAAAATTTGAACATTCTTTCATCCTTAAACCGAAGCCCAAGCTTTATTTTCTTTCTTAAACTGAAACTCGAGCCATTCATTCTTCCCTAACTTCGAAACATATCCTAATCCGAAACCATCCTAAGCTAATACCGAATCCAACTCATTTTGTCAACCCCAATTCTTACAACTTATCCTAACTACATCAAAATTTCTTTCTTTCTTCGATTCTCTAGTTTACGATCGAACTCCAAGCATACATCTCGTTTTCTCCTCGAGACCGAGATCGTATCACTTACCCATCTCATGTCACATTTTGATTTCTTATCTTGTACTTATTCAAGGTACCTGTATCACTCAATCACGTAACTTAGCATATATGCTAACATGAACATAAACTCAAATCTTCATCATTCTTATCATGAATGAAATTCAAGGTCATTTGTAAATGAATTTGGCTCAATACTAGTTTACATACTTAGCTTCTTTGCCCACACTAATCAAATTATCGTAGGATATTTAAACTTTTCTTGCATAAATCTTGTTGCCAACGCCATATCCTAGATATGATCTTACATGGGATCACTCCTTGATGCCGATGCCATATCCCAGATATGGTCTTACACGGGATCTTATAGCTCGATGTTGATGCCATATCCCAGATATGGTCTTATATGAGATCGTACATGAATGTCGATGCCATGTAACAGTCTGCTTTTGACCCTTGTCAGAATAGTGGTTTCATGACCACAAATCCAAGTTATAAAAATATATTTAATATTATTTTCTGTGCCTATGATATGTGATTAAGCATGTTTTAAAGTTTCGTGAATTAATTTGTCTGTTCGTGTGCCTAATTTGAGTAAAGGACTAAATCGCGTAAATAGTAAAAGTAGCTTTCTATTTGATTAATGACCTAATTGATGTGGATTTTAAATGAGGAGGCCTTATGAGGCAATTAAATCATTTTAAAAGATAGTGGATTGGAATGGACAAAAGTGGCCATACATTTAAATGTTTTCATTAATGGTAATTTGGTAAAATGTATATTATTGTTATTATAATAAAATAAAAACAAAATGGTATCCATTTTCAATGGTGTTCATCCAATGAATTTAGAAAAGAAATAGAAGGGTTTAAGCTTCCATGACATTCGGCTACTTTAAAGTTTACTCGGTTTTTGATAATTTCTATGTTTTTAAAATCGTTACTCCGTGAACATCAAAACCCATGCCTCAATTTTGTGATTTGATGATGACTTTAAATTGAGCCATTGATGAATTCATGAGTTTTTGGATGTTTGGTGGTGAAATATGAATTATATGTGATAGAATAACATAGTTTGTCATTGGAGTTTTGATGATTTTGAGTAATTTGGATTAAATTGAAAGAATAATATTTTGAGGGACTAAATTGTGAAATAAATGAAATGTATGGACTCACATGAGTATGAGTAAATTTTGGCTAGGCATGGGTAATATGAAATTTGGTATATTTTGTGATTTTGTGAAATAGGGACTATAATGTTAAAATGTGAAATATGAGGGCTAATTTGTAAATTACCCTAAATATGTGTTTTTGGATTTAATTGAATGAGTTGATGAATAAAAGGATTAAATTTGAATATGTATAGATCAAGAATCGAAGAAAATGGATTTAGACCGTGGGAAGTCGAAAGTTATCGAATAGCCGTTTATCTCTGTTCTTCCCTACGATGTAAGTCTATTTACAAATAAATGTATTTGAATTGAGTTATTTATGCATCTGTAAAATTTAGTTTCTATGATTATGCTCGAGATGAGATGTATGTGAAATCTAAGGATTATATCAACAAGTTACTAATGTCTAAGAAGTCATGTATGAACCTAGGAATAGATAGGATAGTATATGTCATGACATAGGTGTTCGATATGTGAAATCATGTAAGACCACATCTGGGACGTTGGCATTGATTCGAGATTTTGTGTAAGACCACGTCTAGGACTTTGGCATCGATATGAGATTTATGTGTAAAATCATGTCTGGGACATTGGCATCGTATTGATTCGTGTCTGGGACATTGGCATCGATATGAGATTTACGTGTAAGACCATGTTTGGGACATTGGTATCGTATTGATTCGTATAAGACCCTATCTGGGACAGTGGCATTGATATTTGGTTACATGTAAGACCACGTTTGAGATGTCGGCATTGTATGATATTCCGAGCAGTCTCAGTATCCTATTAAATTCCGAACGATTCAATGGGGAAATCCTAGATGTGAATGGCTACGTGAAATGTATAATGATTCAGGTATGTGTGAAAAGTACACCATGTATGTGTACAAAAAGGTAAGTATATATGAGAACTTATTATAGTGAATTTGTGTATTGAAATGATGAGAAGATATGTGATATACATGCTTAAATGAATTATGAGTATAAATGATTGTGAGTTGAGGAATGTGGCAAGCTATAGCTAAGCAAATGAACCAAACATTATGTGATTAATTTGCTTATGAGAAGCATTAATGTTGTTGTAACAATTTGGACTTGTGCATTTTATGATAAGTTTATTTGTATATGACTTACTAAGGTTTTGAAAGCTTACTTTGTGTGTGCTTATTCTGTTTTATAGATCGTTAAAGCTACGAGAGGCTCGGGAACCATCGAGGATCATCATCACACTACTTAAACTCATTTTGGTACCTTTTGGAAATGTATATAGCTAAATATGGCATGTATAGGCTAGTCATTTTGAAATATATTTGGGTTGTTGTAATACCCCAAACCCGACCTAAAAGTTATGACCGGATCTAGCATGCTACATCAGGTGTTGTGTGAAAACTTTGTGTTCATTGGAAAATTCATCAACAAATCAGAACTTTCTATCGTTTAAAAAAAATCTCGATTTTCGTTGCTTATTAACAAAACAAGTTTTACTCGAAATCATTCCTTTTCAAAAATATTATTATGCATCTATTATTTAGTTTTTAAAATATTGTCTATTACGGAAGTTTGGTTTAAACAGTTGTGGAAACATGAAATTTTTAAAATAGTAGTTATTATTTTAAAACTCGTGTTTAATAAATTAGCAGTTTGTAAAGAAATACCAAATAAAAGTTAAAACAATTCCAATGGCCTTATTACAAAAATTATTAAATCAAATATTAAAGTAAAGTAAACTAAAATAAAGTAGTGAATTAACCCCAAAACATATAGGACATGTGGCCATCTCAGAGTCTCTCGCACTCAATCCTCTAAGGTTTGGGATTACCGCAGCATCAAAGAGAAAAGGGTGAGTTATGAGAACTTAGTGTGTAATCCCCTTATTGCACCCACAGTTTGGGCCCAAGTCCATACAGTAACAATCTGGGCCTAAGCCCTATTCTGTAATGGTTTGGGCTGAAGCCCTATTCAATAACAGTCTGGGCTGAAGCCCTATTCAGTAACAGTTTGGGCCGAAGCCCTATTCAATAACAATCTAGGCCGAAGCACTATTCAGTAATAATCTGGGCCAAAGCCCTATGATATGCAAAACAAATATGTACCCAACCCAGTCCAACCAACACACTACCCGTACCAACCAACACACATGTGGGAACCAAGTCAACCCACCCAACCAGCACACCAATAACGCAGACTAGCTGGTAATAACAGTAAATGTGGCTGAGCCACTAAATCAGTATAACGTGGCATAGCCACCAATACAGTGCTTTCTCCAAATCCTTAACCCAACCCATGTAGTATGCCATGTCATAATTAAGTCATGTAAGTGGTGCATCATCATAGACATCGATCATACAGTTACCACTCACACATCGATGATCCTACCATTAAGGGTAAAACAGTCATTTTGGGGTAAAACGGTAATTTCACCCCTCGGGGGTATTTCAGTAATTTTCCCATCAAGGGCAATTAAGAATTTTACCACCAAGGGTAATTCCACAATTTACCCACCAAAGGTAATTTGGTAATTTACCCACCAAGGGTAATTCGGTAATTTTGCCCCCTATATCAGCCTTTTCGAAGGCCTACAGTAGCCTCAAGCGGCACGTATACCCTTTTTGATCGAAAGGGTACGTATGGGCCAGAGCCCAATTTTTGGCCCAACAGGGCCCATTACAGCCTAAGCCCACGAGAAAGATCGTGGCTTGGTTTATCACTACGAGCATTCGTGTAACACCCCAAACTCACCTAGAAGTTAGGCCTAAATCTGGCATGTCACATCAGAGGCATAATTCAAAATGATTTTGCTAATTAGAAGTTTAAGGCCCAAAAGCCCAAAATCCTTGAGTCTTGTTAAGAAATGATAAAAACCCATTTTAACTATTTAAAGTATTTCGGAAACCAAGTTTAATCATAAGAAATTTACTTAGGTTTAATGATTAATAAATAGTTGGAATAATAAAACCCAAAATTTAAAGTCAGATCGGAGTACAAGGCCTTATTACATTCAACTACATAAAACAATTAAAACCATGTCTTTTGAAACAAATAAGTAAAAATTTTAGCATCTCGTAGTGTGGCCAACTCCGAGTCCTCTCCCACGTCGAGCCGTCTACTGAGGATCACCTGAAACATTAAATAAAGGTGTGAGTTTCGAAACTCAGTGTGTACAACCCTTGGCAATCAAATCAACATACAAATATTCACATTGGGCCTAAGGCCTATCAAAATCGGTGGTCTTGGCCTTAGCCCATAATGACCTCATATCATATGCAAAACAAGGTAATGCAAAACCCTTTCCAAAAAATCTATCCTCTACGCACACCATTTGCCTTCCAACCTTATACACCTGTGGAGAATTCTAGCTCGTCCCACCCCTCTGCTACACTCTAATGGTACTACTCACAGCGGCACTACTCAACGTTGTAGCAAAGCTGCTAATCATATAATGGACTTAAAGCCACAAGTGGATCCATGGTCGTCAAGCGACTATGCGATCCTCAAATTCTTCCTCCATTCCATAATTCCCACCCATATGCATCCTAAACATAATATCGTATGAATGCAACATGCACATGAGTAACCTCCATAAAACTCATACACATCACATAGGGGTATTTTAGTATTTAACAATCAAGGGTATTTTTGTAATTCTACCCTACAAAAGTATTATCGTAATTCTACCATATAGGGGTATTATGGTAATTTTCCAAACTAAAGGTATTTTGGTAATTCTACAAATTAATTTCATAAATCGAGGGTATTATGGTAATTTTCCAAGCTAAGGTTATTTTGGTAATTTTACATAATAGAGGTATTTTAGTAATTTTATAAATCTAAGGATATTTCGGTAAATTTTCAAATCAGGGTATTCGGTCCCTCTCGGGTTTTAGTTATAGACTTTGGCCCATTAACAAGTCCTTGCGGCTAAAGCGATCATACACTATGCACTAGCTAGGATTCCAAAGAAGAGGAGGTGGGCCACTAGGACCGCTTAAGTACCAAGCTCTCCCTAGATCCAATCCTAGACATGCATATGTCCATTGCCACACTCTAACCCAACGACTTGTTCACGGACATGTTTAATTATTGGAAGAGTTTTATGTTATTCAAGAGTTTGTCAAACTAGGCCTAGAGTCCATTAAACCCAAACATGTATTTCTAGAATCTCATAAGGCCCATTAAGCCCATTTCATGTCATATAGCCCATCAAACCAATTTCATGCTCATATAGCCCATTGGGCCCAATTACAATCCAACCATACAACCGTTCATGCCAATTCATTATTCATGCTCACATATCAACCATTCTTTGTTTTGGGCCTACAAGTTCTAAGAGCCCATTTGGCCACTTTCACTTTTAAATTCATCGATATCATGTGGGTAGTGTTTGTACACACACAGTTCTTTGCGACGTGCTATTCTATCCTTGGTCTTGAACCTACAACCAACCAACCTTCAATCAACCACCCATACTTAACCAAAATATTTACCAAAAGTCGAAGCCTTATCATAACCTTACCGCGTGCCACACGTTCTAGTAGCCTTTCCTTAGCTACTATTCGTGAATGTCCCCTAGATCTGCACTCAAACATATATCGTCAAAACAAGTGACTCATATTCCACATAACTCACCCCTATAGGCCATACTTACATTCGACCATCCACTAAACCACAACTGAGTCGAGAACACTTACCACTTTGCTAACGATCCTTACCTACCACACTTGCGATCTTTGAACCTTATCCTTTTCATCACAGAGTTAATGATAGGACACTTAGATAGCCTTCCTGCTTTTAGAAAAATGTACAAGAGAGGTTAGCCGAATACTTACCAAATCCATTTTTGATCCTGCGGCCTAAATTCAGCTTTTGAGATTAGTAAGGTGACAAAGACAATTTGGCCCAATAAAGAGAAGAAGAGGAGAAGTGATCGGCTAGAACTAAAGGTGAATAAGAGAAGGAATTTAAGAAGAGAAGGTATGGGGTATTCGGCTAGAGAGAAAACCAAAATTTTGGCAAAGGAACGATGGTTTTTTTCGGCAAATGGAAGAATTCGGCTAAGGGGGAAAAAAGAAATGTAATGGAACCCAATGAACCTCTAAAAGCAATTCGGCACCTCCTTTTATAGCCAATAGCTGAATCCTACCTTCCCCCACATCCCAATTCGGCACCAACTCTTCCCACCTCTCATCTCCTAATTTTTCTCCATGATATCTCCCTTATCTCATCCGAAATTCCCTCCTTTATTAGCTCACAAGACCAATTCAAACACTTCAACAAAAGAGTCCAAATTCCATACAACTCTGGCCGTCCACTATGCAAAATAAACACTCCAAAAAAACCTTGCCACTACTCGAACCTTGGACCTCTTCACGCCACCTTGCGACTGGGCCACAAGCCTATTTGTGTCCTATTTTCCCCTTAATCTGCTTAAGAGGCCTAATGCCTGAGGCTAGGGTCCACTAAAGCAAGAAAAATAATTTTTTCCCTATAGTCTTCCTTATCTCTAAGACTTCAAATAATCCCGATAATACCTTAAAATTATTACCCTAAGTGCTACTCATACAAACCAACTTTAGTGCACAGAAATTAAGGTTTCAAGATTTTTGGGTGTTACAACCCAATAGGCCTACATCTACTGGGCTCAAATTCAGAGCGTTACAATTCTACCCTCCTTAAACGTCCTCAAAATTTCCAACTAACTATTAATCGTACTACCCAAGTCTCACCATTATGCTTTCGCTGCACACTCTAATTCTAAAGCCAAAATAACACTCAGTATACTATGGTAAGGTACGTATCATTATTCGCATCTGGAGCATCTTCGTCCCCTTGGCGACGTGCTGCATAGAACAATGCTGGCTACCTCGCCTCAACATAACCTGCACCTCTACCTGGTGCTCCATGATCGTGTTCATTACCATCATCACCCCTAGCTTGTCCGCGGCCCATTGGTGGTTGTTGACCACCCCTTTGTGGCTGAAAATTACCTCTGCCATTGGCTCGCTCTTGATTTGGCCTTCTCGGGCACTCTCTAATCTTTTGTTCCATAGATCCATAGCTAAGAAATCTCCTATTCTCTTCCAACATTCACCCGTATGCCCTTTTCCACACACAACACAAGGTGGTATCCCGGTACTAGCAACAGTAGCAGGAGCCTCAGCTCTAACTGGCCCATTCACTCTGGCCCTTCTTGTAGGCCTCTGTTCAGTCCCCATAGCTTCCATATTCAGTTTGTTCTTGCCCTTCTCCTTTTTTTGGTGGAGGCGCTCCGTGTACTTTACTTCCTTCGCTATCTTTGCTGTCTCCACCAAGATCGCAAAGTCTTGCTCCCTCTGGGGAGCTACAAGAACCTTAAGGTTGTCTCTTAACCCATCCTCGAACTGTACACATCTCTCATGCTCTCTTACGACTATCCCCTTGGCATATCAACTGAGGCACAAAAACTCAGCCTCATACTCTGCTACTGACTTATCTCTTTGAGTCAGATTCAAAAACTCCTTCCTTCGAGCATCCACATAGGCTGCTCCAATGTACTTCCCCTTGAATGTCGACTTGAAGAACTCCCAGGTGATCTGCTCCGGTTGGTTGCCCTCCTTTACCAATCGACTAATATGCTATTTTGACATTTCCTCGATCTAGATCTTAGTTCCGCTTTTACCAATCTAATTAATATCAAAATTAACTTACTTATTCAACATTCCATTCAATTTTCATCCAAGAACATATAAATGGGAAATTTGCATTTTGCCCTAACATTTCACATTTTCACAATTTAGTCCCTATTTCACAAAACACAAAATACACATCATTTCATTAAACTCTAGTGTAGCCAAATTTTATTAAGGTTCATAGCAGCCCATTTCTTTCATTTATTTCATATTTTGACCACTCAATTTACAAAATTCACAATTTAATCCTAAATAGGCATTTTTACTAAAAATCACTTAATTAAACATGAAAATCTATTAATTTTTCATCATCAAACACAAAAATCATCAAGCTTTCAACAATGGAAAATCTCAAATTCATCATCAATTCAAAAAATTACAGCATGGGTTTGCTAGCACTCGAAGCAATAATCTCAAAAACGTAAAAATTATCAAAAATGGAGCAAAACACATACCCAAATCAAGCTTCCAAAGGTGCTGAATATTCAGAGCTTTCAAAGCTTTATTTTCTTCTTATGTTTCGGCCAAGAAACATGAATGCATGGCCATTTTAGTTTTTCTTTTATTTTATTTCATGTTATTTTACATTTTACTATTTTAACCTTAAGTATTTAATTAGAAACTATATAATGGTTGTCCATATTTGTCCACTCAAATATTTAATGGTTAATTTACAACATAAGGACTCAATATAATAAATGCCATAGCAATGTAGCACTTTAACAAATAGCTAGCCACTTTTGCAATTTACGCGATTAAATCCTTTTTCACAAATCGGCACTTAAACAATCAAAAATTTCATGTGAAAATTTCACACATATCAATTCACATACTTTAATCTTGGAAAATAATATTAAAATATTTTTTTGACTTGTATTTGTGGTCTCGAAACCACTATTCCGACTAAGGTCTAAATCGGGTTATTACAGCTCTCCCCCCTTAGGGATTTTTGTCCCCGAAAATCTTACCAGAAAGTAGATTAAGGATTTGCTTCCACACAATACATTTCAAATTCACACATAGCTTCGGATTTCAAATCTCTTTAATATCATATATGCCATGACCAAACTACATCTACGATATGCACCTATACTATAGCCGAATATAACCAAATAAAATCCATATCATCCATGCATCATAAAAACATATCCATATGCACCATTTGATCATTTAAAAAAAACGTATATCTCCACATCAACTAACATAGAATATAAGCCATATTCGTATGGCTATATTACATATAATAACAAAGTTTCCAACTCAAACAAAGACATTTACCATCCTATACATGCCTTTATCCAAAATAAACCAAACTAAAGGAGTACCAAAAAGATGATAGTGTGGTTGACTTTGCTGACGATTTCCCGAGCCCATAGCTTGACCAAAATCTATAAAACAGATCATTGAACACACAAAGTAAGCTTACTAGCTTAGTAAGTCTTAAGCAAATTCAATACAACATTTAAACATAAAGGCCTTTTTATTCACTAAATTCGTAACATAGAATATAAGCATTTCATTATGTAAATAAAATCATGACCAAATGCTTTTAGTACTATTAACCTAAATATTAACACTTTATCAACATAAGTTTATACATTGTCAAGTCATATGGATATCATATGCATTTGTACATACCAAGTTGAATGAACATATTTTAAACATCAATCACATATTTATTTATTTATTATACGCACATGCAAATACCTTCAAACTCTTTTACCATGGACATCTCCCTTATAGCCGATTCTTCAAAGTAATATACATTTAAAACTCAATTTCATATATATATATAAAATTCATACTCATCATGGATAGCTTAATAGTACATAATAAAATCCTTAATGAATTACCAACTAATTCATATCATACTCAACTCAATGATAGTATACCAACGTACTACATTTCTTACTAATACAATAGGCTTACACTTACCCGAGCTTTTAGCGCATTGCATTAAATGTGACTCACCTTGTTTAATTCTTAGATTCTCCGTTTATAGTATATCACCGGCATTAAGCCTGCTAGGCATTTTAGCCTTTAATTATACACCGGCATTGAGCCTGCTAGGCAATAAGCCTGAAATAATTCACCAGCACGAGGCCTGCTAGGCATAAAGCCCGATATAGATCACTAGCACAAGGCACCTTTAGGCTCGAAGCCCGATATAGATCACCAAGACAAGGCACGCTGGGCTCGAAGCCCGATATATATCAACATAATTAACCATTTAATACACTTTTCTTAATGCTAACATCACAAACAACTCATATACTTCATATTATCTTCACATATCAAACCGAACATACTTATTCACATTACATTAAACAAAATAAATCCAATCCAATATAATACACCCACATTCGGCCATCTCCTATATTTATGCTTTAAATATCCAAATTTCATCATTTACTATATTCTTAAATAATTCTTTGACGTATATTTGCTTAAGGACTTACCTCGACTATCGACGGACCACGTAGACCGGCTATTCAATAACCTTCGCCTTTCCCCGATCCAAATCCGTTTTTCTTTGTTCTTGATCTAAACACATTAAAATTCAGCCCATTCAAGTACATTTCATCTCAATTTAGTCCCAAAGCACATAAACAGAAAAATTACCATTTTATCCCTAATGTTTCACATTTTACAATTTAGTCCTATTTGCACAAAACACAAAATACAAAAATTTCCTTATATCACCTAATGGCGAATGTTCTTAGGGACCATACTAGTCCATTTATTTCATTTATTTTGCATTTGGTCCCTCAAAATTCATTTTTGCTATTTAGCCCAAAATACTCAAAATCACCAAAATCCAAAGACAAAACTTATTAATCTAACATATATCTTTCATAATTCATCAACTATCATCATAAAACTCATGAACTCATCAATGGCACATTTCAAAATATTCACCAAATAAAAAATTCAAGCATGGGTCTTGAAGTATTCGAAGCAATGATCACAAAAACGTAAAAATTATCAAAAATCGAAATCAAACTAACCTTGGATTTGAGCTTACAAGTGCCGAATTTGAAGCTTGAAAACCTATTTTCTTCCTTAACACATTCGACCTAAATGAACTAAAAGATGAATATAATTGTTCTTATGTTTTATTTATCATATATTATGTTATTTAACTATTTACTATTATAACCTTATATTATAAAAATTTTATAACATATAACTTAAGGTTAATCTTGTCATATACCACCCATTAACTTAAAATGGGCTATTTTCCTTTTAATACCTCATATTAAAAAGCCATTATCATTCTAACACTTTTCACTATAGTTTGTAACTTTTACATATTACTCGATTAAATCCTTTTTCTAAATTAAACATACAAACGATTAAATTTTCCTACGAAACTTTCACACACATTAATTCACATATAATAAGGACAAAATATAATATTTAAATATTTCTTGGACTCAGATTCATGGTCCCAAAACCACCGTTCCTATTACGGTCAAATTTGGACTGTTACAACTCCCACCTTTAGGGATTTTCGTCTCCGAAAATCTTACCATTAAATAAAGTTGGATATTGTTGCCTCATTGAATCCTAAGGCTCCCATGTTGCATTTTCAACTCCGTGATGATTCCATAGTGCTTTCACTAATGTAGCATTTTCAACTCCGTGATGATTCCCGGGCTAAAATACGAATCGGTTCCCCTTCGTACGTCATATCGGATCGAATTTCAATTTCAGACAGAGAAATCACATGTGATGGATCTGATCTGTATCTACGGAGCATCGAAACATGAAACACATTGTGTATCTTTTCTAATTCAGAAGGAAACTTCAATCTATAAGCAACAGGCCCGATATGTTCGATGATTTCATACGGTCCGATGAATCTCAGACTTAGTTTGCCCTTTCAACCAAATCAGAGTACTTTCTTCCACGGGGAAACTTTCAAAAATACTCAATCTCCGACTTGAAACTCAATGTCTTTACGTTTAAATCAAGATAGGACTTTTGATGATCCGAGGCAGCTTTCAAACTATCTCTGATTATAGCCACTTTCTGTTTTGTCTCTTTAATCAAATCAACCCCGTGTATCTTATTTTCACTGACCTCGGTCCAGTACAACTGTGTACAACACTTGCGGCCATATAGAGATTCGTAAGGTGCCATTTTGACACTAGATTGAAAACCGTTATTATAGGAAAATTCAATCAAGGGTAAGTATTTTTCCCACGTACCTTCAAACTCAAGGACGCAACATCTCAACATGTCCTGAAGTATCTGAATGGTTTGTTCAGACTGACCGTCTGTTTGCGGATGAAAGGTTGTGCTAAAGTGGAGTTTAGTACCTAAAGCATCTTGCAACTTCTTCCAAAATCGCGATGTGAATCTCGGGTCTCTGTCTAAAATAATGGAACTTGGCACACCATGTAACCTCACAATTTGTGATACATACAATTCAGCAAGTTTATCGAGCGAATAGTCTGTATGAACTGGCACAAAGTGAGCTGATTTGGTCAGTCTATCCACTATAACCTAGACTGCATCTTTCTTACTCGATGTCGTAGGTAAACCGGATACAAAATCCATAGTAATTCTATCCTATTTCCATTCAGGTATCATGATCGGCTGAAGTAACCCAGAAGGCACTTGATGCTCGACTTTTACTTGCTGACAAATTAAACACTTTGAAACAAATTCAGATATATCCCGTTTCATGCCAGGCCACCAATAGAACTATTTCAAATCATTATACATTTTCGTGCTACCCAGATGTATCGACAATCGACTATTATGAGCCTCGTTTAAAATCATCTGAATCAAATCCACATTCCTCGGAACACATATTCAGCCTTTGAAGTTCAAACAATCATTTTCATCAATTCGAAACTCTGACTCTGCATCATTTTCACACTAAACTCGTCTAGCAATCATATCTTTGTAAATTTTCTGTGCATCACAAATTTGCTGAATAAACAACAGTTTTGCCTTCAACTCGGCTATGATCGAACCATCACCAGACATAACCATATATGCGTTCAACGCAAGTAGAGTAAACAATGAGTTTCGACTTAAGGCATCCGCAACAACGTTGGCCTTCCTCGGATGGTAATCAATCACCAATTCATAATCTTTCAACAGTTCTAACCATCTGCGTTGTCTTAAATTTAGGTCTTTCTGAGTCATCAAATACTTTAGACTTTTGTGATCCAAATAAACATGACACTTCTCACCGAATAAGTAATGACGCCAAATTTTCAATGCGAAAACAATGACTGCTAATTCCAGATCATGAGTCGGATAATTTCTTTCATGAGGCTTCAACTGTCTCGAAGCATAAGCTACTACCTTGCCTTCTTGCATTAAGATGCAACCAAACCATTCAAAGAAGCACCACTGTACACAACAAATTCTTTACCCAATTCAAGTTGAATTAACGCTGGAGCTTCGGTCAAAAGAGCTTTCAACTGATCAAAACTTTTCTGACACTTTTTCGTCCACTCTAACTTGACATTTTTCTGTAGTAGCTTTGTTAAAGGTGTAGCTATCATGGAAAAACCTTTCACAAATCGTCTGTAATATCCAGGAACTCCCAGAAAGCTTCGGATCTCAGAAACATTCTTTGGTGGCTTGCAATCAAGTATAGCTGATATTTTGTTCGGATCAACTTTGAATACGTATTTGAAACAACATGACCCAAAAGCTAACTTCATTCATCCGAACTCACACTTACTAAACTTTGCATATAACTGTTGATCTCGCAAAGTTTGTAGCACCAATCTCAAATGCTCGGCATGTTCGATTTCATCTCTAGAGTAGATCAGGATATCATCTATAAACATACCACAAACCGATCCAAATACTGTCTGAAAACTTGATTCATCAAATCCATAAAAACAACAGTGCATTAGTAAGTCCAAAAGGCATAACCAGAAACTCAAAATGTCCGTACCTCGTTCGAAATGTAGTCTTTGGCACATCAGGATCTCTGACTCGCAACTGGTAATAATCTGATCTCAGATCTATCTTTGAAAACACTGAAGCCCTTTTCAACTGGTCAAACAAATCATCAATTAGAGGCAACATGTATTTATTCTTTATTGTCACTTTATTTAACTGCCGATAATCAATATACATTCGCATAGTCCCATCTTTCTTTTTCACAAATAGAACTGGTGCACCCCAAGGAGAGAAACTCTGTTGTGTAAAGCCCCTATCTATCAACTCTTGCAACTATGCTTTCAACTCTTTCAACTCAGTAGGTGCCATTCGATACGGAGCTATTGAAATCAAAGTCGTTCCCGGTACTAATTCAATGCCAAACTCAATCTCTCGAACTGGTGGTAAACCCGATAATTCTTCAGGAACTACATTTGAGTATTCACACACAATTGGTACTGATTCAATCTATTTTTCAGACACTTTATTATCCAACACTTAGGCCAAGAAAGCTTCACATCCTTTTCTCACATACTTACGAGCCAACATCGAGGATATTACTGTCGGTAACCCATTCAGATCATTAGATTCAACCCTGATAATCTCACCGCTCTGACATCTCAAATCAATAATCTTTCTTTTGCAATTCACCACAGCATCATGCAAAGTTAACCAGTCCATTCCCAAAATTATGTCAAACTCGTCGAAAGGTAACAACATTAAATCAGCTGGAAAGTAGAAATCTCAAATCATCAACGGGCAACCTTTACACATTTTATCAATGAGTACACATCGACCCAAGGGGTTGGACACACGAATACAAACTCAGTAGACTGAAGAGGCAGAGTCTTACTGGTTACCAAAGCTTCACACACATATGAATGAGTCAAACCAGGATCAATCAATGCAATCACAGTAGTATCATAAAGAGTGAAAGTATCAGTGATAACATCTAACTGGTGCACGAGCCTCCGATCGAATTGTAGTGTCTTTAGTTCCTTTCTGATCGCCACTTACATTTCCCAAATGCCTAGGTGGTGCGCTTCGCACTAACACATTACTCGATCGATATTACAGGCTATATTTTACTCGGCTAACATCGGGCACTTTCTGATAAAATGATCTGACGATCCACATTTATAGCAGGATCGATCACGGAATCTATAACTCCCAAAATGCCATTTACCATAATGCTTGCATTCAACTCGATTCTGCTGAACATTACCAACACTAGCCATCAAAGTAGCTCGAGAACCCGCAGGAGGTTGGTCTCGTCTAGACATGTCTGAAATAACTTTATGTCAGCCGAAGTCATCATTGAACTTCTTAGATACAGAATGGAAAGTCTTACTCGATGATCTTTTACGAGTGTCTCTAGCTTCCATTTGAGCCTTTCTTTTCTCTTTCTCAAGCTCTTCAGCTTTGCAAGCTCGCTCGACAAGTACCACGAACTCTTTGATTTCAAGAATGCCAACAAGCAACTTTACGTCTTCATTCAGACCGTGTTCAAATCTTTTACACATAATAGCTTTAGTTGATACACACTCTCGGGCATATCTGCTCAATCCTCAATCGAACAGACCTTGCCTAATAGACTGGAATTGACAAATTTTCGCTCATATTCAGTCACAGTCATGCGACCCTATTTTAGTTCTAGAAATTCTTTCCATTTCTGATCGATGAATCTCTGGCTAATATATTTCTTACGAAACTCGATATGGAAGAAATCCCAAGTCACTTTTTCTTTTGGGACACCGATACTAGTGTATTCCACCAGTGATATGTAGTGTCCCATAGTAAAGATATAGCACACTTAAGGCATTCATCTGGAGTACAGGATAGCTTATTAAGTACCCGAATAGTGTTATCAAGCCACATCTCAGATCGCTCTACGTCATCATCATCATTAGCTTTGAATTCTTCAGCCCCATATTTCCTGATTTTATCAATGGGAAGCCTACTAGATCTCATTGGATCTATCATCAGAGGTGCGAAAGGAACCAGAGTTGGATTATTCTGGGGTGGAGGTTGTTGTATAGCCGAGTTAGTCTGAATAAACTGGGTAAACTATTCATTCATCATCTGGTAGAAGGCTTGCTTAGTCTCCCCCTCATGGATACCTGAAACAGGTCGAGATTCTACCGGCACTGATCGGCGTGTGCAATCAGGCGCTACACTCTCTACATCATCCGCTACGGCTCTGTCAGGATCCATTTACTATATAAAACACAGTTTGAAATGTCAGAAGTCACCACACTATCGTATATATAATAAAGGCATGTATAGCTAGACTCTCACGCGCTACAGTAGTCCTAGAATCGACTAAACCGTAAGCTATGATACCAATCAAATGTAACACCCCTAACCTGTACCCGTCGCTGGATTAGGGTTATGAGGCATTACCAAACTAAACACCATTCCGAATAAACATTCAATTGAATTCGACACAAGCAAAGCAATCCCTATTTATCACATGACAAAATCTGATATTCATCCATAATTCTATAATGCATATACAAGCATATCAAATTACATCCTGACCAAACATACAATTGATATTATGAACTTATCACGCATGCATTTCCTTATAGAAAGTGTCCCATTTATACTTGCACATGATTATTCAAATACCATGCACCAAATTTGAATACATTTATTAATGTACCTAACCCTTGCAATTTATTTATTTAACCATTCAAAGGTTCGGCCATGCTATTACCAATATCATAAGCATACCGCAGACGTTCAAATATTGAGATCAAACCTTACAATTTTCACATACCATTTGAGATTCATGCTTAAACGAAATATTACTAATACCAACTACCTCAAGTATACATCACTTACTATAATGCCGAAGCCTATGTCACAACTCAATCATCATTAGTAATGTATTTTAGCAAGTAACTCACGAATAGTCCTTGGACAAAATCATTCATACAATGCAACTCTATGTTCCGTATATATATATAATTCAAGGTTCGGTATATTGATCTGAACATATAACAAGATTATCGCCTAACTACTATATATATATATATACCTACATAAATCATCAAATATCACCATCATCTCTTTACTAGCCAAATGCATAACTAAACATATCACACATATATGCCATGACCAAACTACATCTACGATATGCACCTAGATCCGAATATAACCAAATAGAATCCATATCATCCATGCATGATAAAAACATATCCATATGCACCATTTGATCATTTAAAAAAAAACTGTATATCTCCACATCAACTAACATAGAATATAATCCATATTCGTATGGTTATATTACATATAATAACAAAGTTTTCAACTCAAAGAAAGACATTTACCATCCTATACATGCCTTTATCCAAAATAAAACAAACTAAAGAAGTACCAAAAAGATGATAGTGTGGTTGACCTTGCTAACGATTTCCCAAGCCCGTAGCTTGACCAAAATCTATAAAACAGATCATTGAACACACAAAGTAAGCTTACTAGCTTAGTAAGTCTTAAGCAAATTCAATACAACATATAAACATAAAGGCCCTTTTAATCACTGAATTCGCAACATAGAATATAAGCATTTCATTATGTAAATAAAATCACGACCGAATGCTTTTAGTACTATTAACCTAAATATTAACACTTTATCAACATAAGTGTATACATTGTCAAGTCATATGGATATTATATGCATTTGTACATACCAACTTGAATGAACATATTTTAAACATCAATCACATATTTATTTATTTTTTTTGTACGCACATGCAAATACCTTCAAACTCTTTTACCATGAACATCTCCCCTTATAGCCGATTCTTCAAAGTAATATACATTTACAACTCAATTTCATATATATATATATATATATATATAATTCATACTCATCATGGATAGCTTAATAGCACATAATAAAATCCTTAATGAATTATCAACTAATTCATATCATACTCAACTCAATGATAGTATACCAACTTACTAAATTTCTTACTAATACAATAGGCTTACAGTTACTCGAGCTTTTAGCGCATTGCATTAAATGTGACTCACCTTATTTAATTCTCAGATTCTCCGTTTATAGTATATCACCGGCATTAAGCCTGCTAGGCATTTTAGCCCGAATTACACACCGGCATTGAGCCTGCTAGGCAATAAGCCTGAAATAATTCACCGGCACGAGGCCTACTAGGCATAAAGCCGGATATAGATCAAACACAAGGCTTACTAGGCTCAAGCTTGATATAGATCACCTAAGTACAAGGCACGCTGGGCTCGAAGCCCGATATAGATAAACATAATTAACCATTTAATACCATTTTATTAATGCTAACATCACAAACAACTCATATACTTCATATTATCTTCACATATCAAACCGAACATACTTATTCACATTACATTAAACAAAATAAATTCAATCTAATATAATACCCCCACATTCGGCCATCTCATATATTTATGCTTTAAATATCCAAATTTCATCATTTACTATATTCATAAATAATTCTCTGACGTATATTTGCTAAGGACTTACCTCGACTATCGATGGACCACGTTGACTGGCTATTTGATAACCTTCGCCTTTCCCCGATCCAAATCCGTTTTTCTTTGTTCTTGATCTAAACACATTAAAATTCAGCTCATTCAAGTACATTTCATCTCAATTTAGTCCCAAAACACATAAACCGACAAATTACCATTTTATCCCTAATGTTTCACATTTTTACAATTTAGTCCTATTTTCACAAAACACAAAATACACAAAATTTCCTTATATCACCTAAAGGCCGAATGTTCTTAGGGACCATACTAGTCCATTTATTTCATTTATTTTGCATTTTGGTCCCCTCAAAATTTATTTTTGCAATTTAGCCTAAAATACTCAAATTCACCAAAAATCCAAAGACAAAACTTATTAATCTAACATATATCTTTCATAATTCATTAACTATCATCATAAAACTCATGAACTCATCAATGAAGCATTTCAAAATATTCACCAAAATAAAAATCCAAGCATGGGTCTTGAAGTATTCAAGCAACGATCACAAAACGTAAAAATTATTGAAAACCGAAACCAAACTAACCTTGGATTTGAGCTTACAAGTGCCAAATTTGAAGCTTGAAAACCTATTTTCTTCCTTAACACATTCGGCCTAAATGAACTAAAAAGATGAATATAATTTTTCTTATGTTTTATTTATCTTATATTATGTTATTTAACTATTTACTATTATAACCTTATATTATAAAAATTTTATAACATATAACTTAAGGTTAATCTTGTCATATACCACCCACTAACCTAAAAATCGGCTATTTTCCCTTTTAATACCTCATATTAAAAAGCCATTTTCATTCTAGCACTTTTCACTATAGTTTGCAACTTTTACATTTTACTCGATTAAATCCTTTTTCTAAATTAAACATACAAACGATTAAATTTTCCTACGAAACTTTCCCACACATTAATTCACATATAATAAGCACAAAATATAATATTTAAATATTTCTCAAACTCGAATTCGTGGTCCCGAAAGCACCATTTTGATTAGGGTCAAATTCGGATTGTTACATAAAATTTATCAACACTCTATTTCAAAACAACAACCAATCATTGATTCCACATCTAAAATTCTAAATCAGAAACCCATTCACGTTAAACCCCTTATAGCTTTCAATTTGATAACATATTTTTAAGTTTCACGAATTCACTTAGTAAACATCAATTTAACTTCTAATTCAGCTAACATATGTTCATCATCTGATAAGTTCAATCACGTACTCATCGCTCATAAAGCACACAAAAGTTTCCTATTCGAACATCCTAAAATATAATCATTTTTGTCGATAAAATCACTTACAAACTCAAAAGTTTTCGACGATTCGAGCTACCTTTGCTTTGCCAAGTTCGGATCTCGCTTTGCAACATGAAATATTAACTCAAAGTCTTTTAAGAGTTCGAGCCATTTTTATCATCCCCAAATTCAATCTTTCTCGACATTAAACATTTTAAACTCTTATAGTCATCAAATATGTCACATAACTCTTTTTATGCGACTTTAAATGTATAGAATCACAAGATATCTCTGATTAATTCATTCTAGAATAATTTGAGGTGTTGGTCAATTTTAAACTCCTTGAAGAGGAGTAATCGATTAGAACATATTTGAACCATTCAATAATATATGGCCAAAATCATAATCTCTTTATTTAAATCATTATTATATGAGATTCAAGTATGTGATTGATGTGGGATTAGTGAGTGGAGGCGGCATATTAATCGGTGAACCTCCAGAGGTTTGGTACCTCAGAGATATGGGATCGCCTGCGCGTTGATTTGGTATCGATGATTCACCTTCTCCATTAATTTTTAATGATGCTTAGATCGCGGACATTTGAAAATATCTTCAAATACAAAGTTATTATAAATTTTGAAAGTTTCAACAATTGAACTAACTTTAATTTACCACAAAATTTCTCAAATAGAATCGTTCGATAGATATAATTACATACCAAGTCTTCAAGAATACAAATTCTTCTTCGTTCGATAGATATAATTGCATCGTCCTTCAATTCATACATGTAAGTTCAAAGTTTATTTTCAGTTTGTAGATAGATTCAAACACATATGACCCAATTAACTTTTCAATCAAATAATTCAGATCATACTAACTACTAAATCGATCTTTTTAAAGAAATCTTTCTTCTCATTAGAAGGATAACCCCAGACATATCATTATACAGATTGATTTTGATCTTCTATCATTTTCACTTTTATCAATGTCCTCTTCACAAGAACTAGAAAAGAGTTTATAATGAAGCTGTCTCATATATTAATCATCGAAACTCTGAATTGTATTGAAATCACCTTATCCAAATAAAAATCATTGGGCCTTACTAAGAACGATGTCTCAACCCTCTAATAAATATTATCCCGGCTGTTAATGAAGCATTTGAACATAGAAAGGAATCAACTATGATTTAAATAGAAACCATTGCAGAAACACAACTTCTATAACTCTGAGGACGGTACCATTGTACTCTCACATTTTTAAGCCAGAAATTATAATCATAATAGACATAGTCATCTCTGTCAAATAGAGATTTCTTGCAGATAATCATATGGAATCATAAGAAAATCGGAATAATGAAATTTCAACATTCGAAGCTACATAGGATATCTGAAATTTACAACCCTTATAGAATGATATCGATTTTGGTGATATCCTAGAAAATGTCCAAAAAGAACAATGTCACTCATATATACTGAAATCCATAGTAACATAAGTAATATAATCTTCACGTATATTCAACAGAACAATAACCATTAGAAACAGAATATTAGCCTCGTACAGATTTTACCGTCAACTTTCATATCCACACAATGGAATAAATTATCATAGAAAGACATAACAATGTTGAACATAACCCTAACAGATCAACGATGCTTCCGTCTATTAATATGTTTAGCTAGAGTTCTCATACGATAAGACTTTCTTTCTGAAATTAAATAGTCACATATACTTACGAGGATAAATGTACACAGAATGCCCGAAGGAATCATAATAATCGCCTTGACTATAACCATTGCATTCAACCATCAATACAATTCAATCATTATTCAACTGTCTAATTACATCATAAAAATTTTCACATTATCCCTCACTAACATAAATCAATTCGGAAAAGCTTTGATTAATACTTTCTTTAAATAACATACTTGAATAGGTCATTTGATCGGAGTTATCTTCTTCTTTAACAAAGGACATTGCATAATCTTAATAGTCTTCATAACTTTTCAATATCGCTTTAGTACTATCTTCATTTCTTGATTCATTCTCTTTTAACCACATTAGTAATCTTTTAAACACCGATCTCTGTAACTCCACACTCATGAGTTTATTCATCCCAAAATCTTCTGATTTCATTTTAACCTTTCAGCGATAAGGGGTGAGGGTAGTAAAGCCTCAAATTTAACTCTCACATACATGCATATAACATATACTATCACAAATAGCCTATTCATGAAACAGCCCGATTTAGGGCCTAGTCAAAATAGTGCTTGTGAGACCACAAATTCAAAGTAAAAATATGTGTTTTATAATTCTATGAGGCTATTTATGTGTTTGCATGATTGTGTAAAAAAATTTCATGAGGAAATTTTATTTATTAGCGATCAATTTGTCCATTAGGACTAAATTGGAAAGATTAGAAAATATGATATTCTAGAAGATTTAAGCATGAAATAGAATCATAAAAATTACTAGAGGTCCTTATTTAACAATTAGACCATTATATGTTGAGATGGAAAACATGGTTATGAGAAGGAAAAATCTCAAGAAAGGGCCTTATGGACATTTTAGTCATTTGGTTAATTAATGAATTAAAAAGGGAAAAATAAGTCAAAATCTTGTCCATCTTCTTCCTCTAAGTGCGGAAATTTGCAAGGAGACATAGCTAGAGTTTCTTCAACTTCCAAGCTTGATAGTAAGTGCATCCTAGCCCCGTTTTTAATATTATTCATATTTTTGAGATCCTCGTAGCTTGATTTAGCTATTTCTAGCTATATTTTGAGCTAGGGTTCATGTTAAAAAATTTACCCATGTATGACATGCATGTATTTTGATGTTTTATGGAAGAATATGAAAGTTTGATGTATGATAAACATATTTTTCTAAGTGATTTTCATGAAAAATGCATAAAAGGACCAAATTGTAAAAGTTATAAAAATGGTCATACATGGGTGAAATAGAGGAAATTGGGGACTGTTGTAATTAAGAATATGATTTGTCTAGGCTTAAAATACAAGAAAGTTGAATAAAAATCATTTTACGAGCCTAGGGGCAAAATTAAAATTATGTGAAAGTTTAGGGGCAAAATTATAATTTTGCCAAAGTATGATTCATGGGTCAATTTAGTCAATGTGAGTATTAAACAAGTGAAATTATTATTATAGATCAAGAAACATGAAGCCCGGATCGAAACCAAGGCAATAACATGGTTGTGGACTAAATCAAATACCTACACACATTTTGAATACTGAGGTAAGTTTGTGTGAAATTTAAGTTACATTATGTTTTATTATTCTTAATTTCTTGATATCATGAAAAATGAATATTATTTGTATGAAAACCGACTAATGATACCTTGATGAGAATATGATGAGAATATGTTAAGTTGAAGTCCCGATAGAATATTCGAAATAGCAAGGATATCTATGTCACAACATGAGATAAAGAAGGTCTCGTATAAGACCATGTCTGGGACATGGCATTGGAACCGAATGTAGGTCCCATCACTACACCAAAATAGACTTTTAACGGCATTTTTTTAGGCTTTTAGCGGTGTTTATAAGCGCCACTAATAGTATTTACGGTGTTTTCTAAAGCGCCACAAAAAGTGCCGCTAAAGATCATGACTTTTAGCGATGCTTTTCCCACAAACACCGCTAAAGGTCATGACTTTAAGCAATGCTCTCCTGCAAACTCCGCTAAAGCTCATGACTTTTAGCGGTGCTTTTCCCACAAACACCGCTAAAGGTCATGACTTGTAGCGGCGCTTAACCGCAAATGCCGCTAAAGGTCATGACTTTTAGTGGCGCTTTTCCGCAAACGCCGCTAAAGGTCATGACTTTTAGTGCTGCTTTTCCCACAAACGCCACTAAAGGTCATAACTTTTAGCAGCGCTTTCTCCACAAACACCGCTAAAAGCATGACCTTTAACGACGCTTTCTCTAAAAACGCCGCAAAAACTTGACCTTTAGTGGCGCTTTTTCTGAAAACGCCACTAAAAGCATGACCTTTAGCGGCGCTTTTTCAAAAACGCTAAAAGTCATGAAAAGTAAAAAAAAATTATAAAAAAATTAATAAGATTAAAATATTATAAAAAATTTAAGGGAGAAATAGTAAAATTAAACATTTTTCAGCCCATAACATTTAAACCAAAAAAAAAAAAGTTAAGCCAATCAATACTAGGATTTTAATTAACAAATTAAGCCACACCGTAAAACCAGCCAATAAAAGAAGTGGGGGAAGAATAAAGAAATAAAAAATAAGGATGTGATAAAATTTCATCAGCAAAACAAAATCATGGCTAGTTTGAGTTATTTATCTGTTGCACCGACTTCTCATTGTTCATCACTTTAGGTTGTTGCTTCACAACTAGGGCAATCAACTTCCACACTGCATATTAAAAGAAAAGAATATATGAAAGCAAATTCAAAAAGAATTTCATAATAGGGATTCACTTACTGTAGATGTTGGCTGCAAACCACTCATTGATGATTTTCACCCAAGTGCTTGTCCACCCAACATCCATGCTTGCTGCAAAGTGAGTAAAAGCATGTATACACTAGAAAAATAATCTTACAAAAACTGTGAAAATTAATATATATTACTTACTTGCTTGCAGAGTTTTCCAGGTTCCAACTGATGAATAACATGGCAAAGTACGTGGCTCCCAAGGAGAATATGATGTAGAAAAACCCGTAGTTATAACGGATATCATCCTCAGCTTTCACCTCATCTTTGTGAAACTAGAAAATTGTAAGAGTTGTAAAGTATTTCTGATCAGAACCGTAAGAGATATCTTTGCTTTAATGAAGGAGAATTAAAGCCAGAACATCATGGTAATGATGTTTCACACAGCCATATTTGTTACATGATAAAGATCATCATCTTGATGATTGCAAATATGTGATGCTAGTCATTTCTTCCCTTTTCTCAACAGAGGTTATATTGTCTGTATCATCAGATAGAAGTACAAAAAAATACTCATGTAGCAATGAATGGTATTTCAAAGAAACTCATTTCTTGAGAATCATAACTTTGAATGCAAGGACATAGCCATCATCACTATGAGTAGAATAGCAGTCCATGTAATGAAGAATATGTTGAAAGAACATGATGGTTTTGGGGCATAAAAATAGTACATGGACACAATTCCACAGGTGGAAGCAACGTAAAAAAGCTGTTGAGGTAAATAATGCAATGGTGCATTGCGAATTAAAAGAAGACGATGAATTGTCGGCAAATACTTACTCAACTTTATGGAAATCAGAAAGGCCAAAAAGGTTTTCAAATCCACAAATTATGTAATATAATTCTAATAACTTGATAAGATAAAGCTTTTAATGTCTCTTGACCTCCATCCATAGTTCTCTCCAAATCTAATGCTACCATCTCCAAAATAAACATACACTTTTGCAGCAAGTCATGAAGGTTCATGTAGGATGTTTTATCCGGATAAGCATTCAGAAAAAGCAATATTATTCTGTAAAAACTCTTTTCTACTTTGATATTTAGCGGACCATCTGATAAGAGGATGAATGATATAATCATTGTATCGACTACGCACTTCCATCCCTCATCACTAAACTAACAGATGCTCAATTAAATGACTTTTTGTACAACTCCATGGGAAGTGTCTGAAATCATCACGAAAATTGGCAAGAAGCATGCAGTCCACACTACATGTTATAAATAACCACATATCATGATACTGGATTTAATTAATTTTTTAAAGTTGTCAAGAAGTTTTGCGAGATTTTAGATTCTTAGTGGCTGGAGCCAAAACATGAACAAAATCTATTTAGTTAATAGCCATAAGAGTTTTATAGTACCAGTAAGTACTCAACAACAAATAGAGGATAAACATAATGGTTAAAGAAATATACGATATTATCAATCAAAATAGCTATTTCAAATATAAGCAATGACATAAAGACGATCTTTAGATTAACAACTACGAACATTGATTTTCACGAAATTAATTTAATATGATAATCCAATGGAGAAATTAAATGCTAAAAGAATATAGATGTACTAAACTTTTGAAGAATCAGATGTATATCCTCCAAAACAAGGGATAAGTTCAGATAAATAGTTCACTACGTTGAAGATAGAAACTAATATTTGTAGACTAAAAACATATATAAAATAAAAACATTTTTGCTCATACAATAGAATAATCAAATCCTTTGATAAATACAACCAAGACCTTGAAATTAAACCAGGTTCTTTCATAATCAAAGCCCCACAGGATATATAAGGTTAAACATATTAATTTAAAATGTATACCCAATAAAATAGATTCATATCATACATAATAGAACTAGAATTTCAACATCCTGTCACTAATCCAAACCAAACACAACTTAACAAATATTCTCAAAGCAAATCTGGTTCTTGAAAAAAAAAAACAAGATAGTAAACTTTACTTGTACCTTCATTTTTGAATCAAATAACTTCTTAATGGTAAATATCAATTTTGCAAATCCTGTAATAGAGGAATTGTGTTAAATGTATAACACAGAATGACATGTGAAGCTCATTATAGAAAGTTGCAGTTTTTGCAGTTTTTAATAGGGGTTTATTATCTTTTATTAATTTTGGTTGTGGAAACAAAATGATTAGGCAACTAAGCTTACCATGGTACTTTGCATCAGAAATTAAAGAATATTTAGCCAAGTAAATATCAACATAAGTCAGTCCTGCATCTAGGAATTGCATCCTAAGTTGGATAACACTATCTTTAAGCTGCCTGTTAAATTCATGTGCAATCTCATTAAGAGACCTTAAGCAATCATTTTGATCCACGTTTTCATGTTACTGAGGATAATCTAGAACCTCAAAGGGCAAACAGCCTATTGGACCTGTGTTGTGTATCCAAAATGTTCTTGCTCTTTGATTATGTAGCTGCTGAAAAGGAAAGATAAACAAAAATAGAGTTAAAACATAAATTTTAAGATTTACATTATTCACATTTGTTAACCTAATTGCGATATAGGAGATTCAAAAGGAATTTATATTATGTTGTTCTTATTAGTATATGCTGAACTACATGGACTATTGTAACATCCCAAAATTGGGCCTAGTAGGATTGGGCCCATTGGGCCTTGAGCACGAAAATATTTAAAATTTTTGGGAGAATAAGAGAATGGCTTTTTTTCAAGTTGAACTTATTAGGAAGGGTATTTTGGAAAGTTGCGGGGTTTCTAGGAAGTTCCGGGTTCAAGTTAGGCCATAGGAAAATTTTAGTGTTGAAGCATTTAAAGGGGAGAAGGCAAGTGGCGTCTAGCATAAGGGAATAATTGGGCAACTGGCTAGCACAAGAGGAGCTTGTGGCCTAGTGGCAAGTGGCATGAATGGTAGAGGGGAGACATTGGGTTCGAATTGCACCTAGCTGCACTTATTTTGGATTAATATTTTTGGTGCTTTAAGGTAACTGTTGGCCAAGCTTTATATATGGTAAGGGAAGACTTTTTATTGATAGAAAGGAGGCTAAGGAATATGGTAAGGAGGAAGATAAGGGGAAAAAAAAGGAAATAAATGAAAGAAAAGGAAAGAGAAGGGAACATGTTGGCCTATAATGAGGTAAATTTTTTAGAAAGAGTTTTGGTCAACACTCATCTTTTCGGTAAAAATGATACAAGGTTTTGGTAGGAAGAAAGAAGGGAGCCGTATTTTGCCTTTAGCCTCTATGCAAATTTGTGCTTGTGAAGTTTTCATTCTTTTTGAAAAATTTTAGTGCTTTCTTTTCCAACATCTTTTTCTTTTGCTTTAGCCGAAACCATATAGCACACTTTCTCCATCTTTTCTTTTCTTTGACAACCCATCTCTTTTCTTCTTTAATGAACATTTTGAGGGCCGAATCAATCCATCCTTTACTGCTACTAATATTTCTCTTAGCATTGGTTTCAAAAGTTGATTGGTAAGTGGGAGATTAGGCCGAATATTGGTGGTAAGATGTTACTCTTTATTTCGATGTTTTACACCGCTCATGTGACTCTATTTTATGGTGATGATATCAACTTCTTGCTCTTATGGAAGGGCCGAATATTGGATGAAGGCTAACCCTTTGGTGCATAACTTATTTATTTTTAGGAACTCGTTGCAATAGCCAAAGTGCAAGGATGGATTTTAGAACCTAGTAGAGAAGGATCACGATTGTGGGGGCAACGAAGAGTGGTTCTTTAGGAAATCTGAATAAGGTGTGTAATCTCGTACCCTTCCGAATACATGTTTGAAATGGTGAGTAATCTCACACCTCTCTGAATATTTACATGATATGTTTTATGATTCGATAGAAAGATAAAAAAATTAGAAACCGGCATTTGTGATCAATCGGGCGTGCGTATGTTCGTGGTAGAAACCATATTTTGCAATGAAATAGTTTTTGGTTAGCAGCAGAGATGTAATTTTGAAAAATCATGAAAAATAGGAGAAAGAGAATTAGAAAGTGAATAAAACATAGAATTAAAGCTTATTGTGTCTATTTTTATATGAAAGAAAGCAGAGAAAGAGAAATTTTATATTCGTGATATTTTAATTTTAGTGAGGCCGGTTACGAATGACTTTGTGGTTCCACTGCTACATCTTGGAAAATCATTCAAAATTGTACAAAGTGAATTATGAGTTATAATTTATATTTATAGATTCCTTAGTGAGTATATTTTCAATAAAAACAAGTGGGAGCAATATATGAAAACTGTACAATGAGATATTTGGATTTAAGTTAAGAGAGGTCAGAATCGTTGGTTAGTGATACAGGGGAAAATTTAATGAATAAACTATACTAAACGGATAATCCAAATATTCTGGAAAACTTTTAATAAGAAGATATATGAGTATACTAAACGGATAATCCAAATATTCTGGAAAACTTTTAATAAGAAGATATATGAGTCTAGTTTCAAGGAAAAATTTACGGATCTAAATTTTGAGTTTCCTAACTCGAGTTATAGTCAATTTAGTCAATATGATGCAGATGGACAGTTTTAATTTTTATGCCCCAAATTAGTAGTTAAGTTTGGGGTTGCGAACTTACGAAAATACCCTCGATGGGTAAAATTACAGAAATACCTTTGAGTTGTGAAATTTATCAAAATGCTCCTATGGGCCGAATTACAAAAATGACCTTATGGGCTGAATTACAAAAATACCCCTAATGGGCCGATTTGATAGATTGCCCTAATGGGCCGATTTGTAAAGTGTTATAACGGGTCAAATTTTTTTAATGAATCTCTGAATTAATGATTTTTGTTTATATTTGTAAAAATCATGATTTACTATGTATGTTGCATTTAGATAATTTTGCATAGGATGGGAAAATGTTGAAGAGAAGTGATTCCGATGGCACTGCCACAAAAATGTTTGTTAATATGATTCACTATGATTCTGGTGGCTTGGCCACAATCAAAATATGTTATAAATGGCAACTTGCCTGCGATTGGTGTGCTTGGCGGGGTGGGTTGACTTGATCCCCACAGGTGTGATGGGATGGTACGGGTGGTGTGTAGCGGATGGATTATTAGGATGGGTTGGGTTGCATACTTTGCACATAATTATATATGTATATATTCTATTTTATAAATGGGCTTCAGCCCAAGATAATGCTATATGGGCTCAGGCCCAAGATGTTGTTAAACGGGTTCAGGCCTAGTGGATAACGGTAAGGGGATTATACACTGAGTTCTTGTAACTCATCCCCTTCTTTCTTAATCCTTGTAGGTAATGCTCAGTAATGTGGACTTGGGCTATGGATGACTCGATGGAGGCCATACTTCAGAAATGGTTTTTATTGAACTTTAGACTTCTATTTCCGCTTACTTTACTATTTTGGGTTTTTATGTTGTAATAAGGCCTCTGGATTATTTTACTTTTGCTTTATGTTTGACGTACTTATTATTTTGCTTAAATCACTTTAAATGGGAAATTTTCTAAAAACTAAAGGTTTTCTAAAATTGATTAACCAATGGATTTTATAATAAATATGGACAAATAATTTAACTTGGATTTTCTTTCGAAATTTTCAACGTCATTTTCAAAAGTCACGGTTTTAAGGTTCGCTAGTTCAATTTTCAATTTACCAATCATCCTCTTGAAAATAGTAGTATTTTATAGAATATCTATATTCAAAATTGTTTTTCTTAAACTATAACTAAATGACACCAAATTTAGTACAAACTCAAGTTCTTTAAACATTTTCTTTGTGTGACATACCAAATTTGGTCGTAACGCATGGGTCAGGTTTGGGGTGCTATATTTTATGGTATCAGAGCTCGGTTACAAAACTCGGCTGTGATTTAGGTTCAAAAGCATTTTCCAAAGCTATTTAAAATTTTTGATTTATAAATGCATGTTCCAAAGGAAGTATGGCACCACGGGTATCTGGCACCAAGTCAAGTAAGTTTATGTTTTTATTTTATGATTGGTGTGGTATGACTGTAGAAATACTCTAGAACTTTTAGTTTTAGGAGTTGAAACTATAGAGATTGAGACTATAGGATGTGTTTTTGCGAAAACAACTTTACTTCCCACACTTCATAAAATATTGTTTAATAAACACCAAAACGAAGATCTTGATTAAGTAAGACTAGTAATAAGATTAAGTCGATTTAGTGAACATGAGCGCTAGAGGACGTGGACCCGGTGGACGTAGCTATGGTAAAGGTTGAGGTGCTAGAGCTGGATCTTCAACACCGAGGCATGTGCTCGAAAGGGAGGCATCGGCATCGCCAATGATTGAGACGGGTCTCATGGTGAGCCGAGCCGTAAGCCGATGTGTTGACCCGACTTGTTAAGGAGGTATTGGAGGAGGTTAAAGGAATCGGTGAAGCACTTTGCGTTTAGTAGTTGGTTAGAAATTTGAGGAATGAAATTTCTTTAAGGATAAATGTAACATCCCAAAATTGGGCCTAGTAAGATTGGCCCAATTGGGCCTGAACAACGGAAGCATTTAAAATTTTTGGGAGAACAAGAAAATGGCTTTATTTCAAGTTGAACTTATTAAAAGGTGATTTTGGAAAGTTGTGGGGTTTCTAGGAAGTTAAGGTTCAAGTTAGGCCATAGGAAAATTTTAGTGTTGAAGCATTTAAAGGGAGAAAGGCAAGTGGCATCTAGCATAAGGGAATAATTGGGCAGCTGGCTAGCACAAGAGGGCTTGTGGCTTAGTGGCAAGTGGGCGTGAATGGCAGAGAGGAGAGCTTGGGTTCGAATCCCACCTAGTGCACTTATTTTGGATTAATATTTTTGGTACTTTAAGGTAAGTGTCGGCCAAACTTTATATATGGTAAGGGAAGACTTTTTATTGATGGAAAGGAGGCTAAGGAATAAGGTAAGGAGGAAGATGAGGGAAAAAGAAGGAAAGAAATGAAAAGAAAAGGAAGAGAAGAGAACATGTTGGCCTATAATGAGGTAGATGTTTTGGAAAGAGTTTTGGTCAACACTCATCATCTTTTGGTAAAAGATGATACAAAGGTTTTAGTAGGGAGAAAGAAGGAGCCAAATTTTGCCTTTAGCCTCTGTGCAAATTTGTGCTTGTGAAGTTTCATTATTTTTGAACAATTTTAAGCGCTTTCTTTTCCAACTTCTTTTCTTTTGCTTTAGCGAAACCATCTAGCACACTTTCTCCATCTTTTCTTTTCTTTTTACCCACCTCTCTTCTTCTTTAATCAACATTTTGAGGGCGAATCAATTCATCCTTTTCTTTACTAATCTTTCTCTTAGCCTTGGTTTGAAAGTTGATTGGTAAGTGGGAGATTAGGCCAAATATTGGTGGTAGATGTTACTCTTTATTTCGATGTTTTACACGCTTATGTGATTCTATTTTATGGTGATGATATCAACTTTTTGCTCTTGTGGAAGGGGGAATATTGGATGAAGGCTAACCCTACAGTACATCACTTATTTATTTTTAGAACTAGTTACAATAGCCAAAGTGCAAGGTTAGATTTTAGAACCTAGTAGAGAGGATCACAATTGTGGGGGAGCAATGAAGAGTGGTTCTTTAGGAAATCGAATAAGGTATGTAATCTCTTGCCATACAAATACATGTTTGATGTAACGATCAGATTTGACCTAATCGGAATGGTGGTTTGGGACTACAAATCAGAGTCTGATAAATAATTAAATATCATATTTTGTGTTTATTATGTGTGAATTAATGTGTGTGAAAGTTTCGTAGAAAGATTTAATCGTTTGTGTGCTTAATTTGATAAAAAGGACTTAATCGCATAAATTGCATAAATTGCAAACTATAGTGAAAAGTGCCTATTTGATGATGGTTGATTAATATGGGGCATTAAAGGAATTAGCCCATTTTAAATGGTAGTGGTGACAGCGGTCAAGAATGACCTTATTATATATGTTTTATATATTTTGTTATAATGGATAAAAGGTAAATTGTATATTATGTTAATATATCATAAAACATAATGATAATGAAGCCATCATCTTTTATTCTTCCTTAATAGAATATGGAGAAAAGAGTAAAGGGTTAGGGAGCTTTGAGTTTGACAATCAATTTGCTTGATTAAGGTATGTGTGATTTTAGATTTTGATAATTTTACGTTTTTGAAGCAGATTTAGCCGTATATTGAGCCCATGCTAGAAATTTTGAGATTAGAGTGTATGTGAGGTTTGGCCATTGCTAAGTTCTTGTTGTTTTTAATGTTTTATGATTTTATATTAAAGATATGTTAAAGTATGTTTTTGTATTGGAAGTTTTGGTGAAATTAATTGTTTAGGGCCAAATTGTAAAATGAAATTTTAGAGGGCTTATTTGCAAAATAAATAAAATGTATACCTTGGTAGGGATGTATAGAAGATTGACCCCTAAAAGAATTAAATACAACTTATGTGTATTTTGTGTTTTGTACAATTAGGACTAATTGGTAAAAATGTGAAACCTTAAGGGTAAATGGTAATTTACATATTTATATGTTTTAGGACTAAATTGAAGTGAAATGTAATTGAATGATCTGAATTTAATGTGTTTTAGATCAAGAGCAAAGAAGAACAAATTTGGATTGGGGAAGACAAAGGTTATCGAGCAGTAGGATTCGCGGTCGACAATCGACGGTCAGTAAGTCCTTAAGCAAGTATGTGTTAAATATTTAATTAAGAACTTATTAAATGATGAAAATTGTAAACTTAAAGCATAAATTTAAGAGATGGCGAATGTGATGGTATGTTATTGAAGTGAATTGTATTTTTTTTTGTTTAGTGTAATGTGAATAAATAGGTTTGGTTTAATATATGAAAGCATTATGAAATATATAAGAAATGTTTGTGATTTCAGTGTTAAGTGATGTGTATGGAAATGTTAAATATATGAAATATTCGGGCTTATTTCCTAGCAGGCCTCACGCCGATGATTAATATCGTGCTTATTGCCTAGTAGGCCTCGTGCTGGTGATTAATATCGGGCTTATTGCCTAGCAGGCCTCGTGCCAGTGATTAATATCGGGCTTATTGCCTAGCAGGCCTCGTGCTGGTGATTAATATCAGATTTATTGCCTAGCAGGCCTTGTGCTTGATTTAGTTCGGCTTTGTAATGCCTAGCGGTGCTTATTCTTGGGTGGTACGTCATAAACAGAGGATTTGAGAGTTAAACAAGTTGAGATGTATTGTAACATCCTTAAAACGGGGGTTCTACGTTTTGCTTGTGTTGCTTGTGATGAATTGTCTATAATGTTCATTTAACATGTTTTGGGGTTTAGTTATAACCCTAGGTTAGGCCTGAGTTAGGGTAAGAATTATGTTTTGGCATTTAAGGAAATGGAGCTAGGGGAATTAGGGGTTAAGAGGAGTTATTGGGAGTTTTAGACACAAGAAGTGCCTTGGTGAAGTGGCAAGGAGGCGCCACTTAAATCACAAGGAGGTGACGCCACAGGAGCGTGGAGAGCCTTGGTCTGAGCTACGTAAATCTCTTTTCCGCTACTTATTTTGACTCCACAAGCTAGAAGGAGGAGTGCTCAGGTTGGACTCTAAGGGATAAGGATAGAGGGAATCAAATGGATGTAGATGAGGGAAATTGAGGAGTTTGAATTGTATCAGGCTCACTTGGAAGTGTTGCTCGAAAATTGGATTGTGAGGGGATGAGTGAAATCGGTTTTGGGGTCTTTTGGGAGGGTGGCCGAATATGCCTACGTGAAAAGCTAAAATTGGCTAGCTTTTCCTTTCTTCTTTTGTTTAAGTGACAAATCGAAACCTCCTTTAGGTGACCCTTTTATTTGATTTTTGCTATTTGATGGTCGAACCATCCTAGTTGTTTCAACTAAAAGCCAAAAGCAACTCTTTTTGTCCATCTTTTCTTCTCTTTCAAAACACTTTGTGCCGAATTCTTCCTTCTCCATTCTCTTTCTTTTCTTCATCTTGGCTATTCTCAAAAGCCGAAAACACCATACCTATCTCCTTTTCCATTTTTGTTTCATCTTTTCTTGAAAACCTCAATAGTTGAATCCTCAGACTTAATTCCTCAGGATCATAGTCAAACTCCGTAAGTGAACTTCCTATTTGTTTTTCTTGATCAAGGTGGGTAATGCCAAAACCCACTTTCTTTTATCTTCTTTAGATCTAAGTATTAAAACTCTTCTTGATCTTTGAAGGGAGCCAAACCTCTAACACCATTAATGGGTGCCGATTCGTGTTTAGAAGATTTAGTCCTCAAGGTAAGAAGATGATAAACCTTTTGGTTTCGGATTTATTTTTTGGTCGAATGGCCTCTAGATCTCTAATGATGTGTTGCCAATGTAGGAGGAAGGTGTAGTCCTAATCTCTCGGATTTGGTATCGATCTGAGTAAGGCTTAAACATTTCAAGATCTATTTTCTAATCGTTCAAAAGTCAAGGCTAACCATTTGTGTGTTCTATGTTTGGCCGATTGCGGGGACTTAGTGTGTGGTTTCGGATTTGTTGAAATCAAATCGCACTAAGGTAAGGAATTAACCTTCAGCGATTTATCTTTTGGGACTTTGGAAGTTGGTTTAAAAATGATTTGGGGGTAAAGGATCTTTTGTTTTGGAGGGTTTGGCGAATAATCTGTGAAGCTTAAAATTGTATTTCCCTTTTTTTGTTTTAGCAATGAAATTTTATACCTTTATTTTGATTTTTGCCCTTATTGATTTTGAACCATCTAAGTTGTCATTTAAGAAGCAATCTTTGTCCATTTTTTCTTTTTTTAAAAATTTTTTGGCATCCCTTCCCATTCCCCCTTTCTTATTTTGGCTAATCCCAAGGTTTTACCACCAAATTTTCCTTCATTTTGTTTCCCTTTTTTGGGAAAAACCCCCAAAATTTTAGTGATTTCTCGGGTTTTAATCGATTTCCCCTCCTTTTTTCCCATCCTTTTTACCCCTTTTGTGATTTCCCTTTTCCCTGTGGGATCCATTAGTTAAATTGTTGGGTGGCTTTATTTGTTTTTCTTTTGAATTTCCAAGTTTGGTAATGAACCATTTCTTTTAACCCTTCTTTGACTATTAAAATTTTCGTTGATTTTGAAGGAGCCAACCAATATGGGGCGAATTCTTTTAGACATTTAAATTTTAAGGTTTTGGGATGAATAACCCTTTTGTTTTTATTTTTTTTTCAATTTTAATTTAAATGATTTTTTTCCAAAATTTAAAAGTTTTTAAACATTCCTTGTTTTTTGGCCATCTGAAAACCTTAAAATTTCAAAGATCTTAATTTTTCAAAATTGCCAAAATTAGCAACCAATTTGGTTTTCTAAAGTTTCCGACAAACTTTATTTGGTTTATTGTGAACCATCCGGTGGTGGTACCTTTGGGGTTTAAATTTTGGGACTTAAAAGGTTTCAATGGGGGGGCTTTAAAGAATTTTTAAATGTTCTGGTTGGTAGGTTGAAAGGAAGGGCCCCATCCGCCGAATTTTCCGAGTATGGTTTATTTGGGGAAAGGGATTTGCAATTATGTGGAAATTTTGTAAATGTTTACCCCAACTCTAATAAGTTAATGCCCTAAACAAATAAGGGTAGCCAAATTGGAAATGGATTTAAATATTTGGGGAGTTTGGATTTTGACCCCAGTGACTTTTTACCCATCCTCTAAAAGTTGGGAGCTAAATAAGTTAACAGTAAATTTAATAAACCAAAGGCCCATTTTGTTTTGAAAGCTAAAATGGGTTTTGAAAGGAAAGAATTTATTTGAAAACTAAAATCCCGTTTTGACCTTTCCGACGTTTCCTGCCCTGAAAAATTTTTCAAGTTTCAAAATTTTTTTTAAAACACCTGTTTTTGAAATTTTTTCAAAATTTGTTTGAAAATTTGTCCCGGTTTTGTTACCAAACCCAAATTTTGGCACTATATTTTAAAGGTTTTGTTAATTTTTTACAAATACCCGGGCCCAAAATCCGATTGGAAACCCCTTGGAAATTGGTTTTGAAAACCGTATATTTGGAACCCAACCAAATTTTTTAAAAACTTTTGATAACAAGGTGTAAGTTTTAAAATTTTGAAACCCTTTATGCATGTTTTGGGCAGGTCATAATTGCAAACGGGAAGGTGTGAGGAAACCTTCCGGTGGGTCCGAGTGGTACCACCCCCCAATTTGGTATAGATAAAAGGATGAGCCGGGTAGGCCGAAAGGCCAAATGGCGGGTTTGGGGGATGGAAAATTTTATCTAAAATTTTAACCCTTTGGGTTTTGGGTTTGGGTAAAGCGAGATTGGTTTTTAAAATTTTGGTATTACATAAAAACTAGGGATATGTTTTATTTTAAAAGGGGTCCGCCAAATGTTAACTATACTTTTGGGCTTTCAAAAAAGGGGCCTGCCAACGGGAACATTTCAAATTAAAAAATGATAACAAAAAATTTTAAAGGGAAATGTTTTCAAAAAACTTGAACAATATTAAGGGAATTTTTGGGCACGATTCCCAAAAGGGGGTTTTTTAGAAAAAGGCCAAATTTAAAAAGGATCAAACCGGGTGGAAAAAAATGCCGATCCGGTTGGTGGGAAACGGGTTTGGGGTAATAATTGGTAACCAATTAATTCAAAGGGCCCGAAAAGCTTTGGGAAGTTAAAAATGCCGGTGGAAAAGGGTTTTGAAAAGGGAATGGGCACCGAGTTTGCACCCCCTGTTGAATTTGGGATGTAATTGATAAAATGGGGGAAGGGAAACGGTCGGGGAGGAATTGTAGAAGGAAACCCAAGGATAGTTAAAACCCAACCGTTACAGCAATGACACAAAATGAGAACGCCATAACCAAAGTTAACTTTGGTTTTGCAATGTTTAAAGGGGTTTGGATTAAGGGGGATTAAACAAATTTAGGCTTTAATTCTTCACCCATCCTCAAAGAAGTAAACGGTTACCCCAAATTAAAGGGCGCTTATTTAAAGGCATTCATACTTAGGAAAAGGGAAATTGTTTGAACGCTCAAACTTGTTGGGAAATGGAAGGGAATTTGATTTAAAGGAATACTTAAATTTCCCCGATAAAAAAATGCCTTCTTTCGGGGCTTGGAACCAAGGAGTTCAAAGGGAAATTTCAACAAGGAAAATTTTTATTACCCTAAAACTTTGTTCCCGGACAAAATTTGGAAATTTTCCCAAAAATACCCCAGATAATGGAAAAATTTGAAACCTTAGATTTTACCAACCCCTAATTTTGGGGAACACCTATTTTGTTAAAAGGGGGAATCTGTTTTAATTACCCCATTAAACAAGTTAAATAAAAAATACCCGATTGTGATTGTTTGATAATTTCCCTTTAAAGTGATTTGGGGTAAAATAAATAAAAGGGGAGTAAAGAACCCACCAATTACTTTTTTTTAAAACTTAAACTAGGATTCGGTTGAAATGAAAGAAATTAAATTTTCTCTTAAAATTTGATTAAACCGAAGGACATGATACAACGAGGTTATTGCAAAGGGAGAAGGTGAAGCCGTGAATTCGTTGGGTCCGGTCAGGGTCCAAAGGGATTAAACCCCAAAAGGGGGTTGATTAAACACCAGGTTGCGTTTCGAGGGCCCGGGCATGAAAAGGCCCGAAAGGGCCGGACCGGTTGGGGGGTCCCAGGGGGAGCCAAAATTTAAATTAAAATTTTGAGCCCTTTGGCCCGAGGGAAAGGTTTTCTTGTGCTCCATACGAAGTTTGGGTTGGAGCGGGAAAAATGGGACCGCCTCGACCGAGACCGAGAGGTTTCCCCGGATGTTGGGTTACCCAAAGGGTTTTTGCCTAAGATTTGGAGGATTATCTCAGGGAACATTTAAAGGGCATCCAAAGAAATATTTTCCTTGTAATTTGAATTGGCAAAGGAGGATTTCTAAGGCAGTTCATTGAGAATAACTAAATTAGTAGAGCATTTTAAAAGGTGGAGCCAATATTTGCCCATTATTGTACGAAGCATCAAGTGAGTTTGGGTGGGAAATAAAGGAAACGATTGAGGTTTGAATGCTCACAAGAAGAAGGTTTGGGTTCTTATAGAGGAGTTGTTTTAAGGAGGTTTGAAACCCAACCCGATCCGCCGGAAGGATGGGATTAAAAAAGCAAATTCAATGCACAATTGAAAAAGAGGTGATTATTCAATTAAAAAGTAAACTATATAGGGATGTACCCCCAGAACTTCAAAGGGTCGTGTTCTTGGATGATTTGATGGAACCGCCGTTTGGGGAGTTCGATCCGATTCTTGGGATGGATTACCGGTGAAGTACCAAAGCTAGTTTGGATTACGCTATTAAGCACATGGTGTTGAGGACAATGGAAGGTGAGGAGGTGGTGATGATAGGTAATAGGAGGAGTACTTATCGATGTGGTCTCTGACCAAGGCGTATAAAATGGTCGAAGGGTCGGAAGCTTTCGTTCAAAAGTGTGCCTTGGAGACCAAGGAGTTAGCAAGTGGAGAATGTTCAACAAAGGAAGGAATTTGCGATGTATTCCTGTAAGAACTTTCGTCCGCCTCCGGATCGGAAGTTGAATTTGGTATAGACTTGTTACCCAAACTACGCCGTGTCTATAGCCCGTGATAGGATGGCACCAAAAATTGGTAGACCAAGGCTCAAATTCGTGAGTTGTTGGACCGAGGTTTCATCCGACCGAGTATATCTCCTTAGGGAACACCTGCATTTTGTTAAGAAGAAGGATGGTACAATGCGGATGTGTATAGATTACCGCCAATTGAACAAGTTGACAATCAAAACAAGTATCCGCTGTTCCCAGATTGATGACTTGTTTGATCAACTTAAGGGTGCATCGCTTTCAAAGATAGATCTCGTGCTCGGGTATCATCAACTCAAAGTAAAAGAGGCAGACGCTCACAAGATTTCGCATTTCAAGACCAGTAGGGCATTACGAAGTTTCGTAAAGCCGCTTGGGTTAACTAATGCACCGTAGCATTCATGGACTTGATGAATCGGTGTTTCAAAGAAGATTGACCAGCTTTGTCGTCATATTCACGCATTTACATATTGGTGTACTCTAAGATCGAGGAGGATCATGATACACACTTGTAGGTGGTATTGCAAATTCGAGGAGAAGCGCCTTTGCCAAGTTCAAGAAGTGCGAATTCGCTTAGGAAGTAACTTTCTTAGGTCACGAGTGTCCGCTGGGATTAGAGTGGACCATCGCAAGATTGAGGCAAGTGTTGGATTGGAAACTACCGAGGTCGGCCAGTAAATTCGTAGTTTTTGGTCCGCAGGTATTATCTGAGATTCGTGGAAGGATTTTCTCCGATCACAAGCACCGCTGACCAAGTTGTTGAGGAAAGGAGTCCCATTTGTGTGGACGGAGAAACAAAGCAGGAAAGTTTCGACAAGTTGAGGAAGATTTTGACTGAAGCTCCGGTTCTAGTACAGCCTGAGGCAGGAAAGGATTCACGGTCTACTATGATGCATCACATACGAAGTTTGGGATGTGTGCTGATGCAGAAGGGAAAGTAGTGGCGACGCTGCCTCGTACCGAGACCGCATGAGGGTAATTACCCGACGCATGACTTGGAGTTGGCTGCAGTGGTTTTTGCCTGAAGATTTGGAGGCATTATCATGCGGAGAGAAGTCGATGGTCTACATTGCATCACAAGAGTCTCAAGTATCTTCCGACTCGTATGATTTGAACTTGAGACAGCAGATGGATTGAGTCGTTGAAGGATTACGATTGCTCGATTGAGTATCATCCGGCAAGGCTAACATAGTAGCCGATGCATTGAGCCGAAGGTGGTAGCAGATTTATGAAATGATGTTTGCCCACCTTAGTCTCAGATGACGATGGGGTTTGTTGGCGTAATTGCAAGTAGAGCCGACTTGGGTGGAGCAAATCAAAGAGAAACAGTTAGTGGATGAGGGTTTGAATGCTCAGAGGTTGCAAGTACAGAGTAATGGTTTGGAAGGTTACAGCTTGACTCATGATGGAGTATCGATTTTCAAGGAGAGTTTGTAATACCCCTAACCCGATCCGTCACGGATTAGGGTTATGAGGCATTACCAAACTAAGCTAAATTCAATAGACATTCAATTGAATTAATACGAGCAATGTGATTCCATCACATCATATAATATAATATAATATGTACTCATAATACTTTAATACATATACATATTAAACCAACAGATCCATTTATAGCATTTTCAGAATAATTGCATATATATGCATATCAAAGTTATATCCTAATCTAACATACATCTATTGTTACGAACATATATCGCATGCATTTCCTTATAACAAAGGTCACATTTATACTTGCACATGATTATTCATACATCATACACCAACTATTAATATGTTTATTAGTGTACCTAAACTTTGCAATTTATTAACCAAAGGTTCTACCATACCATTACTAATATCATAAGCTAATCATCGTGGTTCAATTATTAAAATCAAACCATATTTTTCTTTTTTTTTTACTTACTATTTGGATTCTTGCCTAAACGGATGTTTCTTACCCTTACTACCTTAAATATACATCATTTAATATAATGCCAAAGCACATGTTAACTCAAGACTATCATTAGTAATGGATATTCTACTAGTAACTCACTTAATAAACTTTGGACAAAATTATACATACAATGCAACAACTACTTTTGCATATATAATTCAAAACTAGGTATTTTAATCCAAACATAGTACAAGATTATTACATAACTACTATTTATATATATAAATAGATTACCTACATGAATCATTAATCATCATCACCATTTTCCTTAATAGTCATAAAACATAACCGAACAAATCACACCTATTTCAGATAACTAATGTCATCACCCACAACATTTATCTATAATAACTATATTAGTCTATTCCATAACCGAATATGAGGTAAACAATTCCATGCAACTTTTACGCCATAATAACAAATGCAAAACATCTCAATATCATGCTTATTCAATATGCATCATCTATATATATAATAGGCATATTATTTGACCACATTCCAAAATGATTAAACCATGGTCAATTTCACATCCCTTAATAATATAATCACATCCATCATATCAAGAACATAGGAATTAAACTTGATCAAAAGAAATAGCCATTTTGCAAGGCTATTCATATATATACAAGACCGAATATCATTAATCTAAACCTTAGTCTAACCTATACATGCCTTCGATTCAAAACTAAAATTTAGTACCAAAAGGGGTGATAGTGTGGTTGATATTTCGACGATCCTCGATGCCCGTAGCTTAATGGAAAATCTATAAAATGTAACAAAGAGCACACGTAAATAAGCTCACTAGCTTAGTAAGTCTTAAGCATTTACGAAACAACAACAAATATTCCAACATTTAGCACACATACATATATAAATATACCTATAAATCCAAAGAATTTAACAATTAATAATTTCAATATGGTCGAACAACCATCTCTCGAATTTATCATTTATTATTCCCTCATTGAAGGTATACAACCTTCCAAAGACTTTAAGCCATCAAGATTCGTGATATTACTTTATTAACAAGTATAACATATATCACAATTATATACGATTAATCATATATATATATATATACGATATGCATTTTCAATAACTATCACTTTAGACATTTTACCTTTGACCTAATCTCAAAGATATCACCAAGCTTATATTCAATACACATATCACACTTATTAATGAGTAATTCAAATGCACATATCATAAAGACTCATTATCAAAACTTTAATTATTCTATCACTTATGTAATTTGAAAGGAAAGATAATTACTTACCTTGTTCCTTGCATCTATAAACCTTTATTTTTACCCAGCATTTTGTTTATTGAAGTATTTACATCCCACCTTGTAAAGAATTTATAACACATCACCTAGATTAAGCTCGCTAGACCCAAGGTCTGAATTTGATCACCAAGATTAAGCCCGCATAGGCAATAAGCTCGATACATCACCAAGACAAGGCTCAAGTAGGCTCATAGCCCAATTACATCACTCAAGACAAGGCCTACTAGGCATTTAGCCCGATAAATAACACCTAAGACGAAGCTCGCTAGGCATTTAGCCCGATAAATAACACCAGACGAAGCTTGCTAGGCATTTAGCCCGATAAATAACACTCCAAGACGAAGCCTCGCTAGGCTTAAAGCCCGATATAGACATGATCATCAATTCAACACTCATTTCATAACATCAACAATGCAAACAACTCATATAGATCATATTACTTTCACGTATTAACCAAAACATTTTATACACTTTTCGCTTTACAAAATAAATTCAATTCAATACCATACTTCTACATTCGCTATTATCTATAATTATACTTTAAATATTTAAGTTCCATCATTCATCATAGTCGAATAAATCTTTAATGTATATTTGCTTAAGGATTTATTTCGATTGTCGATAGACCGTAAATCGGCTATTCGAGAACCTTTGTCTTTCCCCAATCCAATTCTCGCTTTTTTTGTTCTTGATCTAAACACATTAAAATTTAGCTCATTCAAGCACATTCCATCTCAATTTAATCCAAAAACACTTAAATAGGCAAATTACCATTTCGCCCCTAATGTTTCCCATTTTTACAAATTTGTCCTATTTGCACAAAACACAAAATATGCAAAATCTCCCAACACTATAGCTAGGCCGAATCTTCCACATAGCCATATAAGTCCATGCATTTCATTTATTTTGCATTTTAACCCCTCAAAAATTTATTTTCTCAATTTAGCCCTATTCACTCAAAATCACCAAAAATCTCAATACAAAACATATTAATCTAACACAAATCTTTCATAATTCATCAACCATCATCATAAAACTCATGAACTCATCAATGGCACATTTCAAAATATTCATCAAAATCAAAATTTCAAGCACGGGTCTTTAAGTATTCGAAGCAACGATTATAAAAACGTAGAAATTATCGAAAACTGATTAAAAACTAACCTTTAATTTAGCTAGCAAATGGCCGAATGTACAAAGCTCCAACACCATTTTTGGCTTTTTGGCATTGCCGATATCGTGTCTGTAGTGTTTGTACACATCTGGTTACTGCGACGTGCTATTCTATCCTTGGTCTTACCGCGTAACACACGTTCTGGTAGCCCTTCCTTAGCTACTATTCGTGAATATCCCCTAGATCTGCACTCAAACATATATCATCAAAACAAGTGACTCATATTCCACATAAATCACCCCTATAGGCCATACTTACATTCAGCCATCAACTAAACCATAACTGAGTCGAGAACACTTACGACTTTGCTAACGCTCCTTACCTACCGCACTTGCGATCTTTAAACCTTATCCTTATTATCACAGAGTTAACAATAGGACAGTTAGATAGCCTTTTGACTTTTAGCAAAACGTACAAGAGAGGTTAACCGAATGCTTACCAACTACACTTTTGATCTTGCGGCCTAAATTCAGCTTTTGAGATTAGTATGGTGACAGAGACAATTCAGCACCAATAGGGAGAAGAAGAGGAGAAGTGATCGGCTAGAACTAAAGGTGAACAAAAGAAGGAATTTAAGAAGAGAAGGTATAGGGAATTCAGCTAGAAAGAAAACCAAAATTTTGGCAAAGAAATGATGGGTTTTTTTGGGCAAATAGAAGAAATCGGCTAAAGCGGAGAAAAAGAAATGTAATGGAGCCCAAGGAACCTCTCAAAGGAATCCGTCACCTCCTTTTATAGCCAATAGCCAAATCCTACCTTCCCCCACAGTCCAATTCAGCACCAACTCTTCCCACCTCTCATCTCCTAATTTTTCTCCATGATATCTCCCTTATCTCATTCGAAATTCCCTCCTTTATTAACTCACAAGACCAATTCAAAAACTTCAACAAAAGAGTCCAAATTCCACACAACTTTGGCCTCCACTATGCAAAATAAACACTCCAAAAACACCTTACCACTACTCGAACCTTGGACCTCTTCACGCCACCTTGTAGCTCCCCCAAGTGACGCCACCTTGCCATTGGACCACAAGACCATTTGTGTCCTCTTTTCCCCTTAATCTGCTTAAGAGGCCTAATTCCTGAGACTAGGGTCCACTAAAGCAAGAAAAATAAATTTTTCTCTATGGTCTTCCCTATCTCTAGGACATCAAATAATCTCGATAATACCTTAAAATTATTATCCTAAGTGCTACTCATACAAACCAACTTTAGTGCATAGAAATTAGGGTTTCAAAATTTTAGGGCATTACAACCCAATAGGCCCAAATCTACAAGGCCCAAAATTGGCTTTACATTCAGGCCGGTGATTTCTTTGATGTCGATAATTTTGTTGGAACGCCTTAGACCCCAAGGCGCATAAATAAAATTAATCCCTGATCCAAACCATGAATCCATGTGAGGAACGAATCGGGTGAAATAAAGGTTTCAAATTACCAAAGTTTCAATCGAGTAGATAGCGACGCTTCGCGACAAGATATCCGATCCATCGTCGAACCAAGCCACAACCTTTACGATGCTACGCCTCTACGAATCCAATTTGCTTGACTATGAACTACAGATATCTCCAAAACTATTTTTTTTAGAGGTGTTTTGCTTGACTATTGCTAGACCTTTTTAAGCAAAATTCTTAGGTTTTTCTTCACTTATTACCCTTTTATAATCAAGATTAAATAAATATAATAATGTTTTAACCGAAAATTATAATTACATTAATTATACCCAAAAGTTATAATTACATTAATTATAACATGGATTTCTTGTAAACTATATTTATTTAAATTTATATAGGAACCAAATTCATATATTAATTCTCATTATGTGTACAACATCCTTGTACATATAATATATTCAATATTTGATTGCCAATTAAATTAATTCTTTAATTAATTTAATTCATGTGACAATCAAACACAATACCAACTATGTTTCATTCCGCTCATTTCAACCATAGGGTGTGACCAGAGGTTCTTGTAACGTTAGTAGTAATACTAGAACGATTCTAATGTCACAAACAATGAGTGGCATCTAGCAATGCATCATTGCTACCTAAGATACAAGAAGTCATGATTCGACATAACTTTGTGATTAACTTTTCATGCATTAATCTTAAGTCCTTTATCTCGAATAGATACAAGTCATGGAATAGTCACACTTGTATAGTCCATCCCATGTTTTTGATATCTTGAGTAGACTATGATATACAAATTAGTATGACATCTCATGTCAACTTATTTGAGCATGGCCATGCATTTCTAGTCTCACTCAATCAAGTGGCCTAAGATATTACTCCCATTATGTGGAGGACTTATCCTATATTGATCAATAATATCCTCTACATTGATTGTGATATATCCAACATCGCCTTTATAGAACAAACCATTCACGGTACGCTTGACTGTATCAAATATATGACTCACGATGTTGGGATAATGATTATCTCAAGTCTAAGGACATATATATATTAATCACTATGAGTAATGTTGTGACAATTACATAATAATCAAGAAACATACTCATAGCGGGTCATCCAATATGTTGTTCTCTAACACACATATTCATGCATTGATTTTGACACTCCATATCAATGATAACTCTTTATCATCAATCAACTACATGTTAGTCTTAATGCATTATTGTTGTCCCGGTCAACAATAATACTTGACTAAGGATATTTTAAGAATAATCATATTATTCTCGTGACATTATTATAAAACAGCTTATTTGTACACACGTAAGAAAAAAACCGAAATAATAATGACAACGCTTTATATTAATAAACATGGTAAATCAAGTATGTTATTACAACCATCTCATGATTGATCTTTGGGCATACTCTTACAAATTTAGCTTTTTAGTATTTCAGCTTTTAGCCGGTTCACATATCAAAGCATTCACAGAATAAGCAGAGGTGTGAGATTACACACCTTGATTACGAGTGTGCCACCAATCCCTTAGCACCGATCCTATGTTACACACCTTGTTTTATCGAGTTTGGTCAGTCTTTTTTTAGATTATCAAATGAAGACTAAAGACCCCGCAATGTATATTGCATTTCAAAACTCTCTTATTAGAAGAGTTGAATAAAGATGTGGTTAATAACCACTCTTGCCAAAACCTCAACTCCAAGGAAAGATCGATCCTCCATTCAAACACAAACTGTGAATACTTACAGATCAAGGCTAAGAGTACGAATCGATTGCTTCTGAGCACTCGTCCCTTCCTATTCCTTAAGTGAACCTACATATTAGCCACATCAGTCTACAGAAGATGGGAAAGATTTGGCACTAGAGGCAGTAATGATAACCCCCAAAAAACTGATTGAAAGAAAAACCGATATACTTACTCCTTAGATTCGACAAGACATATCCCCTAAAGTACAGCCCTAGAGATCTGATTAAAAAGAAAGATAGTATATATTGCTCTTGGATTATTCAACTCAAAGGATAATAGAACATTAAAGACAAAGTCATAAAGAAGATAGGTTCGGGTATCTTGAAGGATACAGAAAAGAATACGAGAAGAAGAGAGGAGATTGGATTCGGCTTCAACTATGCAAAGAGGGGGAAAGGAAATAAGAGAAAAAGAGAATGTTACATTCGACCAAAGAAGAACCGAAAAATGAAGAGACTTGGCAGCAAAGAACAAATGAAAAGGAAATGAGAAAACAAGAGAGAAAAGGCCTACTAATTCGGCAAGTAACAAAAGAGAAGGAAAGAAGGAACTAGAATCATAGAGCGAGAAGAAGAAAACTAAGAATTCAGCAAAGGTGCAATAAGAAGAAAAGACCCAAAATGCTAGAGAAAAATACCAAAATGCAAAATCCCTTGAAAGAACCAAAGAACATTCGACACTCTTACACTAACAAAAATCGAAAATACACTCCCCTAACTGGCACCCTCTTACCGAAATTCTCTATTCCACTTCCCCACATTTGGCCAACTCTTCATTACATATCCAACTCCTTGATTTTCTCCCTTTTATTCTCCTACTATTGCTCCCCTCCATCCATTTGAATTATTTGACCAAGTCTCCAACTCCCCTTGAAGAGTTTGATCCGAACTCTGCTTCCTCCACTCACCTGTCACAAAATAAAAGCCTCCAATTTGCAATATGTGAGATTCGAACCCCTCCATTCCTTACTCTCCACTTGACGCCACACCACTAGCCACATGCTCAACTTGTTTCACTAAACACACAAATTTACTTAAGCCCTACAACTGCCAACCCTCTTCACTTTAAGGTCAAAAATCAAAATTTTTTTAAGGCTCAAATTCGAACCCAAGCCTCCCTAGAACCCCCAAATACCCTCAATTAACCAGCTGAGCGAGGACAACATACAATTAAGCAAAAATTACAACCCCTAACTTTTGGGGCATTACAACTCTACCCCTTTAAAGAAATTTCTGGCTCGAAATATACCTGACTAGAAGAGATGAGGGTATTGTTGTCGCATCGCCTCCTCAGGCTCCCACGTGGCCTCCTCTGAACTGTGATTACGCCATAGCACCTTGACTAGCAAAATAGATTTCTTTCTCAGCACCTTAACATCATGATCCAATATCTGTACCAGTTCTTCCTCAAAAGTCAGATCGGGTCTTACCTCAATCTCCTCCATCGGCACTATATGAGAAGGATCAGAACAGTATCGCCTCAACATAAAAACATGGAATACATTATGTATACAATTTAACTTAAGAGGCAGCTCCAGCTGATAGGAAACCAGTCCCGCACATTTTAGTATCTGGTAAGGTTCGATGAATCTTGGGCTCAGCTTGCCTTTTCGCCCAAACCTTAGAATCTTCTTCCATGGGAAGACATTTAAGAAAACATAATCTCCCACCGAGTACTCAATCTCTTTACGCATTAAATCAGTGTATGACTTCTGCCTGTCAGATGCTTCTTTTAACCGATCACGGATCAATCTCACTTTCTCCTCAGTTTCAGAAATTAGCTCTGGACCCAATAATCACCACTCGCCCAATTCTGTCCAACAAGTAAGGTTATGAAACCTACACCCATATAATGCCTCATATGGTGCCATCTGAATACTGGATTGGTAGCTGTTGTTATAAGCAAATTCCTCTAATGGTAAATAGTCTTCCCAACTACCCTTGAAATCAATCACATAGCTTCTTAGCATGTCTTCCAAAATCTGAATCGACTGGCCATTAGTCTGAGGATGAAATGCCATGCTAAATCTAACCTCGTACCTAAAGCTTCATGTAAAACTCTTCAAAATTGAGATGTGAATCTGGGATCCCTATCCGAAATGATAGACACTGGTACCCCATGTAATATTACAATTTCTACCACGTACAACTTGGCCAACTTTTGTAATAAGTAATCAGTGCAAACTGGTATGAAGTGGGTGGACTTAGTCATCGATCAATAATAACCCATATCGAATCTTTCTTAATAGGTGTCAGGGGTAGCCCACTGACAAAATCCATAGTTACCCTCTCCCACTTCCAGAGTGGAATTTTCACAGGTTGCAGCAATCCAGAAGGTAGTTGATGCTCAGCCTTCACTTGCTGGCATGTCAAACACTTACCTACAAAATCTGTGACCTCACGCGTAAGTCCTGGCAACCAGTACAGTTCACACAGATCTTGGTATAAGTTATTTCCACCAGGATGCATGGGATATGGGCTCCTATGTGCCTCCCGCAGTATAGATTGTCTTAACTCAGCATCCCTCGGCACACAAACTCTCCCACGAAAGCATAATACTCCTTCACTATTCAACCTAAAATCCACAGTCTCTCCTTCTTACCTGTTGGAACCAAGGAACAACAGCTCATCCAACATCTGTTTCTCTTTAATTTGAACTACCCACATCGATTTCACTTGAAGTTCCGCTAACAGACGACCATCCTCAAACAGGCTGAGACGAGCAAACATTGCTCTTAGATTAGACACAACCTTATGGCTCAGTGCATCTGCTACCACGTTAGCTTTTCCTGGATGGTACTCAATCGAATAATCATAATCTTTAAGCAACTCTATCCATCTTCGTTGCCTAAGGTTCAACTCATTCTGAGTAAGGAGGTACTTGAGACTTTTATAGTTGGTATAAACGATCGACTTCTCCCTGTACAAGTAGTGTCTCCAAATTTTTAGTGCGAATACCACCGCAGCTAATTCCAGGTCATGAGTAGGATAATTTACCTCATGCGCCTAAGTCGACGGACGATAAGCCACCACTTTCCCTTTGCATCAAGACACAAACCAAGCCTGTAAAGCGACGATCAAAGTAGACAATAATTCTTTCCACCTCGTCAATTAATACCGGGCTTCAAATAAAATCTTCTTCGCTCAAAACTCTCATTGCTTGCCACTAAAAAATGGTACTCCTTTACGCAGTAACTTAGTTAGGGGTACAACAATCAATGAAAACCCTTCAATGAACCGTCTGTAATACCCGACCAGACCCCAAAAACTTTAAATCTCAGATACAAACTTCGGTGGCTTCCAATCTAATACGACCACAACTTTCCTCGATTCAACCCTAATTCCCTCGACAGACACGACATGACCAAAAAATGTCACCTCTTTCAGCCAGAACTCACACTTGCTGAATTTGGCATAAAGCTGTTTCTCCCTCAATATTTGCAAGACAACTTGGAGATGTGAATCATGCTCCTCGTCGATTATTGAATACACCAGAATATCACCTATGAACACCACCACGAACCGGTCTAAGTAGGGTTGGAAGACCCAGTTCATCATATCCATGAAAGCAGCTGGTGCATTCGTTAACCCAAACGGCATGACCAAAAACTCGTAATGTCCATAACAAGTTCGAAATGCAGTCTTGTACACATTTGCCTCCTTAACCCTTAGCTGATGATACCCCGATCTAAGATCTATCTTGGAGAAAATCGCAGCTCCTCGCAACTGATCAAACAGAAATTCTATTCTTGGTAAAGGGTACTTGTTCTTAATCGTCAGTTTATTTAATTGATGATAATCAACACACATGCGCATTGACCCATCTTTATTCTTCATGAACAATACCGGTGTTCCCCAAGGTGACACACTCGGTCAGATGAATCCTCGATCCAGCATCTCTTGGATTTGAGCCTTTAATTCTACCAGTTCCTTCAGCGCCATCTTATAAGGGGGATGGACACCAGAGTTGTTCCAGATAGGAGCTCAATGTCGAATTTGACCTCACGGTTTGGTGGCAACCCTAAAAGTTGTTCAAGAAATACATCCAAAAATTCCTTTACGGTCCTAACATCCCCAACAGACAAAACCTTAACATCAGATGTGCTGACATAAGCTAGGAACACCTCGTAACCTTTGCGAACTAGCTTCTCGGCCCTTAATGTTGAGATTATGTTGGATAAATAATCCCTTCACTCCCCTATCACAACCACCTCCTCAACCTTTGAAGACTTCAATACCATACGGTTAGCAATACAATCCAAATTTGTACGGTGCTTCAGCAACAAATCCATGCCCAAAATGAGATCGAACTCGCCAAACAATAATTCCATCAAATCCACCGAAAAGATAGCCCATTGGACCTCTAGGGGAACATCCCTAAACAGTTTATTCACTCTAACCGACTGTCCCAGTGGACTAACCACTGTCAGTTCCCTCTCAGCAAGTTCAAACTGTATGCCCAATGTTCTCGACATAGTACATACAACATATGAGTGCGTAGACCCAATATCAATTAAAGCTGTAAATGGTACATCATGAATGAAGAACATACCAGTTATGATGTCAGGTGTGTCACCATCCTCTCGACACCGAGCAGCATAAACCAACCCTGGCTGTCTCGCCTCTATATTACCAACACCTCTGCCCGGTGCTCCTCGACCCCGTCCAAATCTGATGCGAACCTAGTCGCATCATGGTTCGACTCCATTCGATGCCATCGAGAGAGGCCTAAACTCAAGGGGCCAAAGTGCAAAATGAAACTGATTCCAGCTATTTGAACTGATCCAACTAAATTGAGCTCTTTATTTAATTTCCAGCTTTGCATTTAGTTTGCATTTAAAATACTTGCATTTAAGCATCTTAGTTCAATAAATGGTTGTGGTCATTAATTCAACTCAACTTAGTTTAATTAATTGAGTTCTTTTAGTGAATTTAATAGTTGTGTCATTAATTAATCTAGTTACTAGGTTAATTTATTGATGCATGGGTTAAGTTCATTTAATGATGCTTTATTTAATTAAGATAGTTACGGAATAAATAAAGTTCAAGTGTTAGTTCATTTATTTAAGTCTAGTTGCTAGAATAAATGATTTAAGTGTTAGTTCATTTATTTAAGTCTAGTTGCTAGAATAAATAAAGTCAAGTGTTAGTTCATTTAATTAAGTTAGTTGTTAATTTGTTATAAGTTTAATAATTGAATTAATTTGTTTGCTTACATGTGATAATTGTGGGAGACTTTTCATCTTACAACCATTATTTTAAAGGTCATTATGCATTCAATGAAGAGTTACACATTGAAGAAGGAAGTTACATGAATAGAATTCCAAAGGTTGAGACCCTTCATTTGATGGAAGTTACATGGCTAGAATTCTAAAGGTTGAGACTCTTCATTTGGTTGGTGACTTTTCAGCTTGATCATGGAAGAACTCAATGGACATATTTTAAAAGCATTCATGATGGACATTTAAGCCTTTAAAAGCACCATTAGTTGGTCGGAGACTTTTCTTGCTAGCCAAAGGCAACTCAAAGGACATTTTTAAAGCATTCAAATTCAGTTAATCATCTCATTAGAGTCATAAAGTTGCTGTTATTTGGTTGGAGGAATTCAAGAGTTTTTAGATTTTATTTCAGCCATTTAATTACATATTAAAGTTGAATTCATTTGTCTCTTTAGCTAACCACATGTAAGCACTATATATACCGTTATTACTTTATAAAAGGAAATTTTTAAGACTTTTGATCATTAATCATATCATATGGACTTTTGTTCATTCGAGTGAGTTATCTCTCTTCATTTTCAGACGAGTTTCATTTTTGACTTATCAAGCTCGCTTGTGGCGCCAAACGCTTTCTTCCATTCAATTATACCATTGGTTCTTACTTCACTAAGTAACGGGTCTTTGGTCCATCATTGATTACCATCTTTCACCTTAAACGTTATAGAAACCGGGTGACACATACTTGTGTCGAATCATTTCTAGTTTAAGTTTTTAATCCATTCCCAACAAAACATCATCTATCTTTATCCATTTTTCTTTCATCATAAACCGAGCCTATCCTTATCCATATCCTAATCATTCCCATACTTAAACACCTCCATTCCTAACTTAACCCATCTTCTAAACAAATTCACTTAAGCTTCCGCGAACTCATCTCAGATTTCCCTATTATTTCCTCAAAGGCTTATCTCCTCCTCGTAGACGATTAAACTCAAATACGCTTTGACTCATCCTGAGACGGATCATATCAAAACCCATTTCTTCCTCTAGTTGGACCACGGCCTCTCTGGTCGTCAATCTGACAACTTGCATCCGAACGGCCCTTGAGTACATCTCTCTAACCTGATGATCCTTGGACCCACATCCGAAGCACGCCCAAGTTATTTTCCAGCACTCTTCCAAATGAGATCTCCCACACTTAGCGCAAGGCTGCGGTCTGACAGCAACATTAGAAACCAGGCTGGCCCATCAAACCTAAACCTTTTCCTAGGCCCACCGTAAGAACTTGAAGGCCCAAAATTCCTTTTACCTCTACCCTTATCCTATTCACTTGCTCGACGCTTGAGCGCTTCACATCCTCAAAGAATCTTAGCCTTTGGTCATTAATTCAACTCAACTTAGTTTAATTAATTGAGTTCTTTTAGTGAATTTAATAGTTGTGTCATTAATTAATCTAGTTACTAGGTTAATTTATTGATGCATGGGTTAAGTTCATTTAATGATGCTTTATTTAATTAAGTTAGTTGCTGGAATAAATAAAGTTCAAGTGTTAGTTCATTTATTTAAGTCTAGTTGCTAGAATAAATGATTTAAGTGTTAGTTCATTTATTTAAGTCTAGTTGCTAGAATAAATAAAGTCAAGTGTTAGTTCATTTAATTAAGTTAGTTGTTAATTTGTTATAAGTTTAATAATTGCATTAATTTGTCTGTTACATGTGATAATTGTGGGAGACTTTTCATCTTACAACCATTATTTTTAAAGGCTGTTATGCATTCAATGAAGAGTTACACACATTGAAGAAGGAAGTTACATGAATAGAATTCCAAAGGTTGAGACCCTTCATTTGATGGAAGTTACATGGCTAGAATTCTAAAGGTTGAGACTCTTCATTTGGTTGGTGACTTTTCAGTTGATCATGGAAGAACTCAATGGACATATTTTAAAAGCATTCATGATGGACATTTAAGCCTTTAAAAGCACCATTAGTTGTTTGGAGACTTTTCTTTAGCCAAAGGCAACTCAAAGGACATTTTTTAAAGCATTCAAATTCAGTTAATCATCTCATTAGGAGTCATAAAGTTGCTGTTATTTGGTTGGAGGAATTCAAGAGTTTTTAGATTTTATTTCAGCCATTTAATTACATATTAAAGTTGAATTCATTTGTCTCTTTAGCTAACCACATGTAAGCACTATATATACCTGTTATTACTTTATAAAAAGGAAATTTTTTAAGACTTTTGATCATTAATCATATCATATGGACTTTTGTTCATTCGAGTGAGTTATCTCCTCTTCATTTTCGTACGAGTTTCATTTTTGACTTATCAAGCTCGCTTGTGGCGTCAAACGTTTCTCTTCCATTCAATTATACCATTGGTTCTTACTTCACTAAGTAACTGGTCTTTGGTCCATCATTGACTACCATCTTTCACCTTAAACGTTATAGAAACCGGGGTGACACATACTTGTGTCGAATCATTTCTAGTTTAAGTTCTTTAATCCATTCCCAACAAAACATCATCTATCTTTTATCCATTTTTCTTTCATCATAAAACTGAGCCTATCCTTATCCATATCTGAATCATTCCCATACTTAAACACCTCCATTCCTAACTTAACCCATCTTCTAAACAAATTCACTTAAGCTTCCGCGAACTCATCTGTATTTCCCTATTATTTCCCGAAAGGCTTATCTCCTCCTCGTAGACGATTGGGCAACTCAAATACGTTTTGACTCATCCTGAGACGGATCATATCAAAACCCATTTCTTCCTCTAGTTGGACCATGACCTCTCGGTGGCTGCTGACCTACAGCTTGCATCTGAACGGGCCCTTGAGTACAGTCTCTAACCTGATGATCCTTGGACCCACATCTGAAGCACGCCCAAGTTATTTTCCAGCACTCTTCCAAATGAGATCCCCCACACTTAGCGCAAGGCTGCGGTCTGACAGCAACATTAGAAACCAGGCTGGCCCATCAAACCTAAACCTTTTCCTAGGCCCACCAGAAGAACTTGAAGGCCCAAAATTCCTTTTACCTCTACCCTTATCCTATTCACGGTTCTGACGCTTTGAGCGTTTCACATCCTCAGCAATCTTAGCCTTCTCAACCAGGGCAGCAAAGTCTCTTTCCATCTGCGAGGCTATCGACACCGTGAGGCGATCCTCAAATCACACACAGTGCTCATAGTCAGTCGTGACTATGCCCCAAGCATACCGACTTAATCATAAAAACTCTGCCTCATACTCCGCTACAGACTTATTCCCTTGAACCAGATTCAGAAATTCCTTTCTCTAGGCATCCACATAACTTGCCCCAATATATTTTCCTTGGAAGGCTGTCTTAAAGAAATCCCATGTCACTCGGTCAGCCTGCATGCCTTCTCTCACTGTAAGGCACCATTGATATGCTTCATCCCGCAGTAAAGACACTGCTCTTTTTAGCTTTTGCTCCACAGTACATTCAAGGTCATCCATGATTCGCTCAACTGCCTCCAACCAATACTCCGCTACATTCGGGGCTACACCAGAGATGCCCCTGAAGATTTTTACCCCGTTCGACCGGAGTCATTCAGAAATTGACCCTCGGGCCACTGACCCAATACTTGCTCCAAAAACCCTTTCTAGAACCCATATCATCACTTGGGACAAGGCATCATCCCCACCTGCTCGGTCATGAGACCCCGTCTTAGTAATTGGTGATGCCATGCTTCCCTTTCAGGCATATGTCCCGATGCTGAGGACCCAACCCTAGCACCTTGGCCTCTACCACGGCCACGTGTACCCCTTTCGCGACCTCTTGTGCTCATATCGATGTAGCTTATTTTCTAATTAAAAAGTTTTATGAATCAGTTTATAGTTCATGTAATTATTAACATATATCTTATGAAAAGCAGTAATTAGGGTTGTTCTCACAGATCGCATTTACTACAGTTTTAGTCCTCTATAGTCTTGGTTTCTACAGCTAAGGAGTTTCAGTATACTACTATCCTTAGTAGTTTCTTTGCACATCCATTTTAGCTTATAATAAAGTATAGAGTAAAAAAACTTATTGATTTGGTGCTGGAGACTCGGTGTGCCACACTTTAAGTAATATCACTACTTTTCTAAATTTGAATTTAAACAGATTTGGAAAAATTCTCAATCCATCCACAGTCGAGTTTTGTAACCTGGCTCTGATACCACTAAATGTAACACCCCAAACCTGGCTTAGACGGTATGACTGGATCTAGCGTGCTACATCAAGTGTTGTGTGAAAACTTTGTGTTCGCTGGAAAATTCATCTACAAATCAAAACTTTCTACTATTTAAAAAAAATCTCGATTTTTATTGCTTATTAAAGTTTTACTCGAAATCATTCCTTTTCAAAAATATTATTATGCATCTATTATTTAGTTTTTAAAACCTTGTCTGTTACGGAAGTTTGGTTTAAACAGTTGCAAAAACATGACATTTTAAAAATAGTAGTTATTGTTTTAAAACCCATGTTTAATAAATTAGCAGTTTGTAAAGAAATAACAAATAAAAGTTAAAAAATTCCAATAGCCTTATTACAAAAATTATTAACCCAAAAATTAAAGTAAAGTAAACTAAAATAAAGTAGCTGAATTAACCCCAAAAACATACAAAATGTGTGGCCATCTCCGAGTCTTTCGCAGCTCCAAATCCTCTAAGGTTGGGGATTACTTGCACAGTCAAAGAGAAAAGGATAAGTTATGAGAATTCAGTATGTAATCCCCTTATTGCACCCACAGTTTGGGCCCAAGCCCATACAGTAACAATTTTGGCCTAAGCCCTATTCGGTAACGATCTGGGACGAAGCCCTATTCAATAACAGTTTGGGTCAAAGACCTATTCAGTAACAGTTTTGGCCAAAGCCCTATGATATGCAAAACAAATATGTACCCAACCCAGTCCAACCAACACACCACCCTATCAACCAACACACCTGTGGAGACTAAGTAAACCCACCCAACCAGCACACCAATAATGCAGACTAGCTGCTAATAACAGTAAACGTGGCTGAGCCACTAAATCAGTATAACATGGCAGAGCCACCAGTACAGTACTTCCTTCAAATCCTTAACCCAACCCATGCAGTATGCCATGTCATAACTAAATCATGTAAGCGGTGCATCATCATAGACATCAATCATACAGTTACCACTCACATATCGATGATCCTACCACTAAGGTTAAAACGGTCATTTGCGGGTAAAATGGTAATTTCACCACTCGAGGGTATTTCAGTAATTTTCCCATTAAGAGAAATTTGATAATTTTACCCACCAAGGGTAATTCGATAATTTACCCACCAAGGGTAATTCGGTAATTTACCCATGAAGGGTAATTCGGTAATTTATCCATTGAGGGTAATTTGGTAATTTTACCTATCTATATCGACCTTTTCGAAGGCCTACTGTCGCCTCGAGCAGCATGATACCCTTTTTGATCGACGGTATGTATGGGCCAGAGCCCAATTTCTGGCCCAACAGGGCCCACTACAGCCTAAGCCCACAAGAAAGATCGTGGCACTCCCAAAGGTCTATCACCAACGTTCGTGGCTTGGTTTATCACAATGAGCGTTCACGCGCTCGAGTGATCTCGGATGCTGATAATCTGGCTTTTTGGTATTTCAGCTTTTAGCCAGTTCACAGATCAAAGCATTCAAAGAATAAGCAGAGGTGTGAGATTACACACCTTGATTACGAGTGTGCTGCCAATCCCTTAGCACTGATCCTATGTTAGACAAGATCAATGATTAGTCAAACGATTAAAGAGGGTTATCCTCCTAAAATTTAACAAGCCGAAACCACACTTACCCCTACCTTGTTTTAAAGAGTTTCACAGTCTTTTTTTCGATTATCAAATGAAGACTAAAGACCCCGTAATGTATCCTGCATTTCAAAATAGTCTTATTATAAGAGTTGAATAAAGATGTGGTTAACAACCACTCTTGTCGAAACCTCAACTCCCAAGCAAGATCAATCCTCCATTCAAACACAAAGTGCGAATACTTACAAATCAAGGCTAAGAGTATGAATCGATTACTTCCAAGTGCTAGTCCCTTCCTATTCCTCGAGTGAAACTACATATTATCCACATCAGACTACAGAAGATGGGAAAGATTCGGCACTAGAGCCATCAATGATAACCCCCACGAAACTGATTGAAAGAAAAACCAATATACTTATTCCTTAGATTCGGTAAGACAGATCCCCTTGAGTATAGCTCTAGAGATGTGATAAAAAAGAAAGATAAGAATATATTGCTCTTGAATTATTCAACTCAAAGGACAATAGAATGTGAAGACAAAGTCACAAAGAAGATAGGTTCGGGTATCTTGAAGGATACAGAAAAGAATACAAGAAGAAGAGAGGAGATTGGATTTGGCTTCAACTATGCAAAGAGAGAGAAAGGAAATAAGAGAAAAAAAGAATGTTCCATTCTGCCAAAGAAAAATTGATGAAAGAAGAGACTTGGCAGCAAAGAACAAATGAAAAGGAAATGAGAAAACAAGAGAGAAAAGGCCTACTAATTCGGCAAGTAACAAAAGAGAAGGAAAGAAGGAACTAGAATCATAGAGCGAGAAGAAGAAAAGTAAATTGAGAATTCGAAAAAGGTGCAATAAGAAGAAAATACCCAAAATGCTAGAGAAAAATACCAAAATGCAAAATCCCTTGAAAGAACCAAAGAACATTTGACACTCTCACACTAAAAAAAAATCAAAAATGCACTCCCCCAACTGGCACCATCTTGCCGAAATTGTCTATTCCACTTCCCCACATTCAGCCAACTCTTCTTCACACATCCAACTCCTTGATTTTCTCCCTTTTCTTCTCCTTCTATTGCTCCCCTCCATCCATTCTAATTATTTGACCAAGTCTCCAACTCCCCTTGAAGAGTTTGATCCGAACTCTGCTTCCTCCACTCACCTATCACAAAATAAAAGCCTTCAATTTGCAATCTGTGGGATTCAAACCCCTCCCTTCCTTGCTCTCCACTTGACACCACACCACTAGGCCACATGCTCAACTTGTTTTACTGAACACACACAAATTTACTTAAGCTCTACAACTGCCAACCCTCCTCACTTTAGAGTCAAAAACCAAAATTTTTTCAGGGCTCAAACTCGAACCCATGCCTCCCTAGAACTCGCAAATGCCTTCAATTAACTATTTGAGCAAGCACAACATACAATTAAGCAAACATTACAACCCCTAACTTTAGGGGCATTACAGTTGTAAATAGCCATGTGATGTGGCTAAATAAATGTTCATAATATGCATGAGTGATATGGTATATGATGTTGGTTTTGGTATGATTATATGTCTATGATATGATAAAAATTGTGGTAAGTAAATTGATGCTATATGAGCACATATGTGTGATCAATGAAATGGATATATGAAACTAAGATGTGGATGTATTATGCTTGGTTATACATGTGTTTTAGTTGTGCAATTTGGTGTACAAATTGGCATGATTAGAAATGAGATTGAATGGGATGATATGTTAATCATTTAACATGATATTGTTTGCCAATTTTGTGTATGGATTATTGATTATTTGAGCTTGTAGGGATGACCCTTGTGTGGGTGGCAACTATAATTTCCCACAGGTTGAGCACACGGGCGTGTGGCTCGACCGTGTCCCTCATGGTTGAAATTCAAAACAAGTCAAGATCGACCACGGGCTGGACACACGGGCGTGTGACTGGCTGTGTGGTGCAAGTCAGGATCGACCAAGGGTGAGGCACACAGGCGTGTCCACGGCCATGTGGACAAGTCAGTATGTATGCCCTGTTTTGACACGGCTTAGACACATGGCCGTGTAACCTCTATAACTTAAAAAAAGTTTTAAATTTTTAAAAATTTCTGTATGAATTTGGTTTCATCCTGACCCTATTCTAAATATGTGTATGGTTTTGTTGACCTATGAAATAGACATTTGATCTGATTGGTTGCATTATACTATGAAATATTTGTAAAAGTTTTCATTTGTCCGGTAATGCCTCTTAACCCTAATCTGATGATGGATATGGGTTGGGGGTGTTACATTTGATTAGTATTAGAGCTACGGTTTAGCTGATTCTCAGACTAACATAGCGTGTAAGAGTCTAGCTATAGATGCCATATATCTGAACTGTGATAGTGTGATGAATTCTAACGTGTAAAATGTGATTTTCATATAGTAATGGATCTTGAAAAAGCCATAGCTAATGATGTAGAAAGCAATACGCCTGCCCCGCTCAAGGGACAATGCCATCTGATTTGAGACCGACTGTAAGCAGTCAAGAGGGAGAAGCTAAACAAGCTTTCTTCCAAATGATGAGTGAGTGTTCACTCAGTTTGTGAGAAATAATCCAACTATTTCACAATCTCTGCCTCTGCCTAATCCCCCTCAGACTTCAGTTATGCCTCCGGTTATGAATCTAAATTTGTTGAATAAACCTTTAGTCGACAAAATTCGTAAATATAGGGTTGAAGAGTTCAGGGCTACTAGTGATGACGATGCTGAAAAAGCCAAGTTTTGGTTAGAAAACACAATTCGGGTCTTTAATGAAATGTCGTTGAGTGCCGAATAATGTATAAAGTGTGTTGTTTCTTTGTTATGAGACGCGACCTATCAGTGGTGGAAGACTTTGACTTCAGTGGTTCCAAAGAAAAGGGTTACTTGAGATTTCTTTCAGTCTGAGTTCCGAAAGAAATACATCATTCAGAGATTCATTGATCAGAAATGAAAGGAATTCCTGGTTTGAAACAAGGCCACATGTCTGTTACTGAATATGAATGAGAGTTTGTGAGACTAAGCCAATATGCTCGAGAATATGTTTCGATTGAAGTGATAATGCACAAAAGATTTGAAGACGGCCTTAATGAAGATATCCATTTGTTAGTCGGGATTCTGGAAATAAAAGAGTTCGTAGTGCTTGTTGATCGAGTGTGTAATATCCGGGAATTAGGGCTTGTGCATTTTTACCTAATTGTATGTGCTTGTATGCCAGTGTAAATTATGAAGGTGTTTTATGAATTTTGTGAACTTTAAAGTGTAGAAAATGCCTTAGAAATTATTCGATTCTAAGTTTAAAAGAGGGAGCTAAGCATAAGAGGCCTTACGAAAACTAGTAGGTGAAATATGACTCAAACATGGGCTTGTTTAAGTGGCTTGGAGGCGCCACTTAGGGCCTTAGAGTGTGACGCCACAAGCAAGGGGAAAGGGTCTAGGTTCGAGTCACAAGGGAAGCAAATAAAAGTTTTATTTTGCTGCAAGGAGGAGAGGTAGTGGACGGCACAAGGACACTTCAAGATGAAGTGAAGATCAAGCTAAAGACTTAAAGATTCGGCTAAGGTGGAGTGAAAAGGGGGATTGAATGGAGAGAGGATGTAGTGGCTGGCCAAGGGACTCTCTTGGTGATTATTTTCGGCTTTGAAGTGTGTTAAGAAGTGTGTGCCAAATTTTAGTTGAAAAGCATCCATCTTTTCTCTCTTTTAGTGCTTTGCCGAATTTCTTCTCACCTTTCCTTCTTATTCTTTTTCTTCTTTCAACCTTTGATCACTTTGAATCTATTTGTTTCTTAGCCGAACCCTATAAGCCTCTTTTCTCTTTTCTTTGTTTGACACCATAAAGAAACACCATAGCCGAATCTCTGTTGAACCACCCACTATTTTGTTTCTTCTCCAATTTTCTTCAAGAAGCCGAATACACTCTTCTGTTCTATGGCGGGATCTATTTAGAGCCTATAAAGAGGGAGGTGTCGACATTCTTTTCATCAAGCTTCCAATCAGTTTCTAATATTGTGGTAAGGGGGTTGTCATTCTATTTGTTTCTCGTTATTTTATCATATCAAGGAGACTAACTCCCTTTTCTTGTAATGGTCGAATACATGGAAAGGGTTATCGGGATTTCTGTAGGCTAGCGTTAAAGGTATAGGGATCCTTCGGGATTTGAAGTACTCAAGGTAAGAGACATGTAGTTTTGGCCAAGGGCCATTTTCCATAGGTTTATGCATGTTTACTCTAACAATTGGTAGGCGGTGGATTTCACTACTCAAGGAGCAAGTGACAGCTTCGGATTTAAATCCACAAGGTAAGTGGACATAATAATCGGCCAAGGCTATAGTTAATGTTATAGATCTGTTTCTTATGTTTTTCAAAAGCCGAAAGCTAACTTGTTCAGTGATTGAGTGCTAGCTGATTGCAAGAGGAGTCATCACAAGTTTTCGGGATTTGATTAGTAGTTAAATCGATAGCAAGGCAAGAAGTGGGTTCTGTTAATCCTTCGGGATTTGGCTAGTTAGTCGAATGGCTCTTTGCTAACATGTGTAGGATTGGCCGAATGTAGGAACTAAGGATCTAGGATGCTAGATCAGGATTTTTCAATTTTCAGTAAACTCGATAAGTATACCAAGTGTGTACCCCACACTAGCTCTTAATAGATTTAAGGCATCAATTTAATAAATGTGTTTATAATAATGTGACATATGGCTAACCATGCAATGGTACAAAGTACCCAGGTACGTTTACCTACTCCTACTATGAGTATAATATGATCTGTTATTGTAACACCCCAAATCCGGCCCACGAGCCTTGACCGGATCCGGTATGTCACTGCAAAAACATTTGAAAAGAATTTGACTTAAAGGTGAAAACGTATAAATTTATTGTCTTTGGAAAAATATTGTATAATTAAAAGCCCATTAAAAATTTAGTTGTTATAAAATATCCGGTTTGAAAACTTTATTATATATTCTAAAGATGTAAGTTGACGAAAATAAGAACATTTTCAAATAATAATTTAAACGCCAATCCAACCAAGACATCGTAAAAATCCTTAAATACTTTAGGAGGCCTTTATTACATCAAATAAATTCCCAAATACTGATAATATAAAATTCGTAAATCAATTAAATCATCTTCCGCATGGGCCACCTCGTATCCACTCCAACCTGGCCCAAGCTTTATGCATCACCTACAATGTTGGTAAAAATTTGGGTGAGTCACACAGACTCAGTGTGCAATTAGTCCAATGAATTCCACCCACATGTCAAACCACATATTTACCCACATGTCAGATATTAATGCAATGTTATTCACATAATTTCACTTATTGGGCTTGGCCCATAACCATATCACATTCTTATAATAGGGTAATTAACCACATATTTCCACATACTAGGCTTGGCCCATTACCACATTAATTCACATACACAATTATGCAATTATGAAACCCAACCCAGCCTAGGGTCCATCCTCTACACACCCCAGTATCCAAATTTACCACACACGTGGATTTTAAATCACCCTCTCCTTTTTACTCCAATATGGCAACAAATGCCGTCCACCTGAACTTAATTGCAATTAGACCACAACGCGACCTTAGTCAGCGCAAATCCACGATGTAGCCGAAGCTATCATCAAAACCATGATGAGCACAAAGCCATCAATAACCACGATATGGCACATAGCCTATATCAATCACGATGAGGCACAGAGCCATTCATCAAACCACGTAACTGAAACTACCCCTGTCCTTCTTTCATATCCCACCCATGCACATGCAACATAAAATAGTGCCATGCATGTACATGTTATTTCGCATATTATCACATATTCATAACAATAGTCACATTTCATCAGATTCAGTACTTACCGGATTATCGACATACCCCTTGAGGGTATCCACATCACAATTTCCATTGCTCTAGTTAGCACATTCATAACACATATACAGATATCACATACAATCATAAACTTGAAAAATAGTAGGCTAACTACACACCTGCCTATTAACGAAATCCCGAACCACTCGAATCTAACACGATCTCGAAACGTGGTTCTTCCTTCTCCATAAATGCCGATTTGGTCTCCTACCAAATCCCAATCACACTCTGAGTTCCCTTTGCAATCGGCCACCCACTGGTACCTACAAATAATTAGCCTTCGGCTATTGAACGAATATGGAGTAGATCTAAACTTACTAAGTATCCTTACCGAAACGATCTAAAATCCTGAAGCCTCTGTTACCTCTGTCGATTAGCCCCTAAAAATCATAATACACAATCGGTCACCACTTAAACTCATAATATGGCCTATGGCCGAATGTTATCAATCACTTACCTTGAATGATCCCAAATAATCTCTCCTTAATCGTTGGCTACAAAAAAAATCCCCAAAATCCCCTTCAAAGATTCAGCCAAAGAGAAAAATAAGAGGATTAGATTTCTAAAATCGACTAATCCAAAAGAAAAGAAAGAAGAACAATTGATAGAAAATCCTTACTCGTAATACGGAGATTGGTTCACCCTTACTTGAACTATTAGGAGATTCGGCCTTATCAATTTAGAAGAAGAGAAATGGTGATTTCGGCTTGGACAAAAAGAGAAGAGAAAAGATGGTGGTTTCGGCTATGGTGGAAGATGGTTTCGGTTAAGAAAGAGAAAGAGAAAGAGAAAGAGAAAGGAAAAGAAAAAGATGAGAAATGCCCTTTGGTGCTAGTATGATTCGGCCAAAGTGTACAAATGGAGAATGGTAAATTTTGATGTGGTTCAACTTATGAAAGAAAAGGGTAAGATTTAAGAGAGAATGGAACAATTTTTTGTCAAAAGAAAATGGCCAATATGGCACTTTGATGGCATTAGAATTTCGACTCCAAACAAAAGAAACTCAACAAAATAGACACCCAAACCTTTAAGAGAGTTTTGGCTAAGGAGAGAGCTTTTGGAGAAAAGTGAAAAGATGCATAAATTGTTAAGTTTTGGCCAACTATCATCCCCTAATCCCATTACAAAATTCGGCCAACACACATGCCAACATAATCCCCCTTTTTCCTCTCATTTCTTCCCTATCATTCCCTTAATTCCTATCACAATTAAACCAACCCCCTTAGCCCCTTATGCCGTCTAGGTTCATGGTCAAATGACCATGGAAAAGCTTCCAAAACATCACCCACTCTTCAAGCCTTTTGTCCCCTTATCCTTCCATAACCTCTTGATTCCATACCATAACTACTAACTTGCCTTTTCCCTTTGGTCTACTATCCAAAAATGATAAAATCCAACCTTATCTTAATTAGAGTTGACCGACACATGTCATACACATGCAAAAATAAAAGTCATCTTATTGCCATTCATGGGATTCAAACCTCTTCCTTCATGCAATTACTCATGCGCCAACACCACTTTACTACTAGCTCATCTTATGCTAACATTAAACACTTAAATTAACTTAAGCATCATAATCACTTGATCCACTTTACTAAATTCTCCATATTAAAAATTATTCTAAACCAATTAATTCCAAGCCTTCTCAAGACTATATTAGGCATACAACAAAATTATATCCGAGCTAACATAATCAACAAGATGATACTCAAATTTTTTTCCTAAAGCCCAAGGCCCAATCGGCCCAATCCTACTAGGCCCAATTTTGGGATATTACAATTCTACCCTCCTTAAAAATAATTTCATCCTCGAAATTACTTACTAACGAACAACCGTCCGTCCTAACTCACCACACTACGCTACTCTGCACAGACTCGATTTAATAAAACTAGCACATTTCTTTTGCAAAATCCCAAAGTTCACAAATAAGATTCCATATACTTCGCTAACATCACAAGAATGAACTAGCTTTATAACAACCAAAGTAATAAAGAAATTCCAGGATTAGGGAACATACCCGATCCTATCTGGGCCAACTTCCTCCTTGCTATGACTGATTGCCTAAGCCAACCTTGGTTGCCTTGCATCCGAACCTTTAGCACCTTTGCTTGGTGTTCCACGTCCTTGGACTCGTGTCCTATCCATCACTTGAGGACATTTCTTAACCAAATGAGCCTTAGACTCACACCGAAAACATTCCTTGCTATTTCCCCAACATTCTCCTACATGAGCTCTCCCACATTGGGCACATAGACAACTTCGATTCTCCATAACTGGTATAGGTACACGTATAAAATTCTCAATCCTTGGCCTTTTCCGAAAACCTTCAGATGATTCCGATGATCCAAAACTTCTCTTATTCCGGTTCCTATTCTTTTTTCAGTTTTGCCTCACAGTCTTCTTAACTTCTTCAGCTATCCAAGCTTTCTCTACTAGAATTGCAAAATCTTGTTCTCTCTGCAGAGCGATCAACACTCGTAGCTCATCTCGCAATCCATCTTTGAATCAGACACACCTTTCGTAATCAGTGGCCACGATTCCTTTAGCATATTGACTTAACCGTACAAATTCCGCTTCGTACTGCGCTACCGACATACTTCATTGTACCAAATTTAGAAACGCCTTCCTTTGCGAGTCTAAATAACTAGCTCCAACTTATTTTCCTTCGAACTTAACCTTAAAGTACTCCCAATCTACTCGATCTACAGGGGTACCTTGTCTAACAGTGAGCCACCATCGGATAAGCTTCATCCTGGAGCAACGAGACAACACCTTTTAATTTTTCTTCCACCGTTAGATCCAAATCATCCATAATCCTTTCAACTGCTTCTAGTTAATACTCCGCCATGTTCGGAGCTACACTAGACACTCCTCTAAAATCTCATCTCGCTTGACTTAAGTCTTTCGAGCAATCGATTTCGACCTCTATTGCTCACATTAGCTCCTCGCCACTCGCTCTAGCACTCGCAACATGGCCAATGATATCTGCGTCATCTCCTCCACCGATCTTGATCCTCTCATACCAATGTCAAGCATGCAGACATCATTTTTGACCTATGGCGGACACTCATCGATTCCGACATCGACATTCTACGTCGACCACGCTCACTAGAACTCATTACTAATGTCGCGATTTAATCTGATTAAAAGTTTTATGCATTAGTACTTTGTTCCATCGCTTATCCGCGAATGCTTTTATGAAAAGGAGTTTAATAGTGGTTCTCTTGATCAAACAAAGTCTCAGTTCAAGTTCACTATTCTAATTCAGAGATTCACATTCACATTCACATTCATCCATCTCGATAGAGACACATTCATTCACAACATTCACTTCACTACTTTGGGCATTCCTGATCATTCCCCACCCAAGGGTAATTTCGTCATTTTTTCTATAAGGGTATTTTGGTAATAAATCGAGGTCAATTCGAAAATATTTTACAAATCAAAGGCATTTTAGAATTTACAAAACCTCGGGGTTATCTGGAAAATTTATTTTCCAAATCAGAGGTGTTGCAAAAATTTCAAAATTGGGGTTATTTCGATAATTTTGGAAGTCAGGGGCATTTTCGTAAATTTTCCCAAATCAGGTGGTATTTTTGTAAAATAGGGTTTCTGATATTTTGTAAAGCAAGAATATTTTAACATAAGTCAAGGGTATTTTTGAAAATCTTAGTAACTAAGGGGTATTTTAGTAATTTATAGCACAGGGGCATTTTTGTAATTTTGTAAATCGAAGATATTTTGGAAAAATTCTCAAAAATACTCATTCTACAAATCAAAGGGGTAATATGGTGATTTTAAAAACTATGGCTTTTTATAAAACTGCATGGCTAGTCCCTTTCGGGTTTTAATTATCGGTTTAGCCCGTGAATAAGTCCTCTTGGTTAGGGTGAACCGTAGCTACGCACCAGGTAGGATTCAAGTAAAGAGGAGGTGAGTCGCTAGGACTGCTTAAATACCAAGCTCCCACCGAAACCAATCCTAGACATGTGCACAATGGTTGCCACACCCTAACTTGGCGACTTACTTCACAGGTTTGTTTGATTGTCCTTTAAGTCTTATGCATGTGTTTGAGTGCACTAGCCCTAGGGTTCAATAGCCCTAATCTTCTAATCTACGAGCCCAAATATGCCCATAACATTCACATATAAATCACTTCAATAGTCAGAGGTACTTACCTAGTAGACTTCAGGTTGGAGATACAGGTGCCATGCCAGAATAAACCTGAAAAATTTATGAAAGCCCAAATCTTTGAAAAGCCCACCTTAAAAAAATGTTTTTGGGCCCAAAACCCTCAAAGCTGAGTTTTAAATCGGGCTCTGATACCAAATTGTAACACCCCAAACCCGGCCCACGAGTCTTGACCAGATCTGGTATGTCACTGCGAAAAACATTTGAAAAGAATTTGACTTAAAGGTGAAAACGTATAAATTTATTTTCTTTGGAAAAATATTGTATAATTAAAAGCCCATTAAAATTTAGTTGTTATAAAATATCCGATTTGAAAACTTTATTATATATTCTAAAGATGTAAGTTGACGAAAATAAGAACATTTTCAAATAATAATTTAAACGCCAATCCAACCAAGACATCGTAAAAATCCTTAAATACTTTAGGAGGCCTTTATTACATCAAATAAATTCCCAAATACTGAAAATATAAAATTCAGAATCAATTAAATCATCTTCCGTGATGGGCCACCTCGTATCCACTCCAACCCGGTCCAAGCTTTATGCATCACCGCAATGTTGGTAAAAATTTGGGTGAGTCACATAGACTCGCAGTGCAATTAGTCCACCTAATTCCACCCACATGTCAAACCACATATTTACCCACATGTCGATATTAATGCAATGTTATTCACATAATTTCACTTATTGGGCTTGGCCCATAACCATATCACATTCTTATAATAGGGTAATTAACCACATATTTCCACATCTTGGCTTGGCCCATTACCACATTAATTCACATACACAATTATGCAATTATGAAACCCAACCCACCTAGGGTCCATCCTCTACACACCCCGTATCCAAATTACCACACACCGGGATTTTAAATCACCCTCTCCTTTTTACTCCAATATGGCAACAAATACCGTCCACGCGAACTTAATCGCAATTAGTCCACAACGCGACCTTAGTCAGAGCCAATCAACGATGATGCCGAAGCTAACATCAAAACCACGATGAGCACAAAGCCATCAATAACCACGATATGGCACATAGCCTATATCAATCACAATGAGGCACAGAGCCATTCATCAAACCACGTACTCGAAGTACACCCTATCCTTCTTTCATATCCCACCCATGCACATACAACATAAAATAGTGCCATACATGTACATGTTGTTTCGCATATTATCACATATTCATAACAATAGTCACATTTCATCAGATTCGGTACTTACCGAATTATCGACATACCCCTTGAGGGTATCCATATCACAATTTCCATTGCTCTAGTTAGCACATTCATAACACACATACAGATATCACATGCAATCATAAACTCAGAAAATAGTAGGCTAACTACACACCTGCCTATTAGCAAAATCCCGAACCACTCGAATCTAACACGATCTCAAACGTGGTTCTTCCTTCTCCCTAAATGCCGATTTGGTCTCCTACCAAATCCCAATCACACTCTGAGTTCCCTTTGCAATCGGCCACCCACTGGTACCTACAAATAATTAGCCTTCGGCTATTGAACGAATACGGAGTAGATCTAAACTTACTAAGTATCCTTACCGAAACGATCTAAAATCCCGAAGCCTCTGTTACCTCTGTCGATTAGCCCCTAAAAATCATAATACACAATCGGTCACCACTTAAACTCATAATATGGCCTATGGCCTAATGTTATCAATCGCTTACCTTGAATGATCCCAAATGATCTCTCCTTAATCGTTGGCTACAAAAAGAATCCCCAAAATCCCCTTCAAAGATTCAGCCAAAGAGAAAAATAAGAGGATTAGATTTCTAAAATCGACTAATCCAAAAGAAAAGAAAGAAGAACGATTGATAGAAAATCCTTACTCATAATACGGAGATTGATTCACCCTTACTTGAACTATTAGGAGATTCGACCTTATCAATTTAGAAGAAGAGAAATGGTGATTTCGGCTTGGACAAAAAGAGAAGAGAAAAGATGGTGGTTTCAGCTATGGTGGAAGATGGTTTCAATTCAGAAAGAGAAAGAGAAAGAGAAAGAGAAAGGAAAAGAAAAAAATGAGAAATGCCCTTTGGTGCTAGTATGATTCGGCCAAAGTGTACAAATGGAGAATGGTAAATTTTGATGTGGTTCAACTTATGAAAGAAAAGGGTAAGATTTAAGGGAGAATGGAACAAATTTTTGTCAAAAGAAAATGGCCAATATGGCACTTTGATGGCATTAGAATTTTGGCACCAAACAAAAGAAACTCAACAAAATAGACACCCAAACCTTTAAGAGAGTTTCGGCTAAGGAGAGAGCTTTTGGAGAAAAGTGAAAAGATGCACAAATTGTTAAATTTTGGCCAACTATCATCCCCTAATCCCATTACAAAATTCAGCCAACACACATGCCAACATAATCCCCCTTTTTCCTCCTCATTTCTTCCCTATCATTCCCTTAATTCCTATCACAATTAAACCAACCCCCTTAGCTCCTTATGCCGTCTAGGTTCATGGTCAAATGACCATGGAAAAGCTTCCAAAACATCACCCACTCTTCAAGCCTCTTGTCCCCTTATCCTTCCATAACCTCTTGATTCCATACCATAACTACTAACTTGCCTTTTCCCTTTGGTCTACCATCCAAAAATGATAAAATCCAACCTTATCTTAATTAGAGTTGACCGACACATGTCATACACATGCAAAAATAAAAGTTACCTTATTGCCATTCATGGGATTCGAACCTCTTCCTTCAATCAATTACTCATGCGCCAACACCACTTTACTACTAGCTCATCTTATGCTAACATTAAACACTTAAATTAACTTAAGCATCATAATCACTTGATCCACTTTACTAAATTCTCCATACTAAAAATTATTCTAAACCAATTAATTCCAAGCCTTCTCAAGACTGTATTAGGCATACAATAAAATTATATCCGAGCTAACACAATCAACAAGATGATACTCAAATTTTTTTTCCTAAAGCCCAAGGCCCAATCCTACTAGGCCCAATTTTGGGATATTACAGTTATGACATATATGTGGAACTATAAGAATGTGAATAAGGAATATGACATGGTTAATGCATATTTGTATGACATGGGGCATATGGGTGATATATAAAGGGGAAGTGATTTGGTGGTTTTATACCACAATATCTGAATGTGGTGACTTATGTCACGTAATCTGAATGTGGTGACTTATGTCACAAAATATTATCTGGTGGCTATGCCACAAAATTATAAGGGCGATGAGCATGTCGTCTGCAGCGACTGCCTTCGATGATGTGTAGCGGATAGAGGGTCGACTTAGTAGTCCCCACGGTGTGATGGTTGGTACGGGTGATGTGTAGCGGATGGTTATCTAGGTTTGGGTTCGGGTTTGCATCATTTAATATATATGTTCTATATGTATGATTTGACATGCCTAAATTGATTGAGACTTTGTGTTGGTGGTTGTACACAGAGTCCGTTTGACTCACCCCGTTGTGGGTTTATTTTTCAAGTGACACACATTAATGGACAGGGTCGGCAGGAGCTCAATGGTGGCCATGCTTAGCTCTGAGATTATTTTATTTTTATTAGTTTTTAATATTTAAGATTTGAATTATTTCGGGTTTTGTTTGATGTAATAAGGCCATAAGTATTAAATAGTTTATGCATGCACTTCAATTTTTTTTTAGTATGATACGATTTTTATTACTTTAAAGTTAAAGTCAATTTTCCTTAAATATAAATATTAATTGTTTTGACACCTAATCAACACCGTTATTAATTTTGAACCTAACCCAAATCAATGGTTTTTCAAAAACACACAAGATTTTGGCAAAGTCCAAATCAGTTTTGAATGGTTTTTCCCTAGAAGCATGCCAAATCCGGTTAGGGCTTGTGGGCCGGGTTTGGGGTGTTTCAGCTTGGTATCAGAGTCCAGTTCAAAACTCAGCCTTGAGGGCTTTTTGGGCCCAAAATATTTTCTTTCTTTTGAAATTGAACTTTTCTAAGAAATAAGCAGGGTTTCTGGCATGGCACCTGAGTCTCCGGCCCGAAGTCCACCAGGTAAGTACTCCTAACTCTTTTGTGATTTGTATGCGAGACTTATAGGGACGTAGATTAACATATTAAGTTACAGAACCCTAGGATTAGTTTACTCCAACACCAAGATACATAAGACTTAAAGTCAACCAAACAAACCTGTGTCTAAGTCGCCGAGTTAGGGTGTGGCAACCATCGTGCGCATGTCTAGGATTGGTTTCGGTGGGAGCTTAGTATTTAAGCAGTCCTAGTGACTCACCTTCTCTCCACTCGAATCCTACCTGGTGCATAGTGACGGTTCACTTGACTTGGTGTCGGATGCTCGTGGTGCCATACTACCTTTAAAACATAAAGTCTAGAATTTAAGTGGTTTTTAAATAAAAAAATCATTGTTGAACCCAAATCACAGTGAGTTTTGAAACTAGGCTCTGATACCATGAAATATAACACCCCAAACTCGGCCTATGCATTAAGCCCAAATTTTGGCATGCCACACAAATTTAACGTACATTCAAATCATTTAACGAAGTAGAAATCAAATTTCAAAACGATTAAGAGAATGACTTTATCAAAAAATCGAGGTTTTTTGAAATCCTTGATTAAAAACACAAGAGAATACTCTAACGAAGAGTTAAAGGATTTCAAAATACTTTAACGAAGAGTTTCAAGATATATAAGAAAAACCTTTATTTTATACGAAAGTTTTAGAAAAACATTTATGAAAAACTAAATCAATCCAACTTAATAAAACTAAAACATAAATAATCCATCCACATAATAAAATCCATAATTAAAAAGGCCTTATTACATCGCCATTAAAAATAGCACTTAATAAAAATTATAAAAGAAGTCTTAAAGTTTTATAAACCACCATTTGTAGTATAGCCTCCCACGAAGTCATCTCCACCCAAGTCTCCATCAATTACTATTACCTGAGAGGGTTAAAAAAAATGGGGTGAGTTACTTAGAACTCAGTGTGTAACTCACTTACCATAGTCCACCGGCCAAGACCATTTAAACTTTTATTTGGGCCTAAGCCCATTTCAAAATATAATAATTTAGCATTTAAAAATAATAATACAAATGATATGCAATTCCCAAAACCAAACCTAGATTTCCATCCGCTACACACCCCTGCATCTAACCAAAGACACCTGGGGGAGCTTTAGTCACCCACCCCGCCAACACACCAAAGTAGGCTTTAAGCCCAATATAATATTTGTGGCAACGGCCATTTAAATAATTGTGGTAAAACCACCGATCTAGATTTTGAGCAACGCCATCGTGATGAGTCACCTATCTAGAATTCGGCATCAAGCCTTTCTTCTCTTCATCATTGATCCCAACCCATGCAATCATGTTTATGCATTACAAAATATTTGTAAAGAAAACCATATTATAATTTATGAATTTTGGCCCATTAAAACACACTTCACATATAGCCCATTTATCAATTATCATAACTGGCCCAATTATCAAATTTCACTTATGGCCCATTTATTGATTATCACATATGGCCCAAATTCTCAATTATCACGTATGGCCCAAATTTGCCAAATATCATATATGGCCCAAATTTTTCAAATATCACATATGGCCCAAATTTGTCAAATATAACATATGGCCCAAATTTATCAAATATCACATATGGCCCAAATTTTCCAGATATCACATATATGGCCCAAATTTATCAAATATCATGTATATGGCCCAAATTTATCAAATATCACATATGGCACAAATTTGCCAAATATCACATATATGGCCCAAATTTATCAAATATCACATATGGCCCAAATTTGCCAAATACCACCTATATGGCCCAAATTTATCAAATATCACATATGGCCCAAATTTATCACTTATTTTCATTTTAGCCATTAAGGACGATTTCAAAATTTTCACGATCTTAATACCGATTTCATGATTTTAACACTAAAGTATCGATAATACTATATTTTCCGATTTCACCAACTTTACGATTTTTAATCCAACTTTAACTATTGTATAGTCATCTAACCCATGAGATATAGTGTAAGATTACACACCTGATTACGGTGAGAACTACACTCTCCTGCTCGTCGATATCTAAACACACATTACGAAGGATTAGAACACTAAAATTTAACATTAAACTATTCTAATATTGAGCGATCTAAATCTTACCCTCGGAATTTTGAATAACCACTATTTGCGATTTCTCTCCGATCAAAGGTTCAGAACCACGAGTAAATAATGGTTTGGGGGTACGTACGACTTTGAATAATTGGTTTTTGCCGAATGAGGGTCCACAACCCGGTGGAAAGTCTCGGATTCCCGAAATAGTCCTTCTCTTAAACTTAGGGGGAATAGCGGAACCACCCCTCTTTCGAACACTATTTATTACCCTTTTCGTCCCTATTTTGATTGTCTCTATTGACAAAAGATCATTAGTCCGACCAATAAGTTATCAAAATTTCGACTAAAGGTTTTAATGAGTGGGATTAACTTACCACAAATATCCTCGTTCCACAATATGACAACCGAGTGAGAATGTCCCCTAAAATGAAATCGATTAATAAACTATTTATATCCATGTGTCGAGTAATATAAAAATCCTTGATAATCCCTTACCTTTAACACTTTAAATCTGATTTCAACGATCTACGACGTTTACGAACACTTGAGTTTTGGCCCTCCACTAAGTTTCTATGATAGAGAAAAGATTAGAATGAGATATGGTATGATGATGATCTCAATCCAAAGAGATCATCCCACACCACATAGATTCGGCACAAAAGAAAAGAAAATAACAAATTCCAAAATATTGTACTAGCCACTTACTGATTGATTAAAGTGTGAGTATGAAGAAGAATGATTGAGAAGGAAATATGTGAGTTGTAGAAGATTCAGTTATGAAGGAAAATTGAAGGAGATAGTGCTTAGCAACATTTGGCCATGGAGAAAATAAAAGGGAGAAAATGAGATGTTTGAGCGTTCTTTACAAGAAGAAAGAAAGATGAACGAAAAGATTAAAGAGAGGGTGTTTTTGTTTCGGTTCTTTTCAAGAATGGGAGATGAACAAAGAATTGAATTTGAGGCTTCTGTGCATTCGGCAATGGTGAAAAGAAAAGAAGATGGCCTTCCAATGCCTTGGTGATTTCGACATTAGGAGGAATGGTTTGAGAGAATAGACAAAATAAGACCAGAATGGTCAAAACTCAAATGGCCAAAAGAAAAGAGAGAAAAATGGTTTACCTTTTGTCCAATAAACATTTAGCTAAGAGGAGAGAATTAGATAGAAACAAGCTTTAAGAAAAAAAAACACCAAATGACTAAACTAGCTCCTAATCCCTATCAAACTACTAACAAAAATTCAACCAACCTCCCTAGCCCCAAAAACAGTCCAAGTTCATAGCCAATTAGCCATTCAAAGATTTCCAAAACAAAGCCCTTGATCCATGCCTTATGTCCCCTTATCACCTTAATTCATGAGATTCTTTTCCTTAAACCTTTATTTACCTTTTTCCTTTAGTCTTCTTGCCAAAAATGTTGTCCAACTCATCCTTTAATCTTATCCATGACCGACACTTGCTAAGGAAAGCAAAAAAATAAAAGCTTTCAAAATGCATGCTAGGAGATTCGAACCTCTCCCCTCAAGCAAACATACATGTGCCAACACTACCTTGCTACTAGCTCATCTTATGCTAGTTTTTAACACTTAATTTTACTTAAATCTCAAAGTCACTTGATCCACTTTAATTAGATACTCCTTACTAAAATTTATTCTAATTCTGAATAGTTCTCAAGTCTCCTCAAGACTATACTAATCATGAAAAATTTTATCATACACAAGTTAAGCACTAAAACATGCATCAATTCAATACTCAAATTTTAGGATGTTACAATCACATTCGGCTTTGGCCAAATTTTCAATCTATAAATTCAATTTCAACATGTACTCAAGGCTATAATCGATATTAACGATATTAAATTGCTTAAAGACTTACCTCGGCTATCGGCATACGACGAAGACCGGTTATTCAACTATTTTTGTTTTTCCCCGATCCAAATCTATTTTTCTTTGTTCTTGATCTAAACATATTCAAATTAAGCTCATTCAAGCACATTTCATTTCAATTTAATCCAAAAACACCTAAATGGGCAAATTACCATTTTGCCCCTAATATTTCACATTTTTATAATTTAGTCCTATTTGCACAAAACACAAAATATGCAAAATCTCACAACAACATAGCTAGGGTGAAACTTCCATATGATCATATAAGTCCCTACATTTCATTTATTTTGCATTTTAACCCCTTAAAAATTTATTTTTCTCAATTTAGCCAAAAATACTCAAATTCACCAAAACTTCCAATTCAAAACATGTAAATCTATCACATATATTTTATATTCCATCCTTAAATAACATAAACAACCAACTATCAACAATAGCTCAACTCAAAATATTCATCAAATTCAAAAATTAAGGCATGGGTCATGAACATTTCTAAGCAACGATCTCACAAATGTAGAAATTATCAAAAACCGAATAAGAACTAACCTTTAATTTGGCTCCTAAATGGCCGAATATGCAAAGCTCATCCCTTGCTTTCTCTTTTTCTTATTTCGGTTAAAGGATGAACTAAAATGACCATTTTTTTCTATGTTTTATCTATTATACAAACATAATAATTCATTTACATTTTTAACCCTTCATTAAACAAATAAAACAAACATGTAATATGGGTATAATAGTCTTTCATTCAACCACTAACCATGTTTCTTTTATTATAAAATAAATATAACTTATAAATAAATATAATAAAACTTTAACTTTTAATATTTAATATATATATATATAATAAACATATATATATATATACATATTTTCTTACTCATGCCGTCCACTAACCAAAATAGTGGCTAAATTGCCACATAAGTCCTTAACACTTAAAAGCCACACTATTTAGCCATTAATCAAATAAAAAAGCCACTTTTACAAATTATGCAATTTAGTCATTTTGTCAAATTTAAACATACAGACAGACAAATTAGCTTACGAAAATTTAACACATGCTTAGTCGTATATCAATAACACAGAAAATAATATTAAAAATTATTCAAACTCAGATTTGTGGTCTCGAAACCACCATTTTGATTAGGGTCAAATTCGGACTATTACAACTCTCCCCCCTTAGGGATTTTCATCCCCAAAAATCTTACCGTTAAACAGAGTTGGATATTTTTGTGTCATTGAATCCTCAGGCTCCCACGTAGTCTCTTCTATTCCATGTCGATTCCATAATACTTTTACTAATGGAATCTTCTTGCTTCTCAACTGTTTCACTTCATGAGTTAAGATACGGATAGGTTCCTCCTCGTACGTCATATCAGATCGAATTTCAATCTCAGACGGGCAATTACATGTGGTAGATCTGATCTATATCTAGGAAGCATCTAAACATGAAATACATTGTGTATCTTTGCTAGATCAGAGGGCAACCTTAATCTATAAGCAACAGGCCCGACACGTTCGATGATCTCATAGGGTCCGATGAACCTCAGACTTAACTTGCCTTTATGTCCAAATCGAAGCACTTTCTTTCACGGAGAAACTTTAAAAAAAATATCTGATCTCCAATCTAAAACTCAATGTCTTTACTTTTCAAATCCGCGTATGACTTTTGACGATCTGATGCTGCTTTCAAACTATCACGGATCACTGCCACTTTCTGTTCAGTCTCTTTAATCATATCAACCCCGTGTATCTTATTTTCACTGAGCTCGGTCCAGTATAATGGTGTATGACATTTACGATCGTATAAAGCTTCGTAGGGTGCCATTTTGATACTAGATTGAAAGCTATTATTATAAGTAATTTCAATCATAGGTAAGTACCGTTCCCACATACCTTCAAACTTGAGGATGCAACATCTCAACATATCCTCAAGTATTTGAATGGTTCGTTCGAATTGACCATCTGTCTGCAGATGAAAAGCCATGCTAAAGTGTAGTTTAGTACCTAAAGCATTTTGTAATTTCTTCCAAAACCGTAATGTGAATCTCGGGTCTCTATCCGAAACAATGGAAATAAGCACACCATGTAATCTCACAATTTGAGATACATATAACTCTGCAAGCTTATCAAGCGAATAGTCCGTACGAACTGGAACAAAGTGAGCTGATTTGGTTAGTCTGTCCACTATAACCCAAATTTCTTTCGTGAAGCTTAATTGTCTTGAAGCATAAGCTACAACTTTGCCTTCCTGCATTAAAACGCAACCCAAACCATTCAAAGATGCATCACTATAAACAATAAATTCTTTACCCAATTCAGGCTGAACTAACACTGGAGCTTCAGTCAAAAGAGTGTTCAACTGATCGAAATTTTTCTGACACTTTTCTGACCATTCAAATTTAACATCTTTCTATAATAGCTTTGTCAATGGGGTAGCTATTATAGAAAAACCCTTCAAAAATAGTCTGTAGTAACCAGCAAGCCCCAAAAAGCTTCGAATTTAAAAAACATTCTTCGGTGGTTTCCAAACGAGTATAGTTGATATTTTATTTAGATCAACCCGAATACCTGATGCTGAAACAACGTGGCCCAGAAAACTGACTTCACTCAACTAAAACTCACATTTGCTAAACTTTGCATACAACTGTTTATCTCAAAAAGTTTGTAGCACAAGTCCCAAGTGCTCAGCATGCTCGGTTTCATCTCTGGAGTAGATTAGAATATCATCTATAAACACTACTACAAATCGATCCAAATACTGATTGAAAATCTGATTCATCAGATCCATAAAAATAACAGGTGCATTAGTGAATCCAAAAGGCATAACTAAAAACTCATAGTGTACGTACCTGGTTCGAAAAGCAGTTTTTGACACATCAAAATCTCTGACTTTCAACTGATAATAACCAGACCTCAAATCTATCTTTGAAAACACTAAAGCCCCTTTCAACTGATCAAATAAATCGTCAATCCGTGGCAACATATTTATTCTTCATAGTTACCTTATTGAGCTATAGGTAATCAAAGCACATTCGCATAGTCCCATCTTTCTTTTTTTCAAATAAAACTGGTGCACCCAAGGGAGAGAAACTCAGTCGTGCAAAGCCCCTATCTGTTAATTCTTGCAACTATGCTTTCAACTCTTTTAATTCGGTAGGTGCCATTCAATATGGAGCTATTGAAATCGGTGTCATCCCCCGGTACAAACTCAATACCGAACTCTACTTCTCGAATAGGTGGTAAACCCGATAATTCCTCAGGAAACACAGCTGGATACTCGCACACTATCGGAACAGATTCAATCTTCTTTTCTATCACTTTACTATCAAGCATATAAGCAAAGTAAGCTTCAAACCCTTTTCTCATATATTTTTGAGCTAACATCGAAGATATTACCACTGCTAACCCATTCAAATCATTAGATTCAATCCGAATAATTTCACCGTTCTGACATCTCAAATCAATGGTCTTTCTTTTGCAATTAACAACAGCATCGTGCAAAGTCAACCAGTCCATTCCCAGAATTATATCAAATTCATCGAAAGGCAACAACATTAAATCGACTGGGAAACATGAGTCCCGAATCATCAACGGACAACCTTTGTACACTTTATCAACGAGGATGCACCGGCCCAAGGGATTTGATATTCGAATCACAAACTCAGTAGACTCAACAGGCAGAGTCTTACTGAATACTAATGTTTCACATACATAAGAATAAGTCGAACTAGGATCAATCAACGCAATTACACTAATATCATAAAGAGTGAAAGTACCGATAATGACATCTGGTGAAGAAGCATCCTTGCGAGCGCATATAGCATATGCTCTAGCAAGTGCACAAGCCTCTGACCGAATCGTTGTATCTTTTGTTCCCCTTTGACTGCCACCTACATTAACCCGAATGTCTGGATGGTCTACCTCGTGCTGACACGTTGCTCGGTCTCACATTCTGAATAGTGTTTTGCTCAACTAACATCAAACATTCTCTAATAAAGTGATCCATCGATCCACACTTAAAACAGAACTGATCATGCAATCTACAGCTCCCAAAATGCCATTTTCCATAGTGTTTGCACTCAGCCCAGTCCTGCTGAACATTACCAACACTAGCCATCGAAGTAGCTCGGGAGCCCGCAGGTGGACGATCTCTATCTCATTGGGAAAAATCTAAAGTAGCCTTATGTTGACTGGATTCATCTCTGAACTTCTTTGATGCTAAGTGAAAGGCCTTACTTGATGATCTTTTCCGAGTGTCTCTAGCTTCAAACTCGACTTTTCTTTTCTCTTTCCCAAGCTGTTCGGCTTTACAAGCTCGTTCAACAAGTACCACGAACTCTTTAATCTTAAGTATACCAACCAGCAGCTTAATGTCTTCATTCAGACCGTCTTCAAATCTTTTACACATAATACCCTCAGTTGAAATACATTCTCGAGCATATCAGCTCAATCTCACAAATTTTCATTCATACTCAGTCACGGTCATACGACCCTGTTTCAACTCTAGAAATTCTTTATGTTTTTTATCGATGAATCTTTGGCTGACATATTTCTTACGGAACTCAATCTGGAAGAATTCCCAGGTCACCTTCTCTTTCGGAACCATCGATACTAGTGTATTCCACCAGTGATATGCAGTGTCCCGTAATAAGGATATAGCACATTTTAAACATTCCTCCGGAGTACATGATAACTCATCAAACACTCGGATAGTATTATCAAGCCACAGCTCAGCTCATTCCACATCATCATCATCATTAGCTTTAAACTCTTCGATCTCGTGTTTCTTGATCTTATCTATAGGGCCTGCCAAATCTCATCGGATCTACTATCGGAGGTACCATAGGTATCGGAGATGGATTATTCAGGGGTGGAGGTTGTTGCATGGCCGAATTAGTCCAAATATATTGAGTAAACTATTCGTTCATCATCTGGTAGAAGGCTTGCTTAGCCTCCCCCTCATGGCTACTCAAGATAGCTCGAGAGTCTATCGGTGCTGACCCATGTCTGAGATCAGGTGCTACGCTCTCAACATCATCAGCTAGGACTCTATCGGGATCCATTTACTATATAAAAATCACAATTCAGATGTCAAAAGTCATCACACTATCGTAGTATAAAGTAAGGCATGTATAGCTAGACTCACACGTGCTACGGTAGTCCTAGAATCGACTAAACCGTAAGCGCTGACACTAATAAAATGTAACACCCTTAACCCGTATCCGTTTCCGGATTAAGGCTACAGGTCATTACCATGCATAGCATAGGTCATATCATTTATTTACTATTATTAAAAACATGGACAAATGCAATTCGAGCTTGTACTTCTATAGCAAACTTAAACATTAACAACTTATCCTAATCCATCTAAGCCAAATTCGTACATTTGCATTTTTCAACAATTCTAAAATCAAAACATTTATAATAACATACTCACATCCAACTAGAACATAATATATGTCCTCTCTTGTCCGAAACACCTAAACTTAAACTAGATGTATATACTCATAGTTGAACCACATGCGAATATGTCAATCTAAATACATAACATAAGATTTCATCATCTATCCTAAAACCATATATATATTCAATTTCATACAATCAAATTAACTAATTTATTTCATATACAAACATTTAATATAACTTATAAAGTTCATTTCAACTTATGCATATTTTATCATTTCTACTAAATCACATTATCAAACATCCAAATACCTATTCGGCTTATACCTATCATTTCAAACCAATTAATCATGTTCATAGTATAAGTGTCAAATTAAAAGTAGTACACAACCATCATTCATATTTCACTTAATAACCGATTATGAAATCCACAATCACCTATATCAAACTTACTTAATATAAAAACCTTAAGCCACAAACAACTACTTCATGCCAGATATTTTATATAAAACAAACACTTCATATTTACCATTCACATATGCCATTTAACAATTTTCTAAAAGGAGTTTCAATCACCATCAAACATAATTAAATAAAAACCATAACAAAACATGACAAACACATCTCATTTGTATGCCATGACCGATTATACTTAGATTTAAGCATCATATTTAGCCATATTCGCATGGCTATATACATATACAAGGACAAAATTTATTAATTCAAAACATAGTCTAGCCTATACATGCCTTTAGATCAAAATCCGAACTCAAAGGTACCAAAATAGATTGATAGTGTGGATGATTTTGCTGACTATCCCCTGAGCTCATAGCTTGATAAAAACCTATAAAACAGAACAATGAACACACAGAGTAAGCTTACTAGCTTAGTAAGTCTTAAGCAAATGTATTAAATAAAGTAATCATTCAATCCTTGCAATAACATACATAATATCATAAAAATCCAAAGCTTAATATTCATTTGGTCTATTAATGCCGAATACTAATACCTCATTTGGCTCAATCATCATCACTATTTTACCTTTAAACTTTAATTTATTATCTCATCATGTTGTTCAATTATAAATTAATAACTCATCTCCAAGTACTCATATTTTCGATACACATAATTCAATAAGATAACATATATATGAATATACAAATAAGTATATACTTTACACTTAGTAATTTCACATAAAAGAAAATATATTCACATATATATATATATATATATATATCCATTTGACATTTCATACATTCTTATACATGGCATCAAAGAAATCCCAGTATGGTCACATAAACATAAGCATAAGGTCGAATATACAGGATCAATTAATATCATTCGCGTTCGACAACTTAACACATATATATACTTACCTTATTGATCAAATATAGAAGATCAATTTAATAATTCGTAGGCACTACCTGTATGGCTGAATATACATATATAACTCGTAATATCAACTTAATTCCTCGATGATTACATAGCTAGAAAAATTTATGTCTTGCAACTTGAAATTTCATCACTAGTTTAAAACCTGCTAGGCGTAAGCCTGAATTACTCACCGGCACTAAGCCTGCTAGACTGAGGTCTGAAATTGAATCACCGACATTTAGCTTGCTAGGCAATAAGCCTGATAAACTTCACCGGCACAAGGCCTGCTAGGCTCGAAGCCCGAATATTCATATTATTGAGCCATCTCATTCACATCACATACTACCAATATCACATATATCACATATAATTCAATATCACTTTCACATATTACCAATATCACATATATCACACACAATTCAATATCACTTTCACATAATGAACACAATTAAGTTTAACTACATTTCATTGTTTTAAAACACTATATCACATTCAGCTTTGGCCAAATTTTCAATCTATAAATTCAATTTCCACATGTACTCAAGGTTATAATCGATATTAACAATATTAAATTGCTTAAAGACTTACCTCGGCTATCGACGTACGACGAAGATTGGCTATTCAACTATTTTTATTTTTCCCCGATCCAAATATGTTTTTCTTTGTTCTTGATCTAAACATATTCAAATTAAGCTCATTCAAGCACATTTCATTTAAATTTAATCCAAAAACACCTAAATGGGCAAATTTCAATTTTTGCCCCTAATATTTCAAACTTTTACAATTTAGTCCTATTTGCACAAAACACGAAATATGCAAAATCTCACAACAACATAGCTAGGGCGAATCTTCCATATGATCATATAAATCTCTACATTTCATTTATTTTGCATTTTAACCCCTCAAAAGTTTATTTTTCTCAATTTAGCCTAAAAACTCAAATTCACCAAAACTTCCAATTCAAAACATGTAAATCTATCACATATATTTTATATTCCATCCTTAAATAACATAAACAACCAACTATCAACAATAGCTCAACTCAAAATATTCATTAAATTAAAAAATTAAGGCATGGGTCATGAACATTTCTAAGCAACGATCTCACAAACATAGAAATTATCAAAAACCAAATAAGAACTAACCTTTAATTTGGCTCTGTAACACCCCTAACCCGTGTCCGTCGTCAGATTAGGGTTATGAGGCATTACCAAACCCAACTCAGATTATCGCAGTCATTTAAAATCATGCTTGTACATTTCAAACCATTGAGTCATCGAATATATGTCATTCAAAATTTAATACATGTTCTAGCATTTATCATTCACATTATAAATATAATTTGCCTATTAAGACATACAAATCCTTAGAACTCTATTGTATATTCGTTCACATATGTGACATCAATACACTATAGTATAACCGAACATGTTCATGATCTAATGCAATATGCGCATATCTCTCAAAGACAAAGCAATAATCAATCATGATTAACAAATTTTCGTAAGCATATTATTGACAACATTTGGGAATAAGCCGAATCATATAATCATGAAACATGCATTAAAACTCTATTCATCTTTCAAGAAAAATGCACATACCTGTTAAACATAATATATATATCCAAATTGTGTCAATACATCTATTTTACTAGTTGAATATCAACTTAACATTTCATACTTGTGCACATATATAAGTTACACCTAAATAAGCATAATTCAGATGTCAATATGTAATAACTTCCTAATGAGACCAAATTTCATATAACTTGAAACTTATTTCCACATAATCGAATATACAAGTTCTCATCTATCAAATTTCTAATTCATCACATAGCACAAATCAAGTTTTGCCTATTTTTGCATTCATTCAACTCAAAGCCTCATGAACTAATTATATACATAAATATCGTTATAACTTATCAAACACATGAGCCATCTAACTAGCCAAATACTTAATTATAATCAAATCATTGACCACATATTCGGACCTCAATAAAAATAAGACTCCAAAGATCAATCCAATAGACATATACATAAACATTTCCAAAGTCATCACCAAACCATAATTCAATATCTCAACATATATGCCATGATATATATACTTCCAATCTAAGCCTAGAACATGACTAAAACACATAACCATTAACATTTGTACAAGCCATTATATCAAAACACATAAGTAAAGCTTAACCCAAAAGTATTAGCCATTTTCGCAAGGCTATACTTATATACAAGGCTAAAATACCATTGGTTTACAACTTAGACTAGCTTATACATGCCTTTCAAACCAAAAACTAAGTTTATGAGTACCAAAAGAGTTGATAGTGTGGTTGACTTCTTCGATGATCCTCTGAGCCCGTAGCTTAACCAAAGTCTATAAAACAAACAATGAACACAAACAAAGTAAGCTCACTAGCTTAGTAAGTCTTAAGCAAATTCAATAAAGCTTCAGTCACCCAAGCATTTTTATAATACAATTCAAGACATTTGAAATATAAAGTCTAACTTATAAATTCACCATAGCTGAATTTCATTGTTTCATTTAGCCTAACAACTTTCATTTTTCCAACCAAAGTACACCAGTCATCAAATATACCAACACATATATAAGTATAGATGTACTTACATAACCCTTTTCAATCTCTAGTATACTTCCAAGTAATCAATGTATAATTCACATGCTTCCTCATATTATTTGCTTATTAACATCATATACAACATATAAGTATGAAATCACATACCTCAAGGCCGAACCAATAATGATTCATTTTTCAAAAGCATAACTTTCTCGATTCATTTAATAACTTTGTTGTTACATATTCTGGCTCTGAATTTTAGTTCACCGGTAAAGAACCTGCTAGGCATTAGCCCGAATCACACACACCGGCACTAGGCCTGCTGGACTCAAGGTCCGAAAATAAAAACCCCGGCATTAAGCTTGCTAGGCAATAAGCCTGAAATATGTCACCGACGAGGCACATTAAGCATAAAGCCCGATATAAATCACCAAGACAAGGCACGCTAGGCTCGAAGTCTTAATATCGGTATGGTTAATCTTTCAATTCACATTTCATAATGCTAACTTCCCAACCATCCATATATCACACATTACATTTACATATCAAACCAAATACATTTATTCATATCACATTAAATAAAATTACAATCAATACAATTTAGTACTCTTGCATTCGGCTAATTCATGGCTTCATGCTAAAAATATTCGAATTTCTTCATTCATCAGATTCATAAATAATTCTTTAACATATATTCGCTTAAGGACTTACCTCGATTATCGACGGACCGTGTAAACCGGCTACTCGATAACCTTCGTCTTTCCCCGGTTCAAATCTATTTTTATTTATTCTTGATCTAAACACATTAAAATTTAGCTCATTCAAGTACATTTCATCTCAATTTAGTCCCTAAGTACATAAATAAGAAAATTACCATTTTACCCCTACTATTTCACATTTTTACAATTTAGTCCTATTTGCATAAAACACAAAATACACAAAATTTCTCAATACCACTCAAGGGCCGAATACTCCTAGGGACTATGCAAGTCCATTTCTTTCATTTATTTCACAAATAAACCCCTCTAAAAATTTATTTTTACAAATTAGCCCTAAATACTCAATTTCACCAAAACTTTCAATACCAAACATTCTAATCTTTAACAGATCTTTAATCTAAAATCATCAAACATCAAAAACCACATGAACACATCAATGGCCGAACATCAAACATGCTTAGTTTTAAAAATTCAAACATGGGTCACCATCGCTCAAGCAACAATCTCAAAACGTAAAATTTACAAAACCGACTAAGAATTTACCTTGAATTTGGCTTGAATGTTGCCAAAATTCAAATAACCTAGCTCCCTTTTCTTTCTCAATATTCAGCCAAGAGAGATGAATGAACATATTCATTTTTTTATGTTTTAATTAACATATAATATGGTTTTAACCTATTTACTATTTTAACCTTATATCATAAAATTATATAATATAAAACTTAAGGTTAATCATGTCAGATACCACCCACTAACTTAAAAATGGGTTATTTACCCATTTAAAACCTCATATTAAGAAGCCATCATCATTCTAGCACTTTACACTATATTGCATGCAACTTTTACACTTTACGCGATTTAATCCTTTTTGTTAAATTGAACACACAAACGATTAAATTTCTCTATGAAACTTTCACACACATTAATTCACATATAACAAACACAAAATATAATATTTAAATATTTCTCAAACTCAGATTCATGGTCTCAAAGCCACCGTTTCGATTAGGGTCAAATTCGGTCTATTACAACTCTCCCCCTTAAGGATTTTTATCCCCGAAAATCTTACCGTTAAACAAAGTCGGATATTGTTGCCTCATTGAATCCTCAGGCTCCCACGTAGCCTCTTCAACTCCATGCCTATTCCATAGTACTTTCACTAATGGAATCTTCTTGTTTCTCGCTCTTTTATTTCTCGAGCTAAGATACGGATCGGTTCTTCATCATATGTCATATCGGATCAGATTTCAACCTCTATCGGAGTGATCACATGTGACAGATCTAATCTGTACTTACGAAGCATCGAAATGTGAAATATGTCATATATCTTTTCTAATTCAGAGGGTAACTTCAATCTATAAGCAACAGGCCCAATACGTTCGATGATTTCATACGGTCCGATGAATCTCGGACTCAATTTACCTTTCCGATTAAATCGGAGTACTTTCTTCCACGAAAACACTTTCAAGAATACTCGATATCCAGCCTGAAATTCAATGTCTTTACGTTTCAAATCAGCATAAGACTTTTGACGATCTGATGCAGCTTTCAAACTATCTCTGATTATAGCCACTTTCTGTTCTGTCTCTTTAATCAAATCGACCCCATGTATCTTGTTCTCACTGAGTTCAGTCCAGTATAATGGTGTTCGACACTTGCAACCATACAAAGCTTCATAGGGCACCATTTTGATACTAGATTGAAAGCTATTATTGTAAGCAAATTCAATCAAAGGTATGTATCGTTCCCACGTACCTTCAAACTTGAGAACACAACATCTCAACATGTCCTCAAGTATCTAAATAGTTCGTTCAGACTGACCGTCTGTCTGCGGATGAAAGGATGTGCTAAAGTGGAGTTTAGTACCCAAAGCATCTTGTAACTTCTTCCAAAATCGTGATGTGAATCTCGGGTCTCGGTCTGAAACAATGGAACTTGGCACACCATACAATCTCATAGTTTGTGACACATACAATTCAGCATGTAACACCCCAAACCCGGCCAATACACCACGACCGAATCTGGTATGTTACGGGGAAATTCGTATTTGAGAGGTTAGGTTTTCGGTTAAAGTGTTGATGAAAACTCTTTGCTGTGTTTGTAAAAATCTCAGGTATGATTGTTTGAAACCGATAGTGAATTTTGATAACCCGAAAGTTTTGAAAACTTAGTTGAATTTAATAGTAAAACCAATTTATATCATTTGGAAATTCGAGTTATTCCTTTTTAGTTGCTTAAAAACATTTTGAACTTAGTTTAAGTTTGGAAAATACTTGAGTTGCATTCGTTTTAAATTACAGCGTGATACCCGATGGTAAAGTTTAAAACATATCGCTTTGTAGTTTTGAAAATCGTATCTTTCCAAGTTTTATCCAATATTAACCCAATAATTTGTTAAGGCATATTTGAAATCAAATCTAAGCATATATATAACCAAAACAAAATTTAAAAAAAAAAAGGCCTTTTACAATCCCAACAAAATCAAATGAAAATAAATAAAGTACCAAGTTTGTAAATCAGTGCAAGTCCCAATTTATTCATGGCATGGTCACCTCGAGTCCACCCGGCTACATGTCCGCGATCTAAGTGTCACCTGAAATGATAAGGGAGAAGGTGAGTCGCAAGACTCAGTGCATAAATCCCCCTCCCGATGAATGAAACTTACTAACACACATCATAACAAAGCAATACAATTAATGTACCCAATCCTAACCAACCATAACACCTTTTCTACCCCGTGTGGTACCAAACCACTGGTGGTGCCAAACCATCGGTGACCCAAAGTCAAGATATTCATCAATGTGGTGCCAAACCACCGTGACCCAAAGTCACGAATAATCCATCCGTGGGGCCAACCCACGTGTGATACCAAATCACCGGCGACGATCCCAGATCTCAACAAGTGGGGCCAACCCACGGTGGTGTTAAACCACGAGGACAAGTCGCTATGAGGTGCCAAACCTCCGTGTCCCAAAGACACAAATGTGATACTAAATCACCGTGACCAAGTCACGAATAGTCAAGTTGTGGGGCCAACCCACGTGTGATACCAAATCACCGCGACGATCCCGTAATATCAATGTGGGGCCAACCCACTCGTGGTACGGGCCACCGGGACAAGTTGCTATGAGGTGCCAAACCTCCGTGACCCAAAGTCACAATAAATCGATCTGTGGTACCAAACCACCGGAGGTGCCAAACCTCCGTGTCCCAAAGACACGGATATCATATTCCCCTCCTCTCATATCACCCATAGACATACCATATCGATGCAAATCGTGCAAATCATGCTAATATGTTTAGTGTTGCACCTCATAACACATACATCATAGATCATGATATCATATCAATAATGTAACTCGAATGAAACGGACTTACCGAATCTGTGCACATACCCCATAGGGTATCATGTCAATCAACCATACTGTTTCGGCTTTATTAAACAATTAGGTTATTAAGCATATTACTAAGTAAAGAGTGTGTTAGTTTACACACCTGTTAACACGCAAGCCTTAATCCCAACGAACCGATCTAAGACTCTCAATTACTCTGCTCCTATAATCGGCCAAACATGAACATCAGAAATAAGGCCATTCGGCCAACCCAAATAAACCCAAAGGGTTAATGTTTGAACCCTTACCTTGCAAACGATTTGGTTTCCTACCAAATCCCGAACCAAACGATGGTTTTCCCTTAAGCAAACGTCCACACCCTAGTAAGAAGAACAGTTAATCCTTTAGAGACTTGGCTTAACGAAACTAAAAGAATAGACTAATAAAACCAACCCTTACCACCACTTACCAACCGATCACCTACAAATAAAGGCTTCGCTTGACTGTTTCGAAATCCCGGATGCCCTATAATAAAATGATTACCAAAACAAGAGATTAACTCCTTTCAATAAATGCTGAAATCGGCTCTTAACCAAATTAGAATTGACAGAGAACAAGGGAGGGGAGAAATAGGCATTCGGCCTAGCACTAACCTTCCTCTTAAAACCCGATTGGAGAAAAAGAGAAGAGACCACCCTTGCTTGAGACTTTCGGCCAACATTAAACAAAAGAAAGAAGAGGGTCCGGCTAGAGCCTTGGAGGGTTAAAACAAAAGAAATGTGATTCAAAAGAAAAGAAGAAATCGGCAATGGGAGATTGAGAAGTGAGAGGGAAGGTTCGGCTAAGGAGGCAAAGTAAGTTTTAGCACAAGAGTTTTTAAGAAAGCAAGACAAAGTATGAGAGGAAAAAGATGGTTATTTTGGCTTAACACAAATGAAAAAGTAAAAGAGAGGTAGGAGGGTATATGGTTCGGCCAAAGATAAAAAGAAGAAAGCAAAAAGAAATAAAAGCTTGAGAACTCAAAGAGCATTCGGCTGCCAATGAAAATGAAGGAAGAAAACAAAGCAAGTTTTGGCAAGGTATATGTTGCATGGGGATTTTCGGTTTTCAATCAAAAAAGCAAATGAGAGACTCCTTTGAAAATTCGACTAGGCACTAGACTAAGGCTGGTCGAAAGTCACCCAAAATGCCAAAAGAATTTTGGCACTCCCCACCTACACACCTACCAAACCGGCCACTCCCCCATGAAGACTCCAACATTCGGCCACCACCCACAAACACTCATGGCCACTAATTCAAATCACTTTGAACTAGTCAACCTCCTTGATTTACTCTCCACCCACCATTTAAATTATTTGACTTGGTCCACCCTCAACCACCTTGGCGTCAAAATGGAGGCAAAAAGATGAGACTTCTTCAGCTTGAACACAGGACCTCCTCCCCTTGCAAGTGGCGTCACACACAAGCTCTAAGTGGCGCCTTCCTTGCCACTCTACTAGCTCAATTCTTGTGCTAAAATTCACCTAAAAATACCTATAACCCCTTAGCTCCTTCAGCTCCATTCACTTAAAGCTTAGAAACTAAAATTTTCCCTACCACTCAGGCTTACACCAGGCTTACAACTAAGCCCCAAAACATCAAAAACAACCACACCACAGATCAAACACATGCAAACAATATAATAACAAAATAGCCCCTATTCCAGGATATTACAGTTCTACCCCCTTAAAATAATTTTGACCTCGAAATTACCTGATCAAAAGAGTTGAGGGTATTGCTGCCTCATCGCATCCTCTGGTTCCCACGTAGCTTCTTCCACACCATGATTCTTCCATAGCACTTTTACCAAAGGAACTGACTTCCTACGCAGGACTTTCACATCTCAATCTAGAATCTGCACTGGTTCCTCCTCCATGGTCAAATCCAGATTCACCTTAATATCTTCCACTGCTACGACATGCGATGGATCTGAACGATATCGCCTAAGCATCGAAACGTGGAATACGTCGTGAATCTGACTTAGCTCTACTGGCAACTCAAGCTGATAAGCTACCGGTCCCACTCATCTTAGTACCTTATACGACCCAATAAACCTCGAACTTAACTTGCCTTTCCTCCCGAACCTCAACACTTTCTTCCATGGCGAGACCTTCAGAAAGACCTTATCACCCATGGCAAACTCTATATCTCTACGCTTGAGATCAGCGTAAGACTTCTTCCTATCCGAAGCTTCCTTCAATCGAGCCTGAATCAACTTAACCTTGTCTTCAGTCTCTGCGACCAACTCTGGGCCCAACATTTGACGTTCACCCAACTCCGTCCAACATGTAGGTGAGCGACACTTCCTACCATACAATGCCTTATATGGTGCCATCTTGATGCTTGTTTGGTAACTATTGTTGTAGGCGAACTCAGCTAATGGTAGAAACTCTTCCCAACTACCTCAAGTCCGAACACAACCTCGTAGCATATCCTCCAAGATCTCAGATAACCCTTTCCGATCGCCTGCCGATCATGCGGGTGAAAAGTCGTCTTTGAAATCCAAACGCTGCACTCAGAGCTCGATGCAACGCTTTCGAACCTTGACGAATCGGGATCCCTATCCGAGATGATCGACATCGCACACCGCAAATTTCACTATCTCGACACATACAAACCGCTAACCTCTAAAGTGAGTAATCCACCCTCACCGGAATGAAGTGAGCTGATTTAGTCAGACGATCCACAATTACCCAAACTGAGTCCTTCTTGCTAGGCGTAAGAGGTAATCTACTGACGAAATCCATAGTTATCCTTTCCCACTTCCACTGTGGAATCTTCACTGGCTGAAGCAACCCTGACGGCAACTGATGTTTAGCCTTGACCTGCTGACATGTCAGACACTTCCTTACAAACTCTGTCACTTCCTCTTCAGACCCAGCCACCAAAACTTCTCTTTTAGATCCCGATACATCTTACTACCTCCAGGATGCATAGCGTAGGGGCTGCTATGTGCGTCTTGAAGAATCTTCTACCTTAACTCGATATTCCTCGGCATACAAGCTCTCCCTTGAAAACACAGCACTTCATCACTAGCCAAACTGTAACCCTCCAAACCACCATTCTGCACTTGCGACCTCAGCGCATTTAGAACCTCATCCTCTAACTGTCTCTCCTTAATCCGCTCAACCCACGTAGGCTTAACCTGCAATTCTGCTAGAATACTTCCGTCGTCATACAAACTCAAATGGGCAAACATCACTCTTAAGTCCGCTATAACCTTACGGCTCAACGCGTCTACCACCACGTTAGCCTTGCCCGGATGATACTCAATCGAACAGTCAAAATCCTTTAGCAACTCAATCCATCTGCGCTGCCTCAAATTCAAATCCTTCTGAGTCAAAAGGTACTTCAGACTCTTATGATTTGTGTAGACTATCGATCTCTCTCCGTACAAGTAGTGCCTTCAAATTTTCAAGGCGAAGACTATCTACCGCTAACTCCAAGTCGTATGTCCGATAATTGACTTCATGTGGCCTCACCGCCGAGATGCGTAAGCCACAACCTTCCTTCCCATGATCAAGACACAACCCAAACTCAGATGTGATGCATCACAATATATCAGAATTTCTTTCCGCCTCAGGTTGAATTAGAACCGAGCTTCACTCAAAATCTTCTTCAACTTTTTGAAACTCTCCTGCTGCTTCTCAGTCCAAACGAACGAAACCCCTTTTCTTAACAACTTGGTCATCGGCGCTACGATCAACAAAAATCCTTCTACAAATCTTCAGTAGTATCCTGCCAAGCCTAGAAAACTCTGAATCTCAGCCACTAACTTAGGCGGCTTCCAATCCAAAACTGCCTCAATCTTTCGAGGATCCACTCTAATCCCCTCAGCTGACACCACATGACCCCAAATTACTACTCGACTTACTAAACTTAGCATAAAGTCGCTTCTCCTCGTAATCAGAATACAACTCGCAAATGCGCATCATGCTCCTCCTCAGTCCTTGAATACACCAAGATGTTGTCTATGAATACTACGACAAACTGATCCAAATACTACTGGAACACCCTATTCATCATATCCATGAATGCTGCCGGTGCATTAGTCAACCCAAACGGCATTACTAGAAACTCATAGTGCCCATATCGAGTACGAAACGCCGTCTTGCAGATATCCACCTCCTTCACCTTCAACTGGTGATACCCAGACCTTAAATCGATCTTCGAGAATACCGATGCACCCTTCAGCTGATCAAACAAGTCATCTATCCGTGGAAACGGATACTTTTTTTGATCGTCACTTATTCAATGGCGGTAGTCTATACACACCGATAGTATCGCTTTCTTCTTGACAAAGAGTACCAAGACTCCCAAGGTGAAACACTTGGCCCGATAAAGCCTCGTCCAACAACTCCGGATTTGAGCCTTAAGCTCTACTAACTCTTTTGGCGCCATCCTATACGGAGCAATAGACACCGCCAGCTTTGCAATGATCTATTCCAAACTCCACCACACGATCCGGTGGCAATCCCGGAAGCTCCTCTGGAAACACATCAACAAATTCCTTAACTGTTCGGACCTTCCCTACAGTAGACTCCTTAGCCTCCAAGGCATACACATGAACCACATATGCTTCATAGCCCTTTCTCACCATCTTCTCAGCTTTCAAAGCAGACACTATGTTGGATAAGTAATCTCTTCTATTACCTATCATGACCACCTCATCACCCTTAACCGTCTTTAGAACCATGCGTTTAGCCGCATAATCCAACCTCGCCTGGTACTTAACCAACCAGTCCATCCCAAGAATCAAATCGAACTCTCCAAACGGCAGTTCCATCAGATCAGCCTCAAACACTACTCCTTGGAGTTCTAGGGGTACATCTCTATACAGCTTATCTATAACTACAGAGTGACCTAGAGGGCTAATTACAGTCATCTGCCTAGGAGATATCTCAGAGTCTAAATCCATGGTCTTCACTATGCTACTCGCAACGTATGAATACGTTGAACCCATATCAATCAAAGCAGTAAATGGAGAACCAAAGATCAAGAACGTATCGATTATGACGTCCGGTGCATCGCCCTCCTCTCGGCGCCTCGCTGCATACACTAACCCAGGCTGTCTTGCCTCAGAATTACCCGCACCTCTGCCTGGTGCTCCGCGGCCCCGACCAGAACCATTACCTCCTCTACCATTACCACGACCCCTCTGCGGTGGCGGTCCATTATTCTGAAACTGAGTACGGCCCTGACCCTCAGACTGAATCCTAGCCAACTTATGCGGACAGTCCCTCACACGGTGGTCCAGCGAACCACACTCAAAACATCCTCTTCCACCAGTCCAACATCCTCCCCAATGGGCTTTCCCACAACGGTTACACCGTGGCGGTCCTCGATTAGCAAGAATGAACCTACGATCGATTCGCCCACTGCTCAGCCCTTTTCTGAGGATTACCTGTCGACCCAGAAGATCCATAACTCCTCTTATGCCTGTTTTCTATCCATGTTCTACCTCACAGACTCTTTAACTCCCTCGGCTACCTTAGCCTTTTCTACTAGGACAGCAAACTTACGCTCTGGCTGTGGAGCAATCAGCAACCTTAATTCATCTCTCAGACCATCCTCGAATCGAACGCACCTCTCGTGTTCCGTAGCCACAATGCCCCTCGCATACCGACTCAGCCTCAAGAACTCTGCCTCGTACTCTGACACAGACTTACTCCCCTGCACTAGCCTCAGAAATGCCTTCTGTTGATCATTAATGTAGCTAGCTCCAATGTACTTTTTCTGATATGCAGCCTTAAAATAATCCCAAGTAAGATCTTCCGCTGTAACACTGTCCCGAACCGTGAGCCACCACTGGTGTGACTCATCCCAAGAAGCGATACTATCCCTTTAGCTTCTCTTCGCCAGATCAGTCCATATCGTCCATGATCTCGCTCCATCGCCTCCACCAATATTCACGTCTTTGGAGCCACACCGACACACCTCGAATACCTCAAATTTCGTTTGCTCGGAGTCGTTCAGCCAGAGATTTTTGAGCTCCTGTGCCTCCACCTACTCCAGCTACCCTTTCCAGAACTCGCAAGATCACCGTGACATCTGCGTCATCCCCAGTCTGTTCCTGAAACTCGCCACCTCCACCGGTGGTAGTACCCAGATCTCATTCTCGGACCCCCGACTGCACCCTCTTGGTTTAGAAACTGTCATCCTACCCCGACCATGTCCACGACCACGACCACCCCGAGCGCTCATGACTAAAATCTCGTCTTGTCTGATTAGAAGTTTATGCATTAGTAAATATTTCACTGTCTTTAAAGGCAAGAGTCTTATGAATATCTCTTATTAAAGAAGTTTTGTTTTGCGAGTCCAAAGAGTCCTATCGATTTCAGTTTCTAGAGTAATCTACTACCGCTAGTCATTCAGTCACATCACATCAAAAAAAATCTCAAGCAATAATAAAGGGTACTTACCTGGGCGGATTGGTGCTTGAGTCTCGCCATGCCTTTCAAACCATTTATCTTAAAACAACATCACTTAAACCAATCTTTAAAACATTTTGGGCCTCTAGCCCACAAATGAGCCTTTGAATCGCTCGATACCACAATTGTAACACCCCAAACCCGCCAATACACCACGATCAATCGGTATGTTACGGAAATTCAGTATTTGAGAGGTTAGGTTTTCGCTAAAGTGTTGATGAAAACTCTTTCTTTGTGTTTGTAAAAATCTTGGGTATGATTGTTTAAAACCGATAGTGAATTTTGATAACCCGAAGTTTTGAAAACTTAGTTGAATTTAATAGTAAAACCAATTTATATCATTTGGAAATTCGAGTTATTCCTTTTTAGTTGCTTAAAAACATTTTGAACTTAGTTTAAGTGTGGAAAATACTTGAGTTGCATTCGTTTTAAATTACAGCGTGATACCCGATGGTAAAGTTTAAAACATATCGCTTTGTAGTTTTGAAAACCGTATCTTTCCAAGTTTTAACCAATATTAACCCAATAATTTGTTAAGGCATATTTGAAATCAAATCTAAGCATATATATAACCAAAACAAAATTTAAAAAAAAAAGGCCTTTTACAATCCCAACAAAATCAAATGAAAATAAATAAAGTAAAGTACCAAGTTTGTAAATCAGTGCAAGTCCCAATTTATTCATGGCATGGTCACCTCGAGTCCACCCGGCTACATGTCCGCGATCTAAGTGTCACCTGAAATGATAAGGGAGAAGGTGAGTCGCAAGACTCAGTGCATAAATCCCCCTCCCGATGAATGCAACATACTAACACACATCATAACAAAGTAATACAATTAATGCACCCAATCCTAACCAACCATAACACCTTTTCTACCCCGTGTGGTACCAAACCACTGGTGGTGCCAAACCACTGGTGACCCAAAGTCACGATATCCATCAATGTGGTGCCAAACCACTGGTGACCCAAAGTCACGAATAATCCATCTGTGGGGCCAACCCACGTGTGATACCAAATCACCGGCGATGATCCCAGATCTCAACAGGTGGGGCCAACCCACGGTGGTGTTAAACCACGTGGACAAGTCGCTATGAGGTGCCAAACCTCCGTGTCCCAAAGACACAAATATGATACCAAATCACCGGTGACCAAGTCACGAATAGTCAAGTTGTGGGGCCAACCCACGTGATACCAAATCACCGGCGACGATCCCGTAATATCAAGCTGTGGGGCCAACCCATCGTGGTACAAAAGCCACCGACAAGTCGCTATGAGGTGCCAAACCTCCGTGACCCAAAGTCACAATAAATCGATCTGTGATACCAAACCACTGGAGGTGCCAAACCTCTAGTGTCCCAAAGACACGGATATCATATTCCCCCTCCTCTCATATCACCCATAGACATACCATACTGATGCAAATTGTGCAAATCATGCAAATCATGATAATATGTTTAGTGTTGCACCTCATAACACATACATCATATATCATGATATCATATCAATAACAGAACTCGTAATGAAACAGACTTACCCGAATCCGTGCACATACCCCATAAGGTATCATGTCAATCAACCATACTGTTTCGGCTTTATTAAACAATCAGGTTATTAAGCATATTACTAAGTAAAGAGTGTGTTAGTTTACACACCTGTTAACACGCAAGCCTTAATCCCAACGAACCGATCTAAGACTCTCAATTATTCTGCTCCTATAATCGGCCAAACATGAACATCAGAACTAAGGCCATTCGACCAACCCAAATAAACCTAAAGGGTTAACGTTTGAACCCTTACCTTGCAAACGATTTGGTTTCCTACCAAATCCCTAGCCAAACGATGGTTTTCCCTTAAGCAAATGTCCACACCCTAGTAAGAAGAACAGTTAATCCTTTAGAGACTTGGCTTAACGAAACTAAAAGAATAGACTAATAAAACCAACCCTTACCACCACTTACCAACCGATCACCCACAGATAAAGGCTTCGCTTGACTGTTTTGAAATTCCGTATGCCCTATAATAAAATGATTACCAAAACAAGAGATTAACTCCTTTCAACAAATGTCAAATCGGCTCTTAACCAAATCAGAATTGACAGAGAACAAGGGAGGGGAGAAATAGGCATTCGGCCTAGCACTAACCTTCCTCTTAAAACCCGATTAGAGAAAAAGAGAAGAGACCACCCTTACTTGAGACTTTCGGCCAACACTAAACAAAAGAAAGAAGAGGGTTCGGCTAGAGCCTTGGAGGGTTGAAACAAAAGAAATGTGATTCAAAAGAAAAGAAGAAATCGACAATGGGAGATTTAGAAGTGAGAGGGAAGGTTCGGCTAAAGAGGCAAAGTAAGTTTCAGCATAAGAGTTTTTAAGAAAGCAAGACAAAGTATGAGAGGAAGAAGATGGTTATTTCACAACACAAATGAAAAGTAAAAGAGAGGTAAGAGGGTATATGGTTCTACCAAAGATAAAAGAAGAAAGCAAAAGAAATAAAAGCTTGAGAACTCAAAGAGCATTAGGTTGCCAATGAAAATGAAGGAAGAAAACAAAGCAAGTTTCTAAGGTATATGTTGTTTGGGGATTTTGATTTTCAATCAAAAAGTAAATGAGAGACTCCTTTGAAAATTCGACTAGGCACTAGACTAAGGTCAATGAAAGTCACCCAAAATGCCAAAAGAATTTGGCACTCCCCACCTACACACCTACCAAACCTACCACTCCCCATGAAGACTCCAACATTCTACCACCACCCACAAACACTCATGGCCACTAATTCAAATCACTTTGAACTAGTCAACCTCCTTGATTTACTCTCCACCCACCATTTAAATTATTTGACTTGGTCCACCTCAACCACCTTGGCGTCAAAATGGAAGCAAAAGATGAGACTTCTTCACTCGAACACAGACCTCCTCCCTTGCAAGTGGCGTCACACACAAGCTCTAAGTGGGGCATTCCTTGCCACTCTACTAGCTCAATTCTTGTGCTAAAATTCACCTAAAATACCTATAACCCTTAGCTCCTTCAAATTTCATTCACTTAAAGCTTAGAAACTAAAATTTTCCCTACCACTCAGGCTTACACCAGGCTTACAACTAAGCCCCAAAACATCAAAAACAACCACACTACAGATCAAACACATGCAAACAATGCAATAACAAAATAGCCCCTATTCCAGGATATTACACAGTAAGTTTATCGAGCGAATAGTCTGTTCGAACTGGCACAAAGTGAGCTGATTTAGTCAGTCTATCCACAATAACCCAGACTGCGTCCTTCTTTCTCGGTGTTGTTGGCAAACCGGATACAAAATCCATAGTGATTCTATCCCATTTCCATTCAGGTATCATAATCGGCTGAAGTAACCCTGAAGGCACTTGATGCTCAGCTTTCACTTGCTGACAAATTAAACACTTTGAAACAAATTCAAATATATCTCGTTTCATGCCAGACCACCAATAGAACTATTTCAAATCATTATATATTTTAGTGCTACCCAGATGTACCGATAGGTGACTATTATGGGCCTCATTTAATAACATCTGAATCAATTCCACATTCCTCGGAACACATTCGGCCTTTGAATTTCAAATAATCATTTATGTCAATTTGAAACTCTGACTCTGTATCATTTTCACACTGAATTCGTTTAGCAATCATATCTTTGTCAATTTTCTGTGCATCACTAATTTGCTGAATAAACAACGGTCTAGCCTTCAACTCGGCTATGATCGAACCATCATTATTCATAACCATATGTGCGTTTAACGCACGAAGAGTGAACAATGATTTTTGGCTTAAGGCATCTGCAACAACGTTAGCTTTCCTTGGATGGTAGTCAATCACCAATTCGTAGTCTTTTAACAATTCCAACCATCTACATTGTCTTAAATTTAGGTCCTTCTAAGTCATTAAATACTTTAAACTTTTGTGATCTGAATAAACATGACACTTTTCACCAAATAAGTAATGACGCCAAATTTTCAATGCGAAAACAATGGCTGCTAATTCCAGATCGTGAGTCGGGCAATTTCTTTCGTGAGGCTTCAATTGTCTCGAAGCGTAGGCTATAACTTTGCCTTCCTGCATCAAAACGTAGCCCAAGCCATTCAAAGAAGCATCACTATGAACAATAAATTCTTTACCCGATTCAGGCTAAGCTAACACTGGAGCTTCGGTCAAAAGGGCTTTCAACTGATTGAAACTTTTCTGACACTTTTTCGACCATTCGAACTTAACATCTTTCTGTAGCAGCTTTGTCAAAAGTGTAGCTATCATGGAAAAGCCTTTGACGAATTGTCTGTAGTATCCCGCAAGTCCCAAAAAGCTCTAAATTTCAGAGACATTCTTTGGTGGTTTCCAATCAAGTATAGCCAATATTTTGTTCGGATCAACTCGAATACCTGAAGCTGAAACAACATGACCCAAAAAGCTAACTTCCTTCATCCAGAACTCACACTTATTGAACTTTGCATGCAACTGCTGATCTCGTAAAGTCTGTAACACTAATCTCAAGTGCTCAGTGTGTCTAGTTTCATCTTTAGAGTAGATCAGTCTATCATCAATAAACACTACTACAAACTGATCCAAAAACTGTCTGAAAACCTAATTCATTAAATCCATAAATACATCAGGTGCATTAGTAAGTCCAAAAGGCATAACCAGAAACTCAAAGTGGCCGTACCTCATCCGAAATGCAGTCTTTGGCACATTAGAATCTCTGACTCGCAATTGATAGTAACCCGATCTCAAATCTATTTTTGAAAACACTGAAGCTCCTTTCAATTGATCAAATAAATCATCAATCTGAGGTAACGGGTATTTATTCTTTATAGTCACCTTATTCAGCTGCCGATAATCGATACACATTCACATAGTTCCATCTTTCTTTTTCACAAACAGAACTGGCGCACCCTAAGGAGAAAAACTCGATCGTGCAAAACCCCTATCTTCAACTCTTGCAACTGTGCTTTCAACTCTTTCAACTCAGTAGGTGCCATCCGATATGGAGCTATCGAAATTAGAGTCGTTCCTGGTACTAATTCAATGCCAAACTCAATCTCTCGTATTGGCGGTAAACCCGGTAATTTATCAGGGAACACCTCAGTGTATTCACACACAACTGGTACGGACTCAATCTGCTTTTTGGACACTTTATTAGCCAGCACATAAGCCAGGTAAGCTTCACATCCTTTTCTCACATATTTATGAGCTAACATTGAGGATATTACTATAGGTAACCCATTTAAATCACTAGATTCAACTCGGATGGTTTCACTGTTCTGACATCTCAAATCAATGATCTTTCTTTTGCAATTCACCACTGCATCATGCAAAGTCAACCAATCCATTCCCAGAATCATATCAAACTCGTCAAAGGGTAACAACATTAAATTGGCCGAAAAGCACAAATCCCGAATCATCAATGGGCAACCTTTACACACTTTATCAACAAGTACACATCTACCCAAAGGATTGGACATACGAATTATAAACTCAGTAGACTTGACAGGTAAAGTCTTACTGGTTACTAGAGTTTCACACACATATGAATGAGTTGAACTAGGATCAATCAATGCAATCACAGTAGTATCATAAAGTGTGAAAGTACTGGTAATGACATCTAGGGAAGAAGCATCCTCTCTGGCTTGTATATCATAAGCTCTAGCTAGAGCTCTAGCCTCTGATCGAACTGTAGTGTCCTTCATCCCTCTCTGACTGACACCTTCATTGCCTGAATGTCTGAGTGGTCTGCCCCGTGCTGACACATTGCTTGGTTTAGTGTTCTGAGTCGTATTTTGCTCGGCTAGATTGGACACACTCAAATGAAATGATCTGACTATCCACATTTAAAACAAGACCGATCACGAAATCGACAACTCCCAGAATGCCATTTCCCACAATGCTTGCATTCAATCCGATCTTGTTGAACATTGCCAACACTAGCCATCGAAGTGGCTCGAGAACTCACTGGAGGTCGATCTCGTCTAGACAGGTCAGGAGTAGTCTTATGTCGGTTAAAGTCATCTCTAAGCTTCTTAGATGTTGAATGGAAAGTTTTACTCAATGATCTTTTACGAGTGTCTCTAGCTTCTGTTTTAGCCTTTCTTTTCTCTTTTCCGAGCTCTTCAGCATTGCAAGCTCGCTCGACCAGTACCACAAACTCTTTAATCTCAAGAATGCCCACAAGTAACTTTATGTCTTTATTCAAATCGTCTTCAAATCTTCTGCACATAATGGCTTCAGAAGAAACACACTCTCTAGCATATCTATTGAGTCTGACAAATTTTCGCTCATATTCTGTCACGGTCATTCGCCCCAGTTTCAGTTCAAGAAATTCTTTACGTTTTTGATCAATGAATCTCTGGCTGATATATTTCTTTCAAACTCAATCTGGAAGAAGTCTCAAGTCACTTTTTCTTTTGAAACTACTGATACTAGTGTTTTCCACCAATGGTAGGCAGAGTCCCGTAGTAGAGATATAGCACACTTTAGGCATTCCTCTGAAGTACAGGATAACTCATCAAGTACCCGAATAGTATTATCAAGCCACATCTCGACTCGCTTAGCGTCATCATCATCTTTAGCTTTAAATTCTTCGCCTCATATTTTCTAATTTTATCAATAGGAGGCCTACTAGATCTCATCGAATCTATCATCGGGGGTGCTGAAGCTACCAGAGTTAGATTATTCAGGGGGTGGAGGTTGTTGTATAGCCGGATTATTTTGAACAAACTGGGTAAACCATTCATTCATTATCTCGTAGAAGGCTTGTTTAGCCTCCCCCTCATGGCTACCCGAAACTGGTCGAGAATCTACTGGTGCTGATCCGCATGCACGATTAGGCGTTACATTCTCTACATCATCAGCTACGGCTCTGTTAGGATCAGAATCCATTTACTATATAAAACACAGTTCAGAATGTCAGAAGTCACCACACTATCAAATATACATTAAAGGCAAGTATAACTAGACTCTCATGTTCTACGGTAGTCCTAGAATCGACTAAACTGTAAGCCCTGATACCAATCAAATGTAACACCCCTAACTTATGTCCGTCGTCAGAATAGGGTTATGAGTCATTACCAAACCCAACTCAAATTATCGCAGTCATTTAAAATCATGCTTTTCAAACCATTGAGTCATCGAATATATGTCATTCAAATATTTAATACATGTTCTAGCATTTATCATTCACATTATAAATATAATTTGCCTATTAAGACATACAAATCTTTAGAACTCTATTGTATATTCATTCACATATGTGACATCAATACACTATAGTATAACCAAACATGTTCATGATACTAATGCAATATGTGCATATCTTTCAAAGACAAAGCCATAATCAATCATGATTAACAAATTTTCGTAAGCATATTATTGACAACATTTAGGAATAAGCCGAATCATATAATCATGAAACATGCATTAAAACTCTATTCATCTTTCAAGAACAATGTACATACCTGTTAAACATAAAATATATATATCCAAATTGTGTCAATACATCTATTTTATTAGTTGAACATCAACTTAACATTTCATACTTGTGCACATATATAAGTTACACCTAAATAAGCATAATTCAGATGTCAATATATAATAACTTCTTAATGAGACCAAATTTCATATAACTTGAAACTTATGTCCTCATAACCGAATACACAAGTTCTCATCTATCAAATTTCTAATTCATCACATAGCACAAATCAAGTTTTGCCTATTTTTGCATTCATTCAACTCAAAGCCTCATGAACTAATTATATACATAAATATCGTTATAACTTGTCAAACACATGAGCCATCTAACTAGCCGAATACCTAATTATAATCAAATCATTGACCACATATTCGAACCTCAATAAAAATAAAACTCCAAAGATCAATCCAATATACATATACATAAACATTTCCAAAGTCATCACCAAACCATAATTCAATATCTCAACATATATGCCATGATACATATATACTTCCAATCTAAGCCTAGAACATGACTAAAACACATAACCATTAACAATTTTACAAGCCATTATATCAAAACACATAAGTAAAGCTTAACCCAAAAGTATTAGCCATTTTCGCAAGGCTATACTTATATACAAGACTAAAATACCATTGGTTTACAACTTAGACTAGCTTATACATGCCTTTCAAACCAAAAACTAACTTTATGAGTACCAAAAGAGTTGATAGTGTGGTTGACTTCTTCGATGATCCTTTGAGCCCGTAGCTTAACCAAAGTCTATAAAACAAACAATGAACACAAACAAAGTAAGCTCACTAGCTTAGTAAGTCTTAAGCAAATTCAATAAAGCTTCAGTCACCCAAGCATTTTTATAATACAATTCAAGACATTTGAAATATAAAGTCTAACTTATAAATTCACCATAGCTAAATTTCATTGTTTCATTTAGCCTAACAACTTTCATTTTTCCAACCAAAGTACACCAGTTATCAAATATACCAACACATATATAAGTATAGATGTACTTACATAACCCTTTTCAATCTCTATTATACTTCCAAGTAATCAATGTATAATTCACATGCTTCCTCATATTATTTTCTTATTAACATCATATACAACATATAAGTATGAAATCACATACCTCAAGGCTGAACCTGTAACATCCTAAAATTTGTGTATCAATTGGTAGCTTGTGTCAGCTCGGGTAGTATTGTTTGTGTGCTTAGTATAGCCTTGTGAAGGCTTGACTTTATTTATGAAGCTAGAATAATTCTTAGTATTTAAAATTTAATGAAGTGGACTAGGTGATCTTGACACTTAAGATGATATAAGTATTAAATTCTAGCACATGACGAGTTAGTGGCAAGGTGGGTATGATGCATGAAGGGTGGCTTGAGGGAAGAGGTTTGAGTAGCATGGATTGCATTGGAAGACTTTATTTTTTATGCACCTTTGCATTAAGTGTCTGCCAAGCTATTCTTATGGTAAGTTGGACTTTCAAAATTTTTGGTAAGTTGAATAATGGATTTGGAAAGCTTGTATTATGGGATAAGATTCTTAAGACTTATGGAAGGATGGGGGACAAAGGGCTTAGATGATGGAGAGTGTTTTGGAAACTATGCTAAGGCCATTAGTCCATGAATATGGACGGCATGTGTGGCTAGGGGGTGGCCGAATGTTGATAGGAAGTTTGGGGGGGTTTAGTTTGGTCAATTCTTGCATTTTGTGCATCTTTTACATTTTTCTTTTCCTCTCCAAAAGTTTTCTTCTTTAGCCGAATGTGCCTTGGCAATAAGGTAAATTTTGTTTTAGTTTTAGCATTTGTTTTCTTGTTTTGTGTCAAAGCCAAAAAGACCATAGAGGTTTGCCAAATTTTTTTCTTAGTCATTTGGCCGAATATTCAATAGAGCCTCTCACATATTTTTATTGTCTTTGAAGCCTAAAACCAACCCTCTTCCCTTCCATCATTTTCTTCATCTTTAGTGGTTGGCCGAATCTTTCATCTCCCTATTTCATCTTTTTCTTTCTTCCACTTTTGCTCAAAATCGAAAACATCCCTCTTTCATTGCAATTTCTTTCTTTTCTTTCCTTTTTCTTTCTCTTTCTCCACTCTAGCTGAATCCTTTTTGTTGTTACAAATCAACCATAGCCAAAATTTCCTTCACCATTTAACCATATTATCGAAACTTCCCATTCTCTTTTTAATTTGTCTTGGCCGAATATCAACAAGGGTAGGTCTTCACTTGGTTTTCTTCAAACAGTTTTAGAAGGGGGTAAGTATTCATGGCTGTATTTCCTTTGTTTCTTTTCTCTTTTCTATGTCGTTTTCCTTGAGGACAAAAAGCCAAATTTTGGGCATTTGTTAGTAAGGTTTTAACCATAGGAGCTTATTTTTTTAGGTTCTTCGAGACGTTGGAAGCAATTGATTTAACCCTATTTCTATAGCAATCGAAGTGGTAAGTCAAGTGGTAAGGATTTTTGCTGGTTCATTAATCTTTAAGTGGATGTAAAGCCAAAGGTTTGTTGGTGTGGCCGAATGGTCTTGTTAATGATTTTGTGGTTTGGCCGAATGTAGGACAAGGAGATCTAGAGAGGTAGATCGGGGCTTCGAGATTTAGTGATTTCGCTAGTGTCAGGTGTGCACCTTACACACTTTATAACTTGGTAATATATATTTAAGTAATTTAATCATGATTTTAATGTCGAAAATTGTGAGATTTGGATATGATACTTTGATGGATATGAGCAAGGAATCGGGTAAGTCCGTTTCAATATGATGTTGATATATGTTGTTTAATATCATGATCTATGATATATTTGTTATATGTTCATATTAGAGCATGATGGCATGATTTGCATAATAATTGCATGGTTATGGGTGATATGAGAGGAGGGGGAAGATTTGATATCCGTGTCTTTGGGACACCAGAGGTTTGGCACCTCCAGTGGTTTGGTACTACAGTTATTTTGTGTCTTTGGGACACCAGAGGTTTGGCACCTCATAGCGACTCGTCCCAGTGGCTTAGTACCACCATGGGTTGGCCCCACTTTTGATATATTGGGATTGTCACCAGTGATTTGGTATCACACGTGGGTTGGCCCCACAACTTGATTATTTGTGACTTTGGGTCACCAGTGATTTGGCATCACATTATTGGATATCGTGACTTTGGGTCACCAGTGGTTTGGCACCACCAGTGGTTTGGTACCACACGGGGTAGAAAAGGAGTTATGGATGGCTAGGTTGGGTGCATTAAATATATATTTATATATATTGGTTGGTTATGAATTGTGTAAGAATATTGTATCAATAAGGGGAAGGATTTATGCACTGAGTCTTGGTGACTCACCTTCTCCTTTATATTTTCAGGTGATTCTTGATCACGGAGGAGGAGCCGGATGAACTCAAGAAGGCCATGAAATAAAATTTGATTTTATAAGAACTTCAGTTTGGGTACTATATTTTATTTTAATTGGGTTTATATTTTTATTTGGGCTTGTAATAAGGCCTTTTTAATTATGTTTTTGGATTATTTATATGTTTTTGACTTGTTTTAAATATGGTTTAAAAAGTACGACGTTGATATATTAATTTGAGCACAAAGTTTTCAAAACTACAAACGCAATGGTTTTCAAAACATTACCATCGGGTAATATAGATTGTTTGATAATATTTTATAACTTAAGTGATTTTGATAACTCATACGTTTTTCCAAAACTTAAGTTTGCGAATTTGAATTAACAACGGTTTTCAACCATTCACTTGAGTCTTTCATAAAAATTATAAAAGGTTTTCTAATCTATGGAGCTGTGACTAAGTTTTAAAAATTTATTCACGGAATTTCAAAGTAAACTATTAGTTTTTAACTTATTATAACTTGTTTTCTTCAAATATAGAATAACAAAGAGTTTTCACTAAAAAAAATTTATCGTTATCTCAATTTTCTTCAAAATGTTTTCCCTCTGTGGCATGCCAGATTTAGTCTTGGTGTATTGACTGGGTTTGGGGTGTAACAAATTGGTATCAGAGCTAAGTTCAAAAGCTTGGCTATGGGCCCAAGGCCCAAAATGATTTAAAGTATGGTCTTAAAAATGTTTTTGTTGAAAATTATATGGTTTGAAAGGCATGGCATCGAGTCTCCGGCACCGATTCGCTCGGTAAGTACTTTAAACTATTGATTTTGATGATATAGTGACTGTATAGTAGTAGGAACTACTCTAGAGACTCAAAAATATAGGATGGATGTACTCGCGAAACAACCTCTTATTAAAACTATTCATAAAACTGTGTTTTAAAAATAGTGGAATAATGACTAATACATAAAATTTTTAAATCAGCTAAGTCAAGACTTTAGACATGAGCACTCGAGGTCGAGGTCGTGTTATGCGTGGACGCTGTTGGGGTAGGATGGCTGTGTCTGAGCCAGTGAGGTCGGGTCAAGGATCTGAGAATGAGGTACCACCACCCCCACCACCAGTGGTTGGAGTTGAGTTTCAGGAGCAAATGGGGGATGACGTAGTGTCTCAGGCGATGCTGTGAGTTCTTGAGAGAGTAGCTGGAATAGGAGGAGGCGCGGGAGCTCAGAAATCTATACCTGAGCGACTCTGAGGCAATGGAGCCGAGGTATTTTGAGGTGTTTCGGGTGTTGCTCCCAGTACAGCTGAATATTGGCTAGAGGCGACGGAGCGAATCATGGATGGCTTGGACCTGAATGCTGAGGAAAAGCTAAAGGGGATAGTGTCGCTTCTTGGGATGAGTCATATTAGTGGTGGCTCACAGTGAGGAATAGTGCTGCGGTGGAGGATCTCACTTAGGACTATTTTAAGGCAGCGTATCAGAAGAAATATATTGGGTCTAGTTATATTGATGCACAGCGTAAGGCATTTCTGAGTTTGGTCCAATGGAGTAAGTCCGTACGTAATATGAGGCGAATTTTTAAGATTGAGCCAGTATCTTTGGAGGTATCGTAACCGAACACGAGTAATGTGTTGATTCGAGGATGGATTGAGAGGCAGTGAGATCGCTGATTGCTCCACACCAGAACGAGTTTGTTGCGTTGGTTGAAAAGACTAAGATAGTGAAGGATAAAGGAATTTGTAAGGCGATCGGACAAGAACAAACGTAAGAGAAGTTTTGGATCATCCGGGTCAGCCAATAATTCTCAGAAGAGGGTTAGGCAGAATGGGCCGAATCAATCTAGGAGGCCTGTTACTGCTAATCAGGGACCAGCACAGTGTAACCGATGTGGAAAATATCATTGGGGTGAATGTTGGACCGGAGGGAAAGGATGTTTTGAGTGTGGCTTGCTGGATCATCATGTGAGGGACTGTCCACGTAAGCTAGCCAGGAATCAGTCTGATGGTCAAGGTCGTGCTTAGTTCAAAAAGGAGGGACCGTCATCGCAGAGAGGTCGTGGTAATGGTAGAGGAAGTAATGGTTCTGGTCGAGGCTGTGGAGCATCGGGCAGAGGTGCAAGTAACACTGAGGCAAGATAGCTTGGTTTGGTGTATGCAGCGAGACCCCGTGAAGAGCGCGATGCACCGGACGTCATCACCGGTACGTTCTTAATCTTTGGTGTACCATATACTGCTTTTATAGATGTGGGTTTGACGCATTCGTATGTTACTAGTAGCATAGTAGAGACCATGAACCTAAACTCTGAGACTACTTCTAGGAGGATGACAGTACTTAGCCCTCTAGGTCACTCTGTAGAAGTAAATAAGCTGTATAGAGATGTACCCCTAGAACTCCAAGGGGTAATGTTTGTAGTTGATCTGATGGAACTGCCGTTTGGGGAGTTTGATCTGATTCTTGGGATGGACTGGTTGGTTAAGTACCAAGCGAGTTTGGATTGCGCTGCTAAGCGTATGGTGTTGAAGATAGCTGAGGGTGAAGAGGTGGTTATGATAGGTAAAAGAAGAGATTATCTATCCAACGTGGTATCTGCGTTGAAAGCTGAGAAGATGGTCAGGAAGGGCTATGAGGCATTTATGGTTCATGTGTATGCTTTGGAAGCTAAGGAGTCAACTGTAGGAAATGTTCGAACAGTGAAGGAATATGCTGATGTATTCCCAGAAGAACTTCCGGGACTGCCTCCGGATCGTGAAGTTGAATTTGGTATAGATTTGTTACCCGGAACTGCGCCAGTGTCAATTGCTCCGTCTAGGATGGCACCGAAGGAATTAGTGGAATTAAAGGCTCAGATTCAGGAGTTTTTGGATCGAGGTTTTATCCGACCAAGTGTTTCACCTTGGGGAGCGTCGGTACTATTTGTCAAGAAGAAGGATGGTACGATGCGGATGTGTATAGACTACCGCCAGTTGAATAAGCTGACGATCAAAAACAAGTATCCTTTACCAAGGATAGATGACTTGTTTGATCAGCTTAAAAGGGTAGCGGTTTTCTCCAAGATTGATTTAAGGTCTGGATATCACCAGCTAAAGGTGAAAGAGGCTGATATCCATAAGACGGCATTTCGCACTCGGTATGGGCACTACGAGTTTCTAGTAATGCCTTTTGGATTGACTAACGCGTCGATAGCTTTCATGGACATGATGAATCGAGTATTTTAGCAATTTTTGAATCAGTTTGTTGTAGTATTTATAGATGATATTTTGGTATACTCCAAGTCAGAGGAGGAGCATGATGCACATTTGCGAGTAGTGTTGCAGATTTTGAGGGAAAAGCAGCTATATGCCAAATTTAGTAAGTGCAAATTCTAGCTTAGGGAGGTGACTTTCTTGGGTCACGTAGTATCAGCTGAGGGGATTAGAGTGGATCCTCGAAAGATTGAAGCAGTGTTAGATTGGAAGCCATCTAAGTCAGTGGCTGAGATTCAGAGTTTTCTAGGTCTGGCGGGGTATTACCGAAGATTTGTAGAGGGATTTTCTTTGATGGCAGCACCTATGACTAAGTTATTGGGGAAAGGAGTTCCATTTGTGTGGACTGAGAAGCAACAAGAAAGTTTCGACAAGTTGAAGAAGATTACATTGAAGCTCGATTTTAATTCAACTTTGAGGCGTGCAATGAATTCACGGTTTACTATGATGCATCACATCTTGGTTTGGGATGTGTCTTGATCTGAGAAGGAAAGTAGTGGCTTATGCATCTCGACAGTTGAGACCACATGAATTTAATTATCCGACGCATGACTTGGAATTAGCTACTGATGGTTTTCGCTTTGAAGATTTGGAGACACTATTTGTATGCGGAGAGAAGTCGATAGTCTATACTAATCACAAGAGTCTAAAGTATCTTTTGACTCGGAAGGATTTAAACTTGAGGCGTAGAGATGGATTGAGTTGTTGAAGGACTACTGATCGCTCGATTGAGTATCATCCAGGCGATGCTAACGTGGTCGCAGACACGTTGAGTCGTAAGGTTGTATCAGACTTAAGATCGATGTTTGCTCGTCTTAGTTTATACGATGATGGGAGTCTTTTGGCAGAATTGCAAGTCAAGCCGACTTGGTTAGAGCAGATCAAGAATAAACAGTTAGAAGATGATGGTTTGAATGATCGGAGGTTGCAGGTTCAGAATGGTGGTTTAGAGGATTATAGTTTGTCCAGTGATGGAGTGTTGTGTTTTCAAGGGAGAGCTTGTATGCCGAAGGATGTTGAGTTGAGGCAAAGGATTTTTCGGGACGCACATAGCAGCCTATAAACTATGCATCCTGGAGGTAGCAAGATGTATCGGGATTTAAGAGAGCAATTTTGGTGGCCAGGTCTAAAGCGGGAGGTAATCGCGAGTTTGTGGGTAAATGTCGGCGTGTCGGTGTCAAAGCGAGCATCGCTTACCATCTGGATTACTTCAACCGGTGAAGATTCCACAGTGGATGTGGGAAAGGATCACTATGGACTTTGTCAGTGGATTACCTCTTACACCTAGTAAGAAGGACTCAGTTTGGGTGATTGTGGATCATTTGACTAAGCCAGCTCATTTCATTCCGGTAAGGGTGGATTACTCACTTCAGAAGTTAGCTATATGTGGCAGAGATAGTAAGGTTGCATGGTGTACCAGTGTCGATCATCTCAAACAGAGATCTTAGATTTATGTCGAGGTTTTGAAGAGCGTTACATCAAGCTTTGGGTATGCGGTTGGATTTTAGTACTGCATTTCATCCACACCGTGACGGCGATCGGAAAGAGTTATCTGATTTTAGAGGATATCTTTGAGAGGTTGTGTTTTGGACTTGAGGCACCGGGAAGAGTTTTACCATTAGTGAGTTCGCGAACAACAATAGTTATCAGGCAAGCATTAAGATGGCACCATATGAGGCGTTGTATGGTAGAAGGTGTCGCATACCTACATGCTGGATAGAGTTGAGTGAGCGTTAGATGTTAGGACCACCACGACTCAGTGTGTAAATCCCCTTATGTCACATAAATGGCCTCAAGCCCAAATTCACACATTGGCCTTAGCCCACTCAACATAGCATACATAATTATGAATGTAATGTGTCCCAGCCTAACCTAATTTTCCATCCTCTACACACCACCCGTATCAGCCCATCACACTGTGGGGATTTTTACAATCAACCCTCCATCCGCTACACACCTCATATGTGGCACCATGTCACTCGTGGTTTCAGACCATCGGGATACTAGATCACTGTGATAGAGTCACTATTAACATATGCGGGGCCAACCCACTGTGGTACCAAACCACCATGACAATCCCTGATGAATGTAGGTGGGGCCAACCCATTGTGGTACCAAACCACTGGGATGAGTCACTGAATCATAAATATATATATACGTGGTATTAAACCACTGTGGCAGCAAGCCACCGAGACATGGTCATCGAATCAGATATATGTGGGGCCAACCCACTTGTGGTCTAACACTTCCCCTTTCGCATCATATACCAAACCCGTGCAAAACATACATATCAAATGAATGCAACATGCTCTCAACAAAGTGATAGATTACAGCATAATTTTCATACCCATTAATAAAACATTATAATCATTTACCTGGTATTCCCAGCTTTACCCATAAGGGTATAACGACTTTCTAACCAGTCACTTTGGCTTTTTAGCCTAAACAGTTAGTAACACACATTAATAATAGAGTGTAAAATTTTACACACCTGATAACACGTAATACTATGCTTTCTATGTCGACACTCTCACTAGTAGGGACGACGGCTATCTGTCTATCCTGTTCTGAAGTCGGTCCACAACCCGGTGGCCAGTCTCGTGTTATCGAAATAGCACACTTCTTGAACTTAGGGGTTGGGACTACGGGTCCAATCCTTTCTTTCACTTGACTGGCATTCAAATCCATGGTAGATCTTGAACATAAAACCAGGTTAAAGTAATGAAAAGAATGAAAGGATAGATACTCGTATCAAAGAAGACTCTTACCTAGATTACAAAAGTCGAACGCCAACTGACTTGCCTCAGAAATCATTTGAGTCCCTGAACCATCACTATGTTAAAATTGATTTTCCTTAGACCTTAAAAAGAGTGGCCTTTCAACCCAGGAAGTTGACAAGAATCTCTTACCACCAAACGGCCCATAGCTACTTACCAAAATCCCCCCTTGAAGGCTGGTCACACGGAAAAGAGATGATGAAACACCCCCTTCTAAAGAGGTGAGTCAAAACTTCAGTTAAATCGAACTAAGAGAAGAAGAATGATAAACGAGAAGAGAAAGAAGAAATAGCTCCTCATCGAACCAAAAGATTAACGAGTGAAGAGTCTATCGTCAGCTATATGCAAAACCAATAGGAATGATGCCCACTCTTGATGTAACAAGAAGATTCGGCTTAACTTTAGGTTATGGAAAACAAGAAGTGAAAAGCCTAGGGTGATTCAGCTATGATCAACAGAACAAGAAAGAAAGAAGTAGAATATGTTTCGATTATGAAGAAGAGTAGAGAAGAAAGATGGATTACAAGAACATGGTGTGGTGCTTTCGATTGTGAGGTAGAGAGAAAAAGAGATTCGGCTCACAAGGGATACTGGTACGGGAATAATAGTAATAAAGTGACGAAAGAAAAAGAGAAACAGGAAGAGGAAGATTCGGCTAAGGCATTAGGGTGTCAAAAAAAGTGGATGGTTGAAGGAGATGATTTGATCAAGAGAATAAATAGGATGAAAAGAAGGTAACCCTATTTGGCACAAATGAAACGATATGAAAAGAAAAAGAATTAGGTAGGGCGTTCAGCAATGATCAAGAGTGAAAGAGAATGAAATAGCAGAGCCAAAATGAGAGAAAGTAACTTCAACCACCTATTTGGAAGATAAAATTTTGGCACCTCCTCTAGTTGACCGAAAATGTCACATCTATGCACCAAAAAGAAAAAGAGATTCGGCCCCTAGCACTATGCTTAAATCGTTCAAGCCAACCTCCCACCTTTTCACAATTCAGCCACCACTCTTCCTCTCTCTAAATCCTATAATTTTCTCTACCCTTTTCTCTCCATCCCACATCTGAATCAGTTTGAATCATTCAAACTCCCCCTTTCTCACAGGGCCACATATTCGAATTGTTTGACCCTTTCAACACTCCCACTTGAAGTGTCCTAGCCAAACTCCACCACCTCCCATCCTGACATCAAAATAACTCCAAAAAGGAAATCCATGCGACTCGAACTTGCTCCCTCACTGCTCTTATGAGGCATCACTTACCTACACCTTAAGTGGCGTTTCCTTGCCACTTTACCACTTCAATTCTTGTTTCAACAAACACAAGCAATAACCCTTAAGTCCTGCCTCAGTCAGCTCTTTCCTAAATTACCTAGAAGTAACGTTTTCACCAAGGCTCAAGCTTAACCTTGAGCCTTCCTTAGACCCTCAAACACACCAAATTAACACACAGAGCATAGCATACACACACAACACTCCTTAAATGCAGAACCCTAAAATCCAGGATGTTACAGAGGCCTTAAACGTGTATCTAGGAACTTTCAGAACTTAAATGAAAACTTTCCTTAAAATAGGGGTCACACGACCATGTGACTTGGGACACGCCCGTGTACCCCTAACACATGCTTGTGTCTTCCACCTATGGTCAACACAGCCTTGACATACCCGTGGATGTAAACAGTGAGATATACCTTGATATACTGACTTATTCACACAATTTGGGGCACATGCCCATGTTCTGACCGGGTATCACACACGACCTACACAAATGATCGTGGGATTTGCCCGTGGCCTATTCTGACTTAAAATGTAACATCCTGAAATTTGGGATTTTATGTTTTATATCATATCATGGGATAGGGTAGTTAATAATGTTAATTGTATATGTTTAGGGATCCTAAGGAGGCTCGGGGCTGAGTTGGGCCTGAGTAGAATTTTTGCGTTTAAGCACTTAAGGGGGAGAAGGTAAGTGGCATCAAGGCTTAAAGAAATAAGTATGTATTTTGTTAACACAAGAGGAGCTAGTAGTAGAGTGGTGTAGCATTTCATGAAGGGGCTTAAGGGGTAGAGTTCGAATCCCACCTACTACAATTTTGGATTAATTTTTTTGTGCTAAATGGTAAGTGTCGGCCATGGCATCAAAGAAGCAAAAGAAAGACTTTCTAATGATGGAAAGACGACTAAGGAAATAAGGCAAGGAGGAGAATAAGGAAAGAAATAAAGGAAAGGGATAAGATGGGGAAAACATGTTGGCCGAATTTTAGGTGTTGCTTATGGAAAGAATTTTTGGTCATCCATGACCCTTTTGGTGTAGGAGGCATGCGGTTTTGGTAGAGGGAGTGTGGGAGCCGAATTTCCTTTGTCCATTTTACAAGTTTCGTGCATGAAAGGCTTGTTTTCTTTTTAGCATTTTAGTGCATTTTCCAATCTTTTCCCTTTCGCTTGCCGAATTTTTCCTTATGCTCTTGCGAATTTTTTGTTCCATTTGAAAGCGCTCTTCTTTTGACCATTTGGTATTTCTTTCTTACCTAAAATCGAAACCTTAAGGGATACTTCCCCTCTTTTTCCCATCATTTTCATAGTTTTCTTTTCTTCTTTTCTTTTTCACCATTTCTTCAACCCTTCTCTTTTCTTCTTTAATCAATATTTTTGATGGTCGAATCTTGCTTGGTCTTTTCTCTCTAAATAGCCGAAACTTTATTCACACTATTTCTTCTTCTTCTTCTTGCATATTGGGCATTTCTTCCTTGACCGATTTGGGTAAGTGATTTCATCCTCTTCTTTTCATTTTCTTTTCTTCATGAATGATTATATGCCCTTATCATTGGATGGTTCTCTAAACCGAAAACATCACCCTCTCCTATTCTCTCACATCATGATCATCTCTTTTTCGTAGTGTTCTAGTGGGTGGCCGTATATCACATCCTTGCTGATTCATCTCTAGCTTTAAGCCAATCGGTGAAAGTCAGATCTAACATCGTAAAGGGACTAAATCACTTGTTTTTCCCTACTCGTTGGTTCTTCAGAAGTAGTGGTAAGCCAAATCCTACCCTAAACAACTACTTTCACTCATCATAGTATTATTCTAACCAAGACGTTTCCAATGGAGGCAAGTGGAATTGATACAAAAAGAAAGTTGATAGGAGGGCAAATTGGGAGTGGACTTGCAATCTCTACTCCCAAGTTCAAACGAAGTGCGATATCAGCAGTTCGGGATTTCCTACTGGGTTGTGGACCATCATTCGGTGAGAATAGACAAATCGCGGTCGTTCATAATACTAAGGGTAAGCAGTTTTAGATCGTTGGTTTAGATTTGGATTAAGAAAATCTCTTTGGTTGGTTAATTGAATGTTATGATGCCATAGGTGCCGACGATCAAGAAGGTTTAGTCCTTACTGTAATCAGGTGTGTAATCTCACACCGAAATGTCGTAGATTTGCGATTCACTATCATGTTGAAAAATAGATCGTTGTTATTTACAAATTTATTAACCGTAATATGGTATAAATTGAAAAATTTGCTTAAACAACACGATTTTTAGAGGTCTGTCAAAATAAGTATTAAATTGCTAAATTACAAAAATGCCCCTATGGGACAAATTACGAAAATACCCCTATGGGCCGAATTACGAAAATACCCTTATAGGTCGAATTACCAAAATGCCCCTATGGGTCGATTTGCTAGAATGCCTTAGTGGGCCGAATTATTAAATTGCTTTAATGGGCCAATTCAACAAAATAATTCAATAGATTATTGGTGGTTATATATTTATATGTGGATATTTATTATGTATGTTGCATTTTTTACATTTTTCATGGGATGGGAAAATTTTGTATGGAGAGTAGTGTAGCCTGGTGGCATAGCCACAATTTGTTTATTATTGTGCTTAATTGTGATTTCAGTGGCTTGACCACAATTATATATATTATAGCAGCATGACTGCAAATTTGGTGTGAGCAGAAGGGTGGGTTGACTTGATCCCCACAAGTGTGATTGGCTGGTCGAGGGTGTGATGGATGGATGGGTTGGGTTGCATACATTTCATATAAATACTGTTTTGTAAATGGGCTTAGGCCTAAGATGTTGCTATACGGGTTCAGGCCCAATGGATGACTGTAAGGGGGATTATACACTGAGTTCTTGTAACTCATCCATTTTTCTTAATTTTTGCAGGTAATGCTCAGTGATGAGGACTTGGGCCATGGATGACTCGGTGGAGGCCATACTTTGGAAATAATGTTTTTGAACATTAGTAAACTTCTTTTCTGCTTTATTTTACTTTTAGTATTTTGGGTTTAAAGTTGTAATAAGGCCTCTGGGATATGTTTTAATTTGCTTTATGTTTTGACGAACTTATTATTATTTTTGAACTGTTTTAAATGGGGATTTTCTGAAATCATAAATAACGGATTTCTAAACTTGATTAACAAATGGGTTTCATAACAAATATGTACAAATAATTTAACTTGGATTTTCCTTTGAATTTATCAACATCTTTTTCAAAAGTCACGATTTAAAAGTTCACTAGTTTAAATTTTGATTTATCAATCAAACTCTCGAGATTAGTAATTTTTATAATCAAACTTGTTTTTCTTAACTATAAACAAATAACGACAACTTTAATAAGAATCACAAGTTCTTTATATGTTTTCTTCATGTGACATGTCAGATCCAGTCATATCGCATGGGCCGAGTTTGGGGTGTTATATTTTATGGTATTAGAGCTTGATTGCAAAACTCAGCTGTGGTTTGGGTTCAAAAGTGTTTTCCAAAGCTATTTGAATTATAAATTATAAATGCATATTTTAGAGGAAGTATGTCACCACAGGTATCCGGTACCAAGTCAGTAAGTTTTTATTTTCATTTTGTGATTATTATGGTATGACTTTTAGCTTTAGGAGCTGAAACTATAGAGATTGAGACTTTAGGATACATTTTGCGAAAACAACTTTACTTCCTATACTCCATAAAATATTGTCTAATAAACACTAAAAATACCATACTAATTCATAAGACTCGTAATCAGATTAAATTGACTTAGCAAACATGAGCGCTAGAGGACGTGGACATGGTAGATGTGGATGTGGCAGAGGTCGAGGTGCTAGAGTTGTATCTGAGGCATCGGGACATATCCCAAAAATGGACGCACCTGTGTCACCTGTGACTGAAGCTAGGCCACATGATCGAATGAGAGAGGACGATGCTCTGTCCCAAGCGATGTTGTAGGTACTGGAAAGGGTTGTTGGGGCAAGATCTAGGTCGACAGCTCATTGGTCGATATCGGAGTGACTCAGATCGAATGGGGCTAAAGTTTTTAGGGGTATTTTGGGTGTAGCCCCTAGTGTAGCGGAGTACTGGCTTAAGGCGGTAGAGCGGATTATGGATGATCTGGATTGCACAGTTGAGCAAAAACTGAAAGGGGTTGTGTCATTACTGAGAGACGAGGCGTATCAGTGGTTGCTCACTGTTCGAAAAGGCACTCAGGCTGATCGTATTACCTAGGAATTCTTTAAGACAACATTTCAAGGAAAATATGCCAGGGCTAACTATGTGGATGTCCGAAGAAAGAAATTCTTCAATCTGGTTCAAGAAAGTAGATCTGTGGTAGTTTACGAGGCGGAGTTCCTGCGTCTAAGTCGGTATGCCCGGGGTATAGTGCCGACTGATTATGAGCACTATGTGCATTTTGAGGATGGATTGCGTGATGAGTTATGGGTACTGATAGCCCCACAGAAGGAGAGGAATTTTGCTACACTTGTGGAAAAAATCTAAGATCATTGAGGAAGTTAAACACTCAGAATGGAAAAATTGAGAAAAGGATAGGGGCACGAACAAGAAAGACTCTAGGTATTCAGGTCCTGCTAGAGGTTTTCAGAAAAGGCCCAAGAATGAGGGACTAGTTCGAGTGGGTGCTCCAGCTACTACTAATCAGATTTAGCCATGTGTGGATTGTGGGAAACTTCACTCGGGTGAATACTGGAAGAGAACTGGTGGTTGTTTCAGATGTGATTCCAAGGACCATAGACATAGGGATTGCCCTCGAGAGCTCGCTCAGACTCAGGTAGTTTGTAACAAATTTGCGCAGCCAACAGGAGGCGCTCAGCAGTCGTCGAGAGGCCGTGGGCAGGTCGTGGTGGTAATGGCATAGGACGTGGTCAGGGTGCACCGGGTAAAGGTGCCGATAATAGGGGTAACACGGAGGTGAGACAGCTAGGATTGGTCTATGCGGTCATATGTCGAGAGGATGGTGATGCATCGAATGTCATAACCGATACGTTATTCATATTTGATGTACCTTTTACCGCTTTAATAGACATTGGATCCACCCATTCGTATGCTGCATGTGCTGTGTCTGGAACTCTAAATATTAGATCTGAGATTACTGCTAGGGAAACAACTGTGATTAGCCCTTTAAGACAGTCGGTGGTAGTAAATAAGTTGTATAAGGATGTGCCCTTAGAAGTTCAAGGGGTAGTATTTTCGGTGGACTTGATGGAACTGCCGTTCGGAGAGTTTGACCTTGTTTTGGGCATGGACTGGCTGGTTAAGCACCGTGCGAACTTGGACTGTGCTGCAAAGTGGATGATACTAAGAACTTTAGAGGATAAGGAAGTGATGATGATAGGTGAAAGAAGAAATTATCTATCTAATGTAGTATCTACTTTAAAGGCAGAAAAGTTGGTAGGAAAGGGGTGTGGAGCATTCTTAGCCTTTATCAGTTCTTTGGATGCCAAAGAATTATCGATAGAGAGTGTTAAAACGTTGAAAGAGTTTTTTGACATCTTTCTCGAGGAGCTCTCAAGATTGCCTCCGGATCGAGAGGTGGAGTTTGGCATTGAGCTGTTGCTAGGAACGGCTCCAGTTTCCATTGCTCCTTACATAATGGCACCAAAAGAGCTCGTGGAACTTAAAGCTCAGAGCCAAGAATTGATGGATCGTGGATTTATTCGACCAAGTGTGTCACCATTAGGAGCGCCAGTTTTATTCGTTAAGAAAAAAGATGGGTCGATGTGTATGTGGATCGATTATAGACAATTGAATAAGTTGACGATCAAGAACAAGTATCCATTATCGAGGATCATGATCTATTTGATCAGCTGTGAGGAGCTTCAATTTTCTCAAAGATAGACTTGAGATCGGGGTATCACCAGCTAAAGGTCAAGTAGGCAGATTCCATAAGACTGCGTTTCGAACTCGTTATGGGCATTATGAGTTCTTGGTAATGCTGTTTGGGTTGACAAATGCACTAGCTGCATTTATGGACATGATGAATCGAGTCTTCCATCCCTATCTAGACCGATTTGTTGTTGTGTTCATAGATGACATCTTGGTGTACTCAAAGACAGAAGAGGAGCATGATTCACATCTATGAGTCGTATTGCAGATATTAAGGGAGAAGCAACTATATGCCAAATTCAGTAAGTGTGAATTTTGGCTGAAGGAGGTGACCTTTTTGGGGCACGTTGTGTCTGCTGAAGGAATTAGAGCTGATCCCCAGAAGGTCGAGGCACTGTTGGATTGGAAGCCACCGAAGTCAGTGGTAAAAATCTAAAGTTTCCTAGGTTTGGCTAGATATTACAAGCGATTCGTTGGGGGGTTTTTGTTGATTGTTGCACCCCTAACTAAGTTATTACATAAGGGAGTACTTTTTGTGTGGTCAGATAAACATTAAGAGAGCTTTGAGAAACTGAAGAAGATTCGGCGAAGTGCGATATTGATTCAACTTTGAAGTGGTAAGGAATTTATTGTTTACTGTGATGCGTCACACACGGGCTTGGGATGTGTGTTGATGCAAGGGGGAAAAGTGGTGGCTTATGCATCTCGTCAATTAAGGCCGCATGAGATAAACTATCCCACTCATGATTTGGAGTTAGCCGCAGTGGTGTTTTCTCTGAAGATATGGAGACACTATTTGTACGGGGAGAAGTCGATTATCTACACAGACCATAAGAGTCTGAAGTACCTCCTTACCCAAAAGGAGTTGAATTTAAGACAGCGGAGGTGGATAGAATTGTTGAAAGATTATGACTGCTCAATCGAGTATCATCCAGGTAAAGCTAACGTAGTGGCAGATGCGTTGAGTCGTAAGGTGATATCGGATTTGAGAGCAATGTTTGCTCATCTCAGCCTTTATGAAGATGGTAGTCTACTAGCCGAACTTCAAGTGAAGCCTGCGTGGGTAAGTCAAATTAAGGAAAAGCAGTTGTTAGATGAAGTGTTGGGTTCTCGACTTCAGCAAGTGGAAAGTGGTGAGATAAGGGATTTTAGATTAAATAGTGATGGAGTATTATGTTTCCGCAGAAGAGTTTGTATGCCCAAGGATTCTAAATTGAGACAAATGGTTCTGCGTGAGGTGCACAGTAGCCCATATGCTATGCACCCTGGGGGAAATAAGATGTACCGAGACCTCCGTGAGTAGTATTGATGGCCAGGGTTGAAACGGGAGGTTACCGATTTTGTGAGCAAGTGAAGGCGAAACATCAATTACCTTCAGGGTTGCTTCAACAGGTGAAAATCCTACTATGGAAATGGGAAAGGATAACGATAAATTTTGTTAGTAGGTTACCCTTAACGCCTACTAAGAAAGATTCAGTATGGGTTATAATGGATCGGTTAACGAAGTCTGCTCATTTCCTACCTGTTCGTACCGATTATACATTACAGAAGTTGGCCAAGTTGTATATAGAAGAAGTCGTGAGGTTACATGGGGAACCAGTGTCTATTATATCGGACAGGGATCCTAGGTTTACATCACAGTTTTGTAAGGCTCTACATGAAGCTTTGGGAACAAGGTTAGATTTCAGCACGGCATTTCATCTGCAGACTGATGGTCAGTCAAAAAAAGTAATCCAGATTCCAGAAGACATGTTAAAGGGCTGTGTGATTGACTTTAAGGGTAGTTGGGAAGATTTTCTACCATTGGTAGAGTTTGCATACAACAACAGCTATCAATCCAGTATCCAAATGGCACCCTACGAGGCGTTGTATGGTCGTAGGTGCCGTACTCCTACTTCCTAGACTGAGTTAGGAAGCGACAGTTATTGGGCCCAGAGTTGATCTCAGAGAAGGAGGAAAATTTTAAGGTGATTCGAGCACGGTTAAAAGAAGATTTAGACAGATAGAAATCTTATGCGGATCTGAAGTGGAAGGAGATAGAGTTTGCAGTGGGAGATCAAGTCTTTTTGAAGGTCTCACCTTAGAAAAAGATCTTTAGATTTGGAAGGAAGGGCAAGTTTAGCCCTAGATTTATTAGACCTTACCGTGTATTGAAACATGTTGGGCCAGTGGCGTATCAACTTGAGTTACCTCTGGAGTTAAGTCAGATACAAAGGTATTCCATGTCTCGATGTTAAGACGTTATCGTTTGGATCCGGGTCATGTTGTGCCAGTGGAGGAAGTTGAGATAAGACCTGACTTGTCTTTTGAAGAAGAGCCAGTACAAATTTTAGATTGGGATATTAAGGTGCTAAGAAGGAAGTCGATTCCATTAGTTAAAGTATTATGGCACAATCACGGGTCAGAGGAAGCTATATGAGAGCCAGAGGACACAATCCGGCAACAATATCCTCATCTCTTTTAATCAGGTAAATTTTGAGGCCAAAATTTCTTTAAGGGGGTAGAATTGTAACATCCTAAAATTCAGGATTTTATGTTTTATATCATATCATGCAATAGGTTAGTTAATAGTGTTAATTGTGTATGTTTAGGGATCCTAAGGAGGCTTGGGGTTGAGTTGGGCCTTAGTAGAATTTTTGCATTTAAGAACTTAAGGGGGAGAAGGTAAGTGGCATCAAGGCTTAAGGAAATAAGTATGTATTTTGCTAACACAATAGGAGCTAGTAGCAGAGTGGTGTGGCATTTCATGAAGGGGCTTAAGGGGTGGAATTTGAATCCCACCTACTGCAATTTTGGATTAATTTTTTTTGGGCTAAATGGTAAGTGTCGGCCATGGCATCAAAGAAGGAAAGGAAGAATTTCTAATGATGGAAAGAAGACTAAGAAAATAAGGTAATGAGGAGAATAAGGAAAGAAATAAAGTAAAGGGATAAGGTGGGGGAAACATGTTGGCCAAATTTTAGGTGTTGCTTAGGGAAATAATTTTTGGTCATCCATGACCTTTTTGGTGTAGGAGGCATGCGATTTTGGTAGAGGGAGTGAGAGATCCAGATTTCCTTTAGCCATTTTACAAGTTTTGTGCATGAAAGGCTTGTTTTCTTTTTAACATTTTGGTGCATGTTCCAATCTTTTCCCTTTTGCTTGCCGAATTTTTCCTTAGGCTCTTGAGAAGTTTTTGTTCCATTTGAAAGCTCTCTTCTTTTGACCATTTGGTATTTCTTTCTTGCCTAAAACCGAAACCTTAAGGGAAACTTACCCTCTTTTTCCCATCATTTTCATAGTTTTCTTTTCTTCTTTTCTTTTTCACCATTTCATCAACCCTTCTCTTTTCTTCTTTAATCAATATTTTTGATGGCCGAATCTTGCTTGGTCTTTTCTCTCTAAATAGCCGAAACTTTAATCACACTATTTCTTTTTCTTCTTGCTTGCATATTGGGCATTTCTTCCTTGACCGATTTGGGTAAGTGATTTCATCCTCTTCTTTTCATTTTCTTTTCTTCATGACCGATTATATGCCCTTATCATTGGATGGTTCTCTAAACTGAAAACATCACTCTCTCCTATTCCCTCATATTGTGATCATCTCTTTTTCGTAGTGTTCTAGTGGGTGGCGTATATCACATCCTTGTCGATTCATCTCTAGCTTTTAGCCAATTGGTGGAAGTCGGATCTAACATTGTAAAGGGACTAAATCACTCATTTTCCCCTACTCATTGGTTCTTCAGAAGTAGTGGTAAGTTGAATCCTATCCCTAAACAACTACTTTCACTCATCATAGTATTATTTTAACCAAGACGTTTCCAATGGAGGCAAGTGGTATCAATACAAAAAGAAAGTCAATAGGAGGGCAAATTGGGAGTGGACTTGCAATCTCTACTCCCAAGTTCAAACGAAGGGCAGTATCGGCAGTTCAAGATTTCCCACCGAGTTGTGGACCATCATCCGGTGAGAATAGACAAATCATGGTCGTTCATGATACTAAGGGTAAGCATTTTTAGATCGTTGATTTAGATTTGGATTGAGAAATTCTCTTTGGTCGGTTAATCGAATGTTATGATGTCATAGGTGCAGACGATCAAGAAGGTTTAGTCCTTACCGTAATCAGGTGTGTAATCTCACACCAAAATCCCGTAGATTCGCAATTCACTATCATGTTGAAAAATAGATCATTGTTATTTACAAATCTATTAACTGTAATATGGCATAAATTGAAAATTTGCTTAAACAACACGATTTCTAAAGGTCTGTTAAAATCGATATTAAATTGCTAAATTATATAAATGCCCCTATGGGCTGAATTACAAAATGCCTTTATGGGCCGAATTACAAAAATGCCCTTAGAGGCTGATTTACCAAAATGCCCCTATGGGCCGATTTGCTAGAATGCTTTAGTGGGCCAAATTATTAAATTGCTTTAATGGGACGATTCAACGAAGTAATTCAATAGATTATTGGTGGTTATATATTTATAGGTGGATATTTATTATGTATGTTGCATTTTTTACATTTTTCATGGGATGGGAAAAAAATTCTATGGAGAGCAGTGTAGCCTGGTGGCATAGCGACAATTTGTTTATTATCGTGCTTAATTATGATTTCAGTGGCTTGACCACAATTATATATCTTATAGCAGCATGACTGCAAATTTGGTGTGAGCGGCGGGTGGGTTGACTTGATCCCTACAGGTGTGATTGGCTGGTCGGGGGTGTGATGGATGGATGGGTTGGATTGCATACATTTCATATAAATACTGTGGCTGACCGTATCACATGGGATTACTTTAGAATGGCGTTCCAGAGTAAGTACATTGGAACGAGTTATGTGGATGCGCAGCGTAGAGCATTTCTAAATCTAGTTTAGGGAAGTAGGTCGGTGGTGGCGTATGAAGCGAAATTCTGACGCTTGAGTCGTTATGCTCGAGGGATAGTGGCAATAGAACATGAACGGTGTGTTCAATTTGAAGATGGCCTGAAGAATGATTTATGTGTTTTGATAGCTCCACAGCGGGGAAGGGAATTTACTATGCTTGTGGAGAAGGCTAAGATTACCGAGGAGGTAAAGCGAACAAAAAGTTGAATCGGGATAAAGATATAAGTGGAAGTAGGAGGAATTTTGGATCGTTAGGAGTAGCTGGGCGTACCTAAAAACCCAGGTCGGATGGGCTGAACCGAATAGAGAGACCTGCTGCTAACCAGACATGGAGGTGTGTTCACTGTAGTAAATTCCATGTAGGTGAGTATTGGGGAGGCAGTGGAAAGTGCTTTAGGTGTGGGTCTTTGGACCATCAGATTAGGGACTGTCCACAGCCACGGAGCGATGTAGGACCTGTAGGGTAGGGAAATGCTCAGCCAGGTAAAGGAGGTCGGCAATGCAGAGGGTCGTGGTCCAAAGAGGTGGTAATGCTTTAATTTGGTAGTGGAGCACCAGGCCAAGGGACAGAAAACATTGAGGCGAGACAGCTGGGTTAGTCTATGCTGCCAGATGTCTTGAGGAGGCTGATGCACTGGACATTATAACCGGTACATTTTTAATATTTGGTTTGACTTACACTGCATTGATTGACATTGGGTTAACATATTCATATGTTGCTAGTAGTGTGTCTGGAACTTTAAGTTTAGATTCCGAGATTACCCCTAGGGCGATGACTGTAATTAGCCCATTAGGACAATCTGTGGTAGTAGATAAACTCTATCAAGAGGTACCCTTAGAAGTTTAGGGAATAGTTTTTCGAACGGATTTGATGGAATTACCATTCGGGGAGTTCGACTTAATATTAGGCATGGATTGGCTGGTGAAGTATCAAGCTAATTTAGATTGTGCAGCCAAGCGTATGGTGTTGAAAACCCCCGAGGGTGGTGAAGTGTTGGTGATAAGAGAAAGGGGGAACTATCTGTCGAATGTAGTGACTACCCTAAGAGCAAAAAGGATGGTGAGAAAAGGATGCGAGGCAGTTTTAATGTTTGTTCGGGCTCTGGAAGCCAAAGACCTAACTGTCGGGGACATTAGGATGGTGAAGGAATTTCCTGATGTTTTCCCAGAAGAGCTTTCGGGATTACCCCCAGATCATGAAGTGGAGTTTGGTATCGAACTTCTTTCGGGAACAGCACCAGTGTCTATCGCTCCATATAGGATGGCGCCAAAGGAGTTGGTAGAGTTGAAAGCACAAATATAAGAGTTGTTAGATAAAGGATTTGTTCGACCTAGTGTGTCACCTTGGGGAGCGTCGGTGTTATTTATTAAGAAGAAGGATGGATCAATGCGTATGTGCATTGACTACTGTCAACTGAACAAGTTGACTATCAAGAACAAGTATCCGTTGCCAAGGATTGATGACTTGTTCGATCAACTGAAAAGGGTGTCAGTGTTCTCAAAGATAGATTTGAGATCAGGATACCATCAACTTAAGGTCAAAGAATTGGATATTCATAAGACGGCCTTTAGGACCCGTTATGGCCATTACGAATTTTTGGTAATGCCATTTGGGTTGACTAACACACCAGCGGTGTTTATGGATTTGATGAACCAAGTGTTCCAACTCTACTTGGATCGATTTGTTGTGGTATTTATAGATGATATCTTGGTTTACTCAAGATCGGAAGAAGAGCATGATTCACATCTGCGAGTGGTTTTGCAGATTCTGAGGGAGAAACAGTTGTATGCCAAATTCAGTAAGAGCAAATTTTGACTAAGTGAAGTTACTTTTCTAGGCCACGTTGTGTCGACAGAGGGGATTAGGGTTGACCCTCAAAAAATTGAAGCGGTGTTGGATTGGAAGCCGCCTAGGTCTGTGGCAAAATTCAGATTTTTCTTGGTCTAGTCGGGTACTATCGAAGGTTTGTTGAAGGATTTTCTTCAATCGCGGCACCATTGACTAAGTTATTACAAAAATGAGTTCCATTTATTTGGTCTAGTAAGCATCAAGAGAGTTTCGAGAAGTTGAAAAGATTTTGACAGAGACTCTGGTATTGTTTCAATCGGAGGCTGGGAAGGAATTCGTGATTTACTATGATGCGTCACACACGAGACTAGGATTCATGTTGATGCAAGGTGGAAAGTTGTTGCGTATGCATCTCGACAGTTAAGACCGCACGAAGCAAATTATCCCACCCATGATTTGGAGTTAACGGCGGTGATTTTTGCTTTAAAGATTTGGAGACATTATTTATACGGGGAGAAATATGTTATTTATACAGATCATAAAAGCCTAAAATACCTTTTGACCCAGAAGGAGTTGAATTTAAGGCAGAGGAGGTGGATCGAGTTGTTAAAGGATTATGATTGCTCGATTGAGTACCATCCGGGTAAAGCTAATGTGGTGGCGGATGCCTTAAGTCGTAAAGTAATCTCTAACTTGAGGGCAATGTTTGCTCACCTTAGTCTGTATGATGATGGGAGCTTATTGGCTAAACTTCAAGTGAAACCCTCTTGGGTCAGTTAGGTTAAGGAGAAGTAGCAGACCGATGAGTTGCTAAAGGAGAAGTTCATGTAGGATCAAGTGATGGATCGACGGACTTCAGTATGAATGAGGAAGGATTGTTATGTTTTCAAGGGAGAGTTTGCATGCCAAAAGATTTAAAATTGAGGCATAGGGTTTTGCAAGAAGCGCATGGAAGTTCACACGCTATGCACCTCAGAGGGAGTAAGATGTATCGGGATTTGCGGGATCAGTTCTGGTGGCCGGGCTTGAAGCGTGAGGTAATTGAATTGGTGAGTAAGTGTTTAACCTGTTAGCAGGTAAAGGCAGAGCATAGTTACCATCAGGGTTGTTGCAGCCAGTGAAGATTCCACAATGGAAGTGGGAAAGGATCACAATGGACTTTGTTAGTGGGCTACCCCTCACATCTACTAAGAAAGATTCAGTCTGGGTGACTGTTGATCGCTTGATGAAATCTACTCTTTTCATACCAGTACGGGTCAATTACTCTCTGCAGAAGCTGGCTAGGTTATATATAGCAGAGGTAGTGAGGTTGCATGGAATATCAGTATCGATCATATTGAACAGGGACCTGAGGTTCACGTTGCGATTCTGGAAGGCTTTGCATCAAGCGTTGGGTACGAAGTTGGATTTCAGTACAGCATTTCATCCTCAGACAGATGGAAAGTCTGAGCTGGTAATTCAGATCTTGGAGGACATGTTAAGGGGATGTGTCCTTGATTTCAGAGGTAGTTGGGAAGAGTTTTTACCGTTGACGGAGTTTGCTTACAACAACAGCTGCCAATCTAGTGTTCAGATGGTGCCCTATGAAGCACTGTACGGGCGGAAGTATCGTACTCCTACCTGTTGGACGGAATTAGGGAACGTTAAATTTTGGGACCGAAATTGGTTACCGAGACAGAAGAGAAGGTTGAGTTAATTCGAGCTCAACTAAAGGAAGCGTCGGACCGACAGAAGTCCTATACAGACTTGAAGCGTAAGGACATAGAGTTTGCAGTGGGTGACAAGGTGTTCTTGAAGGTGTCACCAAGGAAGAAAGTGTTGGGGTTTGGACGGAAGGGTAAATTAAATCCCAGATTTATCAGACCTTATCGGGTGTTGAAACGAGTAGGGCCGGTAGCCTATCAGCTAGAGCTACCATCTGAGCTAAGCTAGATTCACAATGTATTCCATGTTTCTATGTTGAGACGATATCGTTTAGATCCATCTCATGTGGTGCCTGTGGAGGAAATCGGGGTAAGACCTAACCTATCCTTTGAAGAGGAACAAGTGGAAATCTTGGATCATGATGTCAAAGTGTTGCGAAGGAAGACGGTTCCGTTGGTTAAGGTTCTATGGCGGAATCACAGTTCTGAGGAGGCTACATGGGAACCAGAGGAGACGATGCAAAGAAGCGATACACGTCAATTACGATCGAGGTAATTTCGAGGCCGAAATTTCTTTAAGGGGGTAGAACTGTAACATCTTGAATTAATGGGCCTATGCGTTTAATATGTGTGGTTGTGCTTGTTATGCTTGATGGAATGTTTTAGGGGTCCAGAATGGGCTCAGGGATTGGGACGAGGACTTAATCAAATTTTCTGTTTGGATATTCTAGTGGAAAGCCAGTTAGGATAGGGCTTAAAAGATGTTATTTGTGTTTTAAGACGAAAGTGGGCTTGTGGCCCAGCGGCAAAGTGGCGCTACTTAGGGAGCAGGGAGGTGGCGTCAGCTGAGGAGGTCCAAGGTTCGAGTCGCATTACCCACTTATTTTAAATGTTTTTGATGTTAAAGGAGAGGAGAGTTGGGGGCGGCTAGGACGCTTGGAAGTAGGAGATTAATGGAATGGATGATGTGGATAGTGTGGCTGATAAAGTGACTAATAAAAAGGAGGAAGAGGTGGTGTTATCTAGGCCACTTGAGGATGAGTGATCAGATGAATATAAGGGAGAAAATTTAGGAATTATCTGCTGGTCACAGTGGTGGCTGAAATTCCAACACTGAGGGGAAGAGGAATCGGTTTTGGTATATCCAAGTGGTGCCAAAATTTCCCTTGATTAATAGCTTAGTTTTACGTTTTAAAAAGGGGTATTTTCGGGTTTTAGGTAGTAGGTGTCGAAATTCTATGTTTAGGTGGGGGGAATATCTTTTTATTTTCGGCAATTGGGTTTTATTTCCCATTCTCTTCTCTCATTATTCAAAAGCCAAAACCCCTAGTCTTATTCTCTCATCTCCACTTTTATGCAAAAGCCGAAATTCCATTATTTTCTCTGCTTTCATCTCCATAGCCGAATACCCTTGTCTATTCTTTTCTCTTTGCTGATTTCTTCATCAAAGCCGAATCTTCATAGATCTCTTGAGATCATCTTTTCTTTCTGATATTCTCAAAAGCCAAAGTTCCCTAGGAGTTGTCGAATTCCCTATGTTAAGGTAAGTGCCGAATTCTTCTGTTCTTTTTTCTTCTCTTCTAGTTTTTGAGACCATAGTCGAATGGCTAGTGGGTTGTAAGGCCATCATTAGTTGATGTTTGTATTCACTGGTCTTGTGTTCTTTTGGACGACATTCCGGGTTTTTTTGAATGGGATCTAATCGCCTAGATTTCTAAGCCAGAAATCATTAGCCTTCAAACCACATTACTTTTTCGGGATTTCAAGGTAAGGGTTTCGATTCTCCCTAAGTGTTCAATCGATTTCTTTTCCTTATTATGCCTTAACCTAATGCCTCGTTAAGCAATCATTATAGTAACCTCTGACTAAGGTCATTCATGGACTCGAATGCCAGCAAATCGAAGGAAGGGGTTGGATCTATAGTCCCAGCCCCAAAGTTCAAGAAACGCGGTGTCAGCAGTACAGGATTGGCCGCAGGGTTGTGGACCGACTTCAGAGCAAAACCTTAGGCAGTTAGCAGTCGTATCGACTTCTGATAATGTCGACATAGAAAGTACTGTCCCATCGGTAATCAGGTGTGTAGATCTCTATCACACTAGTTAATCTGTATTATATGTATGTTATGGACTAAAAGCCGACAAATGAGGCTGTATGAACAGTCATGTTACCCAAAAAGGGTAGACAAGGGATGCCAGGTACGTAATCATAGAAACTTCTCTATGTGTATCGAAGTATGTGAAAGTATGTGATCTGTTTAGGTAGTTTAATGTTCTGATTCTTGCATGTATGTATGCATGGGATGGGATTGATATGATGAAGGGGAACAAGTCGCATAGTGATCGGTGGCTTTGCCACATAGGTCACATAGTAATCGGTCTTTATGATAGGCCGCACAAATGTCGATATATTATTAACGTCGCATAGCGATCTGTGGCTTTGCCACATAGGTCACATAGTGATCGGTCTTTATGATAGGAAGCACAACTGTCGATATGGTGTGTAGCGGATGGAGGGTTGATTGTAGAAATCCCCACGGTGTGATGGTTGGTACGGGGGTGTGTAGAGGATGGACTTTTAGGTTTGGGATGGGCCATGTTGCATGAAAATAATCTGTTTCCATTGTGTATGGGCCAAGGATCATGATGTGTTTGTGGGCCTCAAGGCTTTTATGTGTTTTCAGGATTTGCACACCAAGTCTTGGTGACTCACCCTTTTATTTTTCCCAACTTTTCAGATGAGTAGTAGATCGTGGACATGGGAGCCGAGGCAGACTCGAGGGGCCATCAAGTCTTTTATCTTCATAGGCTATTTTCGATTTTTCTTTACGTTTCAATTTTGGGATTATTTTTGTAATAAGGCCTCCATAACTTAGGTTATCGAACTATATTTTTTTTTATGTTACGTCTTATAAACTTAAGTTTTCAAAGTCTTAATCATAAAGTGAAATGAAAAATGGGTTTATCAAACATCTTCAATGCAAATGATAAAGTTTCTTCAAAAATGTCACAATTAATGATTAATCGGTTAAAATAAATTGAGCTTTTCAAAACCCTTCAAAGCAATGTTTTCAATGTTCAACCCGTAGCATACCAAATTCGATCATGATGTATGGGCGGGTTTGGGGTGTTACAAATAAAAAGGATTTAACATGTTTTCCTCATGTGACATGTCAGATTCGGTCATAACGCATGGGCTAGGTTTGGGGTGTTACACTAAGGTTGTGGGAGGCACACGGCCTGCCCACACTGGCGTGTGACCTCTGTAACTTAAAAAAAAATTAAATTTTTGAGAATTTCTGTATGTGTTCGATTTAGTCCCGGCCCTATCTAAAGCATGCTTGAGGTTTCATTGACCTATTTAAGGGACGCTTTGATTGCATTGGATGAACTATATTATGAAATGTCTGTAAAAGTTTTCGATCATCCGGTAATGCCTCTTAACCCTAAACTAGTGATGGTTACAGGTTAGTGGTGTTACATACTTGTATCACTTCATCAGATAACTTTAGCACTAATCTCATCTCTATTATAAGCTTAGGTATTTACCCATTGAATCACTTGGGGATACTCGAAAATACATAATTATCGTCATTCACATAAATGCAACGCCAATGCCATATCCCAGATGTGGTCTTACATGGGGTCACCTTTAGATGTTGATGCCATATCCTAGATATGGTCTTATACGGGATCTCATAGTGATTGTCGATGCCATATCCCGGATATGGTCTTATACGATTCTCATATTTGATGCCGATGCCATATCTTAGATGTGGTCTTATACGAGATCTCAATTCGGTGCCGAGGCTATGTCCTAGACATGGTCTTATATAGGACCTTACCTGTAACATTCCAAAATTGGGCCTACTAGGATTGGGCCCAATGGGCTTTGGGCATAGGAATGTTTAAAAATTTTCAAGAATATGAGAATGGCGCTGTTGCAAATTGGACTTATTAGTTAAGTGAATTTGGAAGGTTACGAGGTTTCTATGAAGTCTCGGGTTCAAGTCGGGCTATAGGAAAAATTTTGTGTTTAGGTACCTTAAGGAGAGAAGGTAAATGGCACTAAGGCTTAAAGAAATAAGAGTGCATTTTGTTAGCACAAGTGGAGTGTATGGTGGGGTGGTTGTGGCGTCATTGGCAGAATAGGAGGGAGGAGGTTCGAGTCCCACCTATTGCATTTTTTGGAATTTAATTTTTTTATGCTCATCTTGTGGAAGATGGTAAGTGTTGGCTAAGGCTTTGAATAAGGTAAGTAAGACTTTTTATTTAAGGAAAGGAGGATAAGGATTATGGAAAGGAGGAAGATAAGGGAAAAAGAAGGAAGGAAATCAAAGAAAGGGATAAGGTTAGGGGACATGTTGGCCAAAAACTAGGAGTTGCCTAGGATAGAATTTTGGTCAACACTTATCTTCTTGGAAAAGATGAATGGATGGTTTTGTTAGGGAGAGAGGGGAGCTGAATTCATATACGCATTTTGTAATTTCGATGCATGAGAGGCTTATTCTTTTTAGCATCTTTGAGTTTGCTCTTTTCCCCAATTTCCTTCTCTACCTTGCCGAAACTCTTAAACCAATATTGTGCATTTTTCCTTTGGTGCTGCCGAAATTAGCAAGCCAAATTGTCATCTTTTCCTTTATTGTGCCGAAATTTTCAAGTTACTATTGCTCTTCTTTTCTTCTTTTCTCACCATTCCTTCAATCTTCTTCTCTTCTTTCTTTAGTTGACCATTTTGGAGGACGAATCTTCCTCATTTATTTTTCTCTAAGTAGCCGAAACTATTCTTGTTCATTTTTCCTCCATAGCCGAACCTCTCAATCCACAATCACTCCTTCATAATTTCTTTCTCATTTGGGTTGACACTCTTTTCTTTGATTCAATTGGTAAGTGGCTCTTTTCTATCCTTTTATTTTCTTTTTCTCTAGCCGAATGTGAGTTTATTATCATTCGGATGTTCACTTTTATTCAAAACTGAAATATCATTCTCTCATAATCCTTCATTTCGTGATCATCTTTTTGTTATGGTATTAAAGTAGAAGGCCGGATCTCTTTTCCTTGACTCAATCGTAATCATAAGACAATCGGTGGAAATCGGATCCAATATCGAAAAGGTAAGGAGTTCCTCATGGATTATATGAAATCGTTCTTTATTCGTTTAAGTTGCTTTCGGGATAATAGTGTTTGTGACTAATCGACTATATGTTTTAGGGACGAAATCACTTGATATATTCTATTTGCTAATCCTTCAAATATAGTGGTAAGTGATTCAAGTGTAAGTAATTCGTTGGATATGAAATATTTTGGAAATCGAGGCTAACTTCTGATCAATTTTATTTTAGGGGGGCAACGAAGAGTGGTTCTTTAGGGGATCCTAATCAAGGTGTGTAATCTTGTACTTTCCAAATACATGTTTGAAATGGTGTGTAATCTCACACTTCTCTAAAAATTTACATGAAATGCTCTGTGATTTGGTCGAAATACCAAAGAAAACCGTAAATCAAGATCCGGGATCACTTTCGGTAGCGTAAGTTCATAGTGGTAACTATGTTTCTGTAATAAAATAGTTTTGGTTAGTGGCAGTGACGTGATTTTGAAAAATCATGAAAAATAAGAAAAAGGAAATTAGATAGTGAATAAGATATCAAATTAAAGCTTACTGTGTCTATTTTGATATGGAAGAAACGGAGAAGGAAAAGGAATTTTATAATATGAGATATCTTAATTTTAGTGAGACTGGTTCTGATTAACTTCGTGGTTCCCTGATCTAATTTGGAAAACTCATATAAATTTGTACAAAGTGAATTATTGGTTATAATTTATATGTATGGATTTCTTTGTGATCCTATTTTCATTAGAAACAATTGGGAGCAATATATGAAAATCGTACAGTGAAGGTATTTGAAATTAAGGTAAGAGAGGTCAGAATCATTGGACAGTGAAACAAGGAAAATTTTAAGGAATAAACTGTACTAAATGGTTAAGACAAAAATTCTGAAAAAATTTTAGTAAGAAGTTATATGAGTTTAGATTCAAAGAAAATTTACGGATTTAGATTTCGAGATTTCTAACCCAAGTTATAGTCAATTTAGTTAGTACGACGCAGATGGACAGTTTAAATTGTTATGCCCAAATTAGTAGTTAAGTACGGGGTTGTGAAATTACGAAAATACCCTTGGGTGATAAATTATTGAAATACCCCTAGGTTGCGAGATTATCGATTTACGAAAATGCCCCTAATAGGCCAAATTGATATATTGCTTAATGGGCCGAATTGTTATATTGCTTAATGGGCTAAATTGATATATTGCTTAATGGGCCGATTTGATACATTGTCTTAAAGGGCCGATTTGCAAAGTGCTAATGGGCCGAACTTTTGTCTGAATTATTTATTGTTGTTATATTTGTAAATATCATGATTTACTATGTATGTTGCATTTACATAATTCGGCATGGGATTGGGATATTGATGATCAGAGGAAGTAATCTGGTGGCTCTGCCAAATATTTTGGTGACTCTGTCATAATCTGTCTGGTGGCTATGCCACATAAATTCTGTTATTCTGGTGGCTTGTCCACAATTAAATTTGTTATAAATGGCTTAATGCCTGCGATTGGTGTGCTGGCGGGGTTGGTTGACTTGATCCCCACAAGTGTTGGTTGGTACGGGTGGTGTGTAGCGGGCGAAATATTAGGTAGGTTTGGGATTGCATTTCATTCATTTGATTCATTTGATATATTCTATTTTGTAAATGGGCTTTGGCCCAAGATTATGCTAAATGGGCTACGGCCCAAATTATTATAAATGGGCTTCGGCCCAAGTTATTGTTATATGGGCTCAGGCCTAAATTATTGCTAAACAAGTTCAAGCCCAGTGAAAAATGGTAAGGGGATTATACACTGAGTTCTTGTAACTCACCCCCCTTTCTCAACCCTTATAGGTAATGCTCACTGATGAGGACTTGGGGCGATGGATGACTCGGTGGAGGCCATGCTTCGGAAATAACATTTTCAAATATTAGTAAACTATTTTTCGTTTTATTTCATTGCTTCTGCTATTTTGGGTTTTTATGTTGTAATAAGGCCTCTAGAGTATTTTTATTATTTACTTTACGTTTGGTATACTTATTATCGTGCCTAAATTGTTTTAAATGATAATTTTCTAAAAACTTAAATAAAGATTTTCTAAAATGGATTAACAAATGGTTTTCATAACAAACTTTTACAAATATTTTTAACTCGAAAATTTTCTCTCGAATTATCAACGATGTTTTCAAAAGTCATGGTTTTATAAGATCACTAGTTCAAATATCGATTCCTCAATCAGCATTTCAAATATTAGTTGTATTTTTATCAAATATTTCTAAACAAATTTGTTTTTCTTAACTATAAAAAAAATAACTTCATCTTTAGTCACAAGTTCTTTATACGTTTTTGAAAAACTCTTCAGTGTGACACGCCAGATTCGGGCCTAACTTCTAGGTCGGGTTTGGGGTGTTACGTTACCCATCTCAAGTCTTGATGATATTATTCTCTCATTTATTAAAGTCCAATAGGGACTTTCACATCACAATTCTCATCATTTTCTCATTCAACATCATTACTTAAATTCATAGAAATATTATATAACGTCACTCATATCAAACATTTAGAAACTTAATGACATGATGTTGAATTTATTACAAACAAACTTACCTCAATTTTCAAAATAGGCCAAACTGCCGATCTATTCCGATACCTTGCTTTTCCTCGGTCAAGGTTAATTCCTCGTTCTTCTTGATTTGCAAGGAGAAAAGCTTACTGAAATTTTTGAGCTCTCAAACCCCCTATTTTGCTGCTAATTTTCGGTGGAGAAGAAGAGAAGAAAAGATGATATCTTTTCTTTCTTTATTTTATTATAAAACATCAATTTAGTCCACCTAATTCCAACAACTTTGACCAATTTTGACATTGTTTGTCCCCTATGGTCAGCCACCTTATTTCTAAGGGTCTAATTGCACTTTAAGGGCCTCCAATTAATACTCTATGGCTTTTAGACACCTTTAGCTTGTAAAATGGAATTTTCACATTTTATGCGATTTAGTCCTTTTTCACAATTGAGCATGCAATCGCTAAAATTAAAGCACCAAAAATTTCAGGCACTCTTGTAATCATGCTATAACACATAAAGTAATATAAAAATAATGTTCTTCAACCTCTAATTATGGTTATAAAACTATTGTTTTGACTAGCCCCTAAATCGGGTCGTTACACATAAATTATATCATTTCAATGCCAACCAATACAAGGCACACATTATCACAATATACCAGTCAATTTATACCAAATTATCACATTCTTAAATCATCAATATGGTTACATTTCAAACATGCATTATTTTACCTATAATTCAAACATACCAAATCTCATATCTCAACCATTTAGTATCCCTAATTACAAATTATCATCAAGCATCACATATCCATCAATAAACACATAACCAAAGCCATATGTACATATGAATACACAACCAAATCAACCAAATTAAGCTAACACTCATGGCTATATACAAAACCAAAACATTAACATTTACAAGCCATTTCAAATGACTAGATTTATTACCAAACTATATATCAAAATGACCATAATCCTATACATGCCATATATCCATAAACTTAGATTCAAAAGTACCAAAGTGATAGTTGGATAGTGTGATGAAGTCTCTGACTATTCTCGAATCTGAGCTAGCTTTGATTTTACTATAAAACACGGAAAATAAATAATGTAAGCTATAAAGCTTAGTAAGCTCGTATGAAATAAACTTACCTAATCATAAATAGACAAACCAAACAATTTAATATATCAACACATAGCTCATATTAGCTAACAAACCTTCCACATATTCAAGCATAATATTAGATGTGAAATTCACAAGTTTCTTCGATTAAAAGTTTATACGGTTCATGTACATACCTGTACCACCTCTTATTAGTCTCATACTCATCCTTGTCTTTAATATACCTATTGAACCATTCAAAATACTATCGGATACTTGAGAATCTAGCACCCTAAGTGCCATATACATAGCCGAAACCATATCAATCTCGTATCACATATAATGCTCACTCTCGAGCTATCAACGGGTCTACTCACACAAGCTGATGGTCATGACAAAGCTACACGGTGCTGCTCACACAAGCTGACTAGTATCTACAACACATGTCGGATAACTTAGCCACCGGAAGGACGTACGGACCAACACCCAAATCACATAACCCCTAATGACATGCCATTCGTATCCTAATCTATTCTAAGGTTCAAAGGGGATTTCACACTTGTCGAATCATCTTCGAACATGTTCGTAGTGGCATAATCACAATTTATGCAATAACAAAGCATTTAAAACACAAATATCACAATGTTTATTACATACGAACTTACCTTTAATGCAAAAATAGTGAATTAAGTCGATTAATCCAAAACTTTATTCTTTCCCAGATCTAAATCTGTATTTCGCCTTTCTTGATCTAAATATAATCAAAATTAACTTATTTAGTAATCTCTCTATTCAATTTAGTCCAAATTATACATTAAGGTAATTTTACATATTTTCCCTAATATTTCACATTTTTACAATTTAGTCCTTATTTCATAAAATTACAAATTCATGCAATTCAACCAAAATCCATACTAGCCAAATTTCAATTAGGTCCCTAGCAGTTCATATTTTTCATTTATTTCACAATTTAATCGTAAGATTTACACATTTCATAATTTAATCCCTAATTGGACATTTTACTAAAAATCACTTGACAAATATTATTTATCTAACAACAAGCATGCATTTTCTACCATTAAACATCAAAACACACCAACATTCATCAATGGAAAAACCCTAAACCTTTAACAATTTTGTAAATTAGTCCTTGGGCTAGCTAGATTAAGCTGCAACAATCTCAAAAATGTAGAAATCATTAAAAACGGGACAAAAACCATACCTAAATGAGCAAGGATAGCATGGCCAAAAATTGATGCTAAGAAAATGACATTCTTTCCCTTGTATAATCGGTTAGATGAAGAAGATAATGAATAAAATGGCTTTTGTTTTATTAAATTATCATTTATTAACCAATTTGCCTATTTAACCTTAATTATAAACAATCAAAAACACTTAAAAGATGTCCAAGAATGTACAATCATATTAAAATGGTCTAGTTACCATATAATGACCTCCTTTTTAAAATTATATAGCTATTAGACACCTTTAGCTATTAGAACACCACTTTTACACTTTACGCGATTTAGTCCTTTTATCAAATTAAGCACTCAAACTATAAAATTTCTTAACAAAAATTTCACACAAACATAATATCATGATTTAAACATTAAAATAATAATAAAATAATTATTTCAACTCAGGATTTGTGGTCCTAAAATCACTATTCTGATTTAACTAAAAATGGGCTGTTACAATAAGTGGCTAGTTCGGAAGGCTAAGCAGTTGAGGTCAAACTAACAGATAGGAGGTGGAGAACTATCTTTAGGCATCTACCTGGTGCCTTCTAGGAGTGCCACATGTACAGCTCGGATGGGGGGGTATAACAATGTTCCCTCCCTTACCTGAAAGGTAAGTTACAAAGCGGCTTGCCTTGAGGCATTCTTGCTTGCAAGGTGCGCGAGAGATAGAACAATCATGAGGTATGAAAATAGGTAGTTCAAAATATTCATGTAACATTTTGAAGTTGAAAGGATACTTGAAAACTTCCATAATATTTACCATAAACATTGTATTAAATTGAATACGCTTGAGGAGTAGAGGTAATGATGAGCAACATTTTGTGGATGATGAAACAATGTGTTTCAAGAGAAAACCCTATATATCCTCTATCTCTTCATACTTTCAATTATTTCTATTGGTGTGGCTTTTGAAATCTTTTTATGTCTTGTTTCTACATTGCATTTCTTGTGTAACAACTCGTTTTTAGTGAAATCAGAACAGTGGTTTTGAGACCACAAATATGATGTGAAAATATTTATTTTATTATTATTTTAATATATGTGGTGTGTTACTAGTGTTGTATAAAAATTTCATTTAGAAATTTTGATGTTTGCATGTTTAATTAAAAAAAAGGACTAGATTGTAAAATGTATAAAAGTAATGTTCTATTAGTTAAGGGTCAAATGGCTATAGAACTTTAAAGTGAAAGGACTTGGATGGTAATTAGACTATTTTTGGTAGTTAGTGGATATTCATGGAAAGGTTTAATTGAAATTTAGAACATTTTAAAAGGTTAAAAAAGTAAAAAGGTAAATAATGTTAAAATTAAATAAGAAAAAGATATCATCTTCTCCAAAGTGTTTCTTCTTCAACCAAATTTGCAAAGGGAGAATAGATAGGGTTTGGCCATTGTATTTTGCTTGCATGGTATGTGTTTTGATTCAATTTTTAATGATTTTTATGTTTTCTAGAACATTGTAGCTTAATCTAGCTAGCCCAATGACTATTTTGTAAAATTTTTAAAGGATTAGGTGTAACACCCCAAACCCGGCCTAGAAGTTAGGCCCGAATCCGGTGTGTCACACTAAAAAGTTTTTTGATAACGTATAAAGAAAACATGTCAAATGAGATAAAAAATGTTAGATCCTTTTTATTCGTACAAAAATAGATGTTGATTTGTTAAAATCAAGAAAATCAAGTTTGACTGAAGATATTTAATAAAATACTACTAACCTCGAAGATTGATCAATTAAATTTGAAGTAATAATTTTATAAAATCTGTGACTTTTGAAAATATCGTTGATAGTTCGAGAGAAATTTTAAGTATTAAAAATATTTGTAAAAGTTTATTTTGAAATTTATTTGTTAATAGATTTTGGAAAACCTTTATTATGATTTTAGAAAATCCCATTTAAAATAATTTGAGAAAAATATAAACACGTCAAACATAAAGCAAAATAAAATAATCCAAAGGCCTTATTACAACACATAACCCAAAATGGTAAAGTAATAGAGTAAACAAAGTAAGAAACTAAAGTCCAAATAAAACCATTTCTGAAGATGGCCTACACCGAGTCATCCATGGCCCCAAGTCCTCGTCACTGAGCATTACCTACAAGGGTTAAGAGAAGGGGGTGAGTTACAAGAACTCGGTATGTAACCCACTTACCATTGTCCACTAGGCCAAAAATCCAATTAAGCATTTATTGGGCCAAAGCCCATTTACAATTATAACATAATAACATGTATATAATATGCATGTGATATGAAAATTCCCAAACCAAACCTAGATTTCCATCCGCTACACACCACCAGCACCAACCAACAATCCTGTGGGGAGCTTTAGTCACCCACCCCGCCAACACACCAAACTGGGCATTAAGCCATATATTAAACTAGGCATTAAGCCATATATCAAACTGGGCATTAAGCCATATATCAATTTGTGGACAAGCCACCAGAACTTTGTAGCAAAGCTACCAGAACTTCTCTTCGTCAAATATCCCAACCCATGCAAATCATGTATATAATGCATAACAATTCACAACGATGTATTCAAATATTCTTTACAAATTTTATGGCCCATTATAACAATTTATCAAAGTTGGCCCATTAAGCAAATATCATCTTGGCCCATTTTGCATATTTTTAGATAGACCTATATAATCATATATCAATTTGGCCTACATGACAAAATATATCAGATTGGCTCATATAATCATATATCAATTTGGCCCACAAAACAAAATATATCAGATTGGCCCATTAATCAATATGTCCATTCGGCCCATAAGGCAATATGTCAATTCAGCCCATTAAGTAATTTCGTATTTCGGCCCATTAACACTTTACAAATCGGCCTAATAAGGGCATTTCCATAATTCAGCCCATAAGGGCATTTTCGTAATTTGAAAATCGTACCCGCTAAGGGTAATTCAGTAATCTTACCCACTAAGGGTATTCTGATAATTTACCCTCTAAGGGTATTATTGTAATTTTGTAACCAAGGCTTAACTACTAATTTTGGGCATAAAAGTTTGAAACTGTCCATCTGCGTCATACTGACTAAATTGACCATAACTCGAGTGAGGAATCTCAAAATCTAAATCCATAAATTTTCCTTGAAACTAGACTTGTAACATCCAGGTTTTTAGGGGTTCTGCATTTATTTCATGATTATGTGTGTATGATGTGTTGCTTGAATGTATGGGTGTGTTTGGGAGTCCCGGAAGGGGCTAGGTTAAGCTAGGAGCTTTGGTGAAAAATTGTGTTTTGAAGCTCAGATAGGAGGATAGCCGACTGGGGTAGGTTACATAGGTAATTTTGGCGAATGGGAGCATAACAAGCATAGTGGTCAGGTGGCAAGGAGACGCCACCAAGCATACAAGGAGGTGGCGTCATTAGGGGAGCAGAGATCAAGGGTTTGAATCATGGGGCGATGGTGGAGCATTATTTTAGCACCTTTTGGCACAAAAAGAGGAGTTGACGGACAATTAGACACTAAATGGATGAGAATTTGACTTGGTCAAGGCACTTGAATTTTTGGCTAAGAAGGGAGATAAGAGTTTGACTCATCCAAACTCTTTTTAATGAGAGGAGAAGAGGAAAAATAGGAGGAAAAGAAGGGATTTGAGAGGAGGGAAAGTGTTGGCCAAATGAAGGAGTCTTGGTGTGGCATTTTCGGCCAAGAGGGAAGTGGATTGGCTAGGGGATTTAGGTGCCAAAATAAGGAGAATGTGTGGCCATGTTCTCTCTTTCGAAAGTTTTCTTTTCATTTGTGCTTCTTGCCGAAACTTGCATTCTTTTCTCTCTTGATCAAAAGCCAAAGCGAAGAACCATTTGTGCATTTTTTCTCATCTTAGCAAGCTATCCCTTTTCTTCTTCATTCACCCTCTAAAAGCCTAAACCACACAAACCCCAACCCTTTCTCTTCTTCTTTGCATCGATTCCTCCATCCTCAAAAGCTGAAAGAACCTTTCCCATTTGCTGAGACCATAGCCGAACCTCCTTGGGTCTCTTCACTAATCTTCTTCTCTTGCTTTTCATCAAAGGTTGAATAGTACCTTGGCCGAACCTCCCATCCATTGTTTCTTTTTCTCTTCTTTTATTTTTGTCTACACTCTTCTTCCATTCTCTTCTATTGCATTGATCTCCAAGGGCTGTCAGTAAGCCAAATCGGGTGAGTATTGGGGTAAGGGATCTCTTTTGGTCTAAATCTCTCTTTCTTATTTTGGTACGCCAAAATCAGAGGCTTAATCCTATATTTTTGTGCGTGGCCGAATCTATGCAAGGTTTTGGATTCGTAACCCTTTTGAGTATGAAAGAAACGATTTTAACAAAATACAAACTCGAGTGGCAACTTGGTTTCCAACTAGTTAAAATTTTGACCTGGTTTTGAATTGACTTATTTTATAAGAAGATGAAACGAAATTAAGATAAGTTTTTCTTAAGGAACATGTCAGATCCAGTCGGGTCTTGTAGGTCGGGTTTAGGGTGTTTCAATTTTGGTATCAGAGCCAGGTTCAAAACTCAGCTTTGAGGGCTTTTGGGCCCAAAACGTCTTTCGAAAGTGAGTTTTACTAAAACTTGCATTTTCACAAGCTGTTTAGGTTTTCTGGCATGGCACCTGAGTCTCCGACCCGCTGTCCACTAGGTAAGTACTTCAAACCTTTGCATGATTTGTATGTAAGGTGAAGAATGATATGGGATCATAGATTAGTAAGTTAGGAACTATTGAACTCTAGGATTAGCGTACCCCAACACTAAATTTCATAAGACTTAACTTATTTCACCAAACCCGGGAATAAGTCGTAGAGTTCAGGTGTGGTAACAAACATGTGCATGTCTAGGCATGGATTCGAATGAGCTTGGTATTTAAGCAGTCTAGCTACTCACCTCCTCTTTTCTGGAATCCTACCTGGTGCGCAGTGATTATTCACCTCAATCGCGAGGACTTGTTAACGGGCCAAATCTATAAATAAAACCCGAAAGGGACCAAACACTCGGTATTATAAAATAATCAAATTACCTCGATTTGCAAAAATTATCAAAATACCCCGACTTGTGAAAATTACTAAAATACCCTCAGTTTATGAAATTACCATACTACCCTTGATTTTTACCAAAATACCCCTATTTTGCAAAATACCAAAACCTCTATTTTTCAAAATTACAAGATACCCCTGATTTGGAAAATTACCAAAATACCCTTATAGACAAAGTACGAAAATACCCCTGGTTTGGGAACGGACGAAAATGTTCAAAGTGGTGAACGTGTGTAGTGGATAGTATTGATGAATGAATGAGATTTTCTGAGTTAGGGTGGAGGACTTGAGACAAAACTTTGAATGATCGAAAGAATTACTATCAAGAGTCTTTGCATAAAATTGCTTGTGGGTAATCAGTGGAACAATAAGTAATGCATAAAATTTCTAAAACAGATAAGACGCGACTGTAGATATGAGTACTAGGGGACATGGTCGCAATACGCGCGGACGTGGCAGAGGCAGAATCACTGTGTCTGAACCAGCAGGATCTGGACATGGGTCCGGGAATGAAATATCGTTACCACCGATTGGAGAAGCAGAATTATAGGACCAAACTGGAGGAGATGACGCAATATCCCAGGCGATGTTGCGAGTGTTGGAAAGAGTTGCTGGAGCAAGTCTAGGTGGAGGGGCTCAGAAGCCAGTGCTTGAGCGACTGCGAGTAAACAGAGTTGAGGTGTTCAGGGGGGTCTCTGGGGTGGCCCCAAATGTTGCTAAATATTGGTTGGAAGCAGTCGAAAGGATTATGGATGACCTGGACTGCACGACTGAGGAAAAACTGAAAGGAGCAGTGTCACTACTTCGGGATGAGGCGTACCAATGGTGGCTCACTGTTAGAGAGGGTACCCAGGTGGACCGGATTGATTGGGAGTATTTCAAGATGATGTTACAAGGGAAGTACGTAGGAGCAAGTTATGTGGATGCTCAGAGGAAGGCGTTCTTAAATCTGGTACAAGGGGGCAAATCCGTAGCTGAGTATAAAGCAGAATTCCTTCGTTTGAGCTAATATGCTCGGGGAATCATGTCGATCGATTATGAGCACTACGTATGATTCGAAGATGGGCTTCGAGATGAGTTGAGGGTGTTAATAGCTCCACAGCAAGAGAGGGACTTTGTGGTATTGGTTGAAAAAGTAAAAATAGCCGAGGAGGTGAAGTGTACCGAGAGGTAGAATTGGGACAGAGGTTAGGGTAAGAGTAAGAGAAGTTGTGGGTCATCAGGGTCATTCGAGAATTTCCAGAAAAGACCTAGGGTTGATGGGCCGCAAGGTCAGCAGGTTGCTGTGGTAGGTCAGTATCGTACATGTGCTCAATGTGGAAGGATGCACCCGGGGGAGTGCTGGAAGAAGACAGGGGGATGTTTTAAGTGTGGGTCCAAAGATCACATGATTAGGGACTGTCCTGTGGAAGCAGATAGGAGTCGACCAGCAAGTCAAGGTTTTAATCGGGCTGGAAGAGGTGGACAGCAGTCGCCGAGGGGTTGTGGTCCAATTGGCAGAGGTAATGGTTCTGGTAGAGGTCGCGGGACATCGGGCAGAGGTGTTGGTAACACGGAGGCGAGACACCTGTGTCCGTGTATGCGATTAAATCGGAGGGAGGATGGTGACGACCGACATCATAACGCAATGCGTTCCTATTTCGGATTACCCTTTACTGCTCTAATAGATATGGGGTCGACTCATTCTTACATCGCTAGTGAAGTGTCTGGAACTCTGAATGTGAACCTTGAGACTGTCCCTAGAAAGATGACTGTACTTAGTCCTTTAGGGCAATCAGTAGTAGTAGACAAACTCTTTAGGGAAGTGCCTTTAGAAGTTTAGAGGGTGCAGTTTTCGGCTGGCTTAATGGAGCTACCATTTGGGGATTTTGACTTAATCTTAGGCATGGACTGGTTAGTGAGGTACCGTGCGAATGTGGACTGTGCTGCTAAGTGCATGTCGTTGAGGACTTCCGATAACAATGAGATCGTGGTGATGGGTGAGAGGAGGAATTACCTGTCTAATGTAGTGTCTGCTCTTAAGGTAGAGAAGATGGTAAGAAAGGGATGTATGGCTTTTCTGATGCTTGTCAGTGCTCTGGAGGCTAAGGAAGCAGCTGTAGAAGGGGTCAGGACGGTAAAAGAGTTTGTAGATGTCTTTTCAGAAGAACTTTCAGGGTTACCTCCGGATCGTGAGGTGGAGTTCGAGATTGACTTGTTGCCAGGTACAGCACCAGTATCTATCTCTTCATACAGAATGGCACCAAAGGAGTTGGTATAGCTCAAGGCCCAGATCCAAGAGTTACTCGATCGTGGGTTTATCTGACCTAGTGTGTCTCCATGGGGAGCACCGGTCCTATTCGTGAAAAAAAAAGACTGGACTATGCTCATGTGCATAGATTATCGATAGTTGAATAAGCTAACGATCAAAAACAAGCTAACGATCAAAAACAAGTACCCGTTACCGAGGATAGATGACTTGTTTGATCAGCTCAAGGGGGCTGCGGTATTTTCAAAAATAGATCTAAGGTCGGGATATCATCAGCTTAAGGTGAAGGAAGCAGATATCCATAAGACAGCTTTTCGGACTAGATACGGACATTATGAGTTCTTAGTAATGCCGTTCAGATTGACGAATGCCCCAGCTGCGTTCATGGATATGATGAATCGGGTTTTTCATCCCTACTTGGATCAGTTCGTCATTGTGTTTATAGATGACATCCTGGTATATTTCAAGTTTGAGGAAGAGCATGATGCGCATCTCCGGGTAGTGCTGCGGGCTCTAAGGGAAAAGAAGTTATATGCCAAGTTCAGCAAATGTAAATTCTGGTAAAAGGAAGTTGCGTTTTTGGGACATGTGGTATCTATGGAAGGGATAAGGGTAGATCCTCGAAAAATTGCGATGGTGCTAGATTGGAAACCACCTAAGTCGTGGCAGAGGTTCAGTTTCTTGGGGTTAGCAAGCTACTATAGGAGATTTCTTGAAGGGTTCTCGTCGATAGCAGCACCTTCGACGAAATTGTTGAGAAAGGAGGTACCTTTCGTATGGGCAGATAAGTAGCAGGAGAGTTTTGAGAAGCTTAAGAGAGTATTGACAGAGGCTCCAGTTTTAATTCAGCCTGAAGTAAGGAAAGACTTTGTGGTGTATTATGATGCTTCTCACACAGGATTGGGATGTGTTCTAATGCAAGACGGGAAGGTGGTCGCTTATGCATCTCGGCAATTAAGGCCACATGAGGTTAACTATCTGACGCATGACCTGGAGTTGGCTACGGTAGTATTCGCTCTAAAAGTGTGGAGGCACTATTTGTATGGAGAAAGGTCGGTGATCTACACAGACCATAAGAGTCTGAAATATTTGTTAACTCAGAAGGAGCTGAATTTGAGACAGCGAAAGTGGGTGGAGTTGTTGAAAGACTACGACTGTTCAATAGAGTATCACCCGGGTAAAGTGAATGTGGTGGCAGATGCCCTAAGTCAGAAAGTAGTGTTGGATCTGAGGGCGATGTTTGCACATCTTAGTCTTTATGACGATGAAAGTTTGCTAGCAGAGTTACAAGTGAAGCCGACGTGGTTAAGTCAGGTAAAGGAGAAATAGTTGGTAGATGACGATCTAAGTGCTAAGCTGCTGCAAGTGCAGAATGGGGAATTAGAAGACTATGGTGTAAACGGTGACAGAGTGCTGTGTTTTCAGGGCAAGGTCTGTATGTCGAATAATGAGGAGTTAAGGCAGAGAATTGAATTGCATAGTAGCCCTTATGCTATGTATCCTGGAGGAAGTAAGTTATACAGGGATCTATAAGATCAGTTTTGATGGCCTGGTCTGAAACGAAAAGTTACAAAATTTGTGGGGAAGTGCTTAACGTGTCAGCAGGTTAAAGCTGAACACCAAGTACCTTCGGGGTTGCTTCAACCAATAAAGATTTCATAGTGGAAGTGGGAGAGAATCATTATGGACTTCGTTAGTGGGCTTCCCTTTACACCCACTAAGAAAGATTCAGTATGGGTGATAGTGGATCGGTTGACAAAGTCTACACATTTCATACCAGTGCAGGTTGACTATGCTCTGCAGAGGTTGGCAAAGTTGTATGTGGCAGAAATTGTGAGGCTGCACAGGGTGCTGGTGTCGATTATCTCGGGTAGGGATCAGAGGTTTACGTCTCGATTTTGGAGAGCACTGTATCAGGCATTGGGCACCAAGCTGGACTTCAGTACAACATTTCATCCACAGTCGGATGGCCAGTCTGAACGGGTAATTCAAGTGTTAGAGGATATGTTGAGGGGTTGCGTGATAGATTTCAGAGGAATCTGGGAGGAGTTCTTGCCTTTAGCGGAGTTTGTGTACAACAATAGCTATCAAGCAAGTATTCGGATGGCACCGTATGAAGCACTGTATGGATGGAAGTGTTGCACTCCTACATGTTGGACAGAATTAGGGGAACGTCATGTTTTGGGTCCAGAGATTGTGGCAGAATAGGAAGAAAAGGTTAAGGTAATTCAGGCACGGTTGAAGGAGGCATCTGACAGACAAAAGTCGTATGCAGATCTCAAGCAGAAGGAGATAGAGTTTGCAGTGGGAGATCAAGTGTTTCTAAAAGTTTCGCCATGGAAGAAGGTGATGAGATTTGGTCGCAAGGGTAAGTTGAGTCCCAGGTTTATAGGGCCTTATCAGGTTTTAAAGCGGGTTGGACTTGTGGCATATCAGCTGGAGTTGCCTTTGGAATTAAAATAGATGCATGATATGTTTCACTTTTCGATGTTACGTCATTACCGATCGAATCCATCACATGTAGTGCCAGTTGAAGAAGTGGAATTGAGACCAGATTTGTCCTACGAGGAAGAGCCGATTCAGATTTTGGAACGGGATGTGAAGGTGTTATGGAGGAAATCAGTTCCTCTAGTCAAGGTGTTATGGCGAAACCATGGATCGGAAGAAGCTTCGTGGGAGCTGGAGGAAGCAATACGACAGCAATACCCTCACCTATTTTAGCCAGGTAATTTCGAGGCCAAATTTCTTTAAGGGGGTAGAATTGTAACATCCGGGTTTTTAGGGGTTCTGCATTTATTTCATGATTATGTGTGTATGATGTGTTTCTTGAATGTATGGGTGTGTTTGGGAGTCCCGGAAGAGGCTAGGTTAAGCTAAGAGCTTTGGTTAAAATTTGTGTTTTGAAGCTTAGAAAGGAGATAGCCGACTGGGGTAGGTTACATAGGTAATTTTGGCGAATGGGAGCATAACAAGCACAAAGGGTCGGGTGAAGGAGACGCCACCAAGCATACAAGGAGGTGGCATCATTAGGGAGCAAAGATCAAGGGTTGAATCATGGGGCGTGAATTGGAGCATTATTTTAGCACCTTTTTGGCACAGGTAAGAGAGGAGTTGGACGGCAATTAGACACTAAATGGATGAGAATTTGACTTGGTCAAGGCACTTGAATTTTTGGCTAAGAAGGGAGATAAGAGTTTGACTCATTCAAACTCTTTTGAATGAGAGGAGAAGAGGAAAAATAGGAGGAAAAGAAGGGATTTGAGAGGAGGGAAAGTGTTGGCCGAATAAAGGAGTCTTAGTGTGGCATTTTCGGCCAAGAGGGAAGTGGATTGGGTAGGGGCTTTAGGTGCTGAAATACGGAGAATGTGTGGCCATTTTCTCTCTTTCGAAAGTTTTCTTTTCATTTGTGCTTCTTGCCGAAACTTGCATTCTTTTCTCTCTTGATCAAAAGCCGAAAGTGAAGAACCATTCGTGCATTTTTTCTCATCTTAGCAAGCTATCCCTTTTCTTCTTCATTCACCCTCTAAAAGTCGAAACCACACAAACCCCAACCCTTTCTCTTCTTCTCTGTACCAATTCCTCCATCCTCAAAAGCCGAAAGAACCTTTTCCATTTGCTGAGACCATAGCCGATCATCATTGAATCTCTTCACTAATTCTTCTTCTCTTGCTTTTCATCAAAGGCCGAATAGTACCTTGGCCAAACCTCTCATCCATTGTTTCTTTTTCTCTTCTTTTATTTTCGTCTACACTCTTCTTCCATTCTCTTCTATTAAGGCCGATCTCCAAGGGTCGTCAAGAAGCCAAATCGGGTGAGTATTGGGGTAAGGGATCTCTTTTGGTCTAAATCTCTCTTTATTATTTTGGCCTGTCGAAATCAGTGGCTTAATCCTGTATTTTTGTGTATGGCCGCATCTATGCAAGGTTTTGGATTCGTAACTCTTCTTGGAAGCCAACGTTAGGGGTGATCTAAAAGCTTCCGGGATTTAAACAGGCAAGGCAAGGAGATAATGCTATTCGGCCAAAGGCCATACCCTCAGTGTTAGTCGATTACTCATATGGTATTATGTAGGTACACAATCGACTCCAGAAGCAAAAACTGGAAACTTTGGTATTCTGCCAATCTAGGTAAGCCTCTGTTCATTTAGATGAATGTTCTTAGATCCATTCACTCAATCAGGTTTTTCTAATTAAGTTAATCTCATGGAGTCGGGTCCTAGCCAATCAAAGGAGGGGGTTGGAAGCGCAGTTCCTACCCCTAGATTCAAGAAGCGGGTGGTGTCAGCCGTACGTGATTGGCCACCGGTTTGTGGGCCAGCGTCGGAAAGGGATAAGCAAATCGTGGTGATCCCTGCAGGTGAGGGTGTCAGTGAGATCGAGAGTGTCGTTCTCTGTGTTTTCAGGTGTGTAACCCCACACCTTTCCCGATACATTAATAATATTAAATATATGTTAATAAGGTTATGAATAATCATGGCTAAGGGTACCATTCAATGGAGCAGTCCGTTCAGGTACGTTACATCTAACACTCTGTTAATAGTGTTTACAATTATTTGTATGAACACATATGAATTTCGATATGGGCTTGGGATTAAACATATAGTATGATACTTGTAATATTATGTATGTTGCATGGGCACGAGGGTTACAATGAAAAGGGGAAGTGTTTCGGTGGTTTTACCACATTATTCGGTGACTCATATCACAATATTATGATTCGGTGAAGTTGTCACATTATCCGGTGGCTATGCCACGTATTAAGGTCGATTTAGTAATCCCCACTGGTGTGATTGGCAGGTACAGGTGGTGTGTAGAGGATGGATATCTAGGTGGGTTTGGGTTGCATAATTAATTATATATATGTGATTTAATATGCTATGATATGGGCTTATGGCCGATTATGATTAAAGATGGGCTTTGCCCAAAACGTTTGTAGTAAGGGCTTTAATCAGTTGGGATCGGTGTTGGTAGATGCACATTGAGTTTGTTGACTCACCCTTCGTGGGCTAACATTTTGCAGGTGACGCATAGTGCTGTGGACCGGGTCGGCATGGACTATGAGGTGGCCATGCTCAGCAAATTTCGGGTTTACTTATGGTTGAACTTTTTTTTCGTTTTCTTTAGTACGTTATTCTGAGATTTATTTTGGTTTTTAATATGTAATAAGGCCATTACTTAACTGCTTAATTTCGCGTACTAAATTTTATTTCCATACGATAATCAACAAACAAGTAATTAAATATTTTTCTCAAAGTAACATTAGTGTTTTATCATTCAATCAAACTAACGGTTTTTTTTTCAAAGGAACTCTAAAATCTGACAAACCCTTTTGAGTATGAAAGAAACGATTTTAAAAAAATATAAACTCGAATGGCAACTTGGTTTCCAACTCGTTAAAATTTTGACCTGGTTTTGAATTGACTTATTTTATAAGAAGATGAAACGAAATTAAGCTAAGTTTTTCTTAAGGAACATGTCAGATCCGGTCGGGGCTTGTGGGCCGGGTTCGGGGTGTTTCAAGACTTGTATATCTCCTTACTACAATTTTTCCAGAATTTTTGGCTTAACCATTTAGTATAGTTTATTCCTTAAAATTTCCCTTATTTCATTGTCCAACAATTCTGACCTCTCTTACCCAAAATTCAAATATCTCACTGTACGATTTTCATATACTGCTCCCACTTATTTCTATTGAAAATAGGATCACTAAGGAATGCATACATATAAATTATATCCCATAATTCATTTTGTACAATTTTATACAAGTTTTCCAAGACATATCAGGGAACCACAAAATCATTCAGAACCAGTCTCACTAAAATTAACATATCTCAGAATATAAAATTCATTTCCCTTCTCTATTTCTTCCTTATCAAAATAGACAAGTAAGATTTGATTTGATATCTTATTCACTTATTAATTCCTTTTCTCTTATTTTTCATGATTTTTTGAAATCACGTCACTGCCACTGACCAAAACTGTTTTATTACAAAAACATGGTTACCACTATGAACCTACGCACCCCCGAGTGATCCCGGATGTCGATTTCCAGTTTTCTTTGGTATTTTGACCAAATCAAAGAACATATCATACATAATTTCAGAGAGATGTGAGATTATACACCATTTCAAACATGTTTTCGGAAGGTACGAGATTACACACCTTGATTTCGATTTCCTAACGAACCACTCGTCGTTGACCTAGAATAATACCAACAAAAAGTTAGCCTCAAATTTCCAAAAGATTTCATATCACTTACACTTGACTCACTTACCACTATATCCAAAGGTAGAAATATATCGAGTGATTTGTCCCTAAAACATACAGTTGATTAGTTGAAACTTCAATCCGATTTGCAACTTAGCCAAATAGAGATATAACGAAAAATCCAAAAATGAACCCCCTTACCTTATCGATATTGGATCCAATTACCACCGTTTGACTTCGGCTAGAACAATACACGGTCTCCCACTTAAAGCACGATTTTCAAGAGATGAATGATAACTCAAATGGAAAGAAGATCAATGAAAGATGGAAGATTCGACTATGGTGAAAATATTAGAGTGAAAGTGATGCTTGAAGGATTTTTGCTAAAAGAAAGAAGAAAAAAGATGATGGATTAGTTTCGATTTTCAAGGATGATGAATGAACAAAGAAATGGTCTCCAAGTTGTATGCATTCAGTAAAGAAAAGAAATGGAATAAGTCTCTTCAAGGTTGCATGGATTCGGCAAAAAGAGGACAAAGAAGTTTGGGAAGAAAAAAAATGATACCAAATTGTCAGTGAAGAATAGGCCAAAATAACCAAAATTTACCATTTAAAAATGATCATAATCGGCTAGGAGAGGGAGTTTTGAGAGGAAAAGAAACAATTGATGTATTGATATTTTGTCTAAAACTATCACTTTTGTTTTTACCAAAACATCAAGCACCAAATTGGCTTTCATCCTAGCCCCAATCCGTCCACATTCAGCCCCCCTAGGATAAGAGTTTGGCTACCCAAACTTTCCAAAACACCATCCTCAAAATAAGCCCCTTGTTCCCCTAACTTACCTATTTCTCATTATTCCTTTCCCCAACTTCAACCTTGCCTTATTTTTTTTAGCCACCTTACCAAAATAATGAAGTCCACCCTTGCCATATTTATTCCTTGACCGACACACAAGGAAGGGAAGCAAAAATAAAAGTCAAATTGCACACAAAGTGATTCGAACTCCTTCCCTCAAGGTGCTACAAGTGGCGCCATATCCTCTCTATTAATAGCTCTTTTATGCTAGCTATTTAATTAATTATTTCCATATGCTTTAAGGTCACTTACTCTATCTCCTTAAAGTGCTAAAATACCAAATTTTTCCTAAGGCCTAATTAAACCCGAGACTTCATAGAAACCCCGTAAACTCCAAATTAACTTAACTAACAAGTCCAATTTGTAATAATTTCATTCTCTTATTCTTAAAATTTTAAACATTCCTACGCCCAAGGCCCATTGGGCCCAATCCTACTAGGCCCAATTTCAGAATGTTACATTAGGGGTTTTTCCATGAACATGCTTGCTTTATATTTGAAGTTTAATGAAACATTATGAGTCCTTCTTGTTAAATAAACAACTTTTGTAAAGTGATTTTTGATGAAATTATAATTTAGGGACTTATTTTTAAAAGTTATAAAATATCATGGTTAAGTTGTGAAATGATGATTTGTATGAGTTGATATGGGTTCATAACAAATCCAGTTAGCACGGGTTAGGGATGAAAATGCTTAGATTTTAATTTACGATCTTAAAGACTAAATTGTAAAAAGTTAAAATGTTCGGGGCAAAATTATAATTATGCATAAATATGGATTATGGATTAAATGGAGTGTTTGAGATTGATTGAAACATTTAACTAAATATAATTATTTATTTAGATCAAGATAAATCTAAACTGGAATTAAATCAAAGAAAGGCAAAAATCACAAATTAGCTTGATCGCATATCAATACTCTAGTTATCAATGTAAGTTCATAGTATTTCTTTATGTAATTGAATTTCTACTTGTTTGTTTACAATATAATTATGTAATTAATTGCTTACACTTAATTATTTCCCTGAATTGCACATACATGCCCCTATTTAGATCAAGATAAATCTCAACCAGGATTAAATCGAGGAAAGATGAAAATCTTAGATTAGCTTGATCGCTTTTCAATGCTCTAGTTGTCAATTTAAGTTCATAGTATTTCTATACATAATTGAATTTCTACTTTTTTGTTTACAATATAATTATGTAATTGATTACTTACACTTAATTATTTCCTTGAATTGCACATACATGCTTCTGTTTGTACTTTGATTCCCCTGAATTGCACATACGTGCCCCTGTTACACTCTTATAACTTCAAATCGAGTAAAATATGAGTTGCATTCAATTGTTGTTAAGTTAAAAGATTTATTATGTTCTTACTAAGCTTTATAAGCTTATACATTTTTGTGTATTATTTTGTAGATTGTTTTTGTTGATGTTTGGATTGATCGAATCTTCAGCACACACTATCCACTAATATTGGTAGTTCTTGTGCTCCTTAGGGTTGTGGCATGTATATGTGTCTATGTAGGTTGTTGTGGCACATTTTGACAAAATACTAAGTTGTTAGGCACTTTTCTAAGGTTGTAAATTGGTATCTTTTTGGTACAATTAGAATGGTATGAAATTATACACTTGTGGTTTGTTTTGGCTTGTTGGTGAATTAAGTTGCTATGCTAGAAATGGTCTTAATTATTGTATGTTTTAAGATGATATGGAGCTAGATGTGTATGTTAGAAGTAAGGTTAATTATGCATATGTTTTGGTAAGTTTGTTTGATTGTGGTTGAGGTTCCTTATAAGGCATATTGGTTGAATGGATTTTGAATCATTTGAATTAGTTAATTAAGCATGTTTTGGTAGATTTTTGGTGCATTGATCATATGTGTATATGTCTTGTTGGTACTTGTTGGAATGGGTGAAAGAAATGACTTGATTTTGGCCAATTTCTTATCCACACGGCTTAAGACATGAGTGTGTGTCTCAGCCGTGTGTGACACACGGCCATGAAACATGGACGTGTGTCCCCTGTAGGTTTTAAAGGTGGCAAGTCAGGCAATTACATAGTCTAGCACACGACCTGGCACACGAGCTTGTGAGGCCATTTTGAGAGTTATACGGCTTGGCACACCGGGTGTGTGGCTTGGCTATGTGACCCAAGTCAGAGAGTTACACGAGCTGGGACACGATCATGTGTCCCTATTTCGATTATTACACAGCCTTAAAACACGGACGTGTTTCTTATCCGTGTGAGTCATTCGGTTTATCCACACGGCTGTGTGACCCCTGCAGATTGAATTTTTTTAACTTTTTCCTTAGTGTTTCAAAAGTTTCTAATTTAGTCCTAAATTGTTTCTAAAGTGATTCTAAGGCCTCGAGGGCTCGAATGAGGGACGATATGCATGTATATTATTAGGTTATGCTATGTTTATTGAGATGTTAAGAAATGAAGGATTTTGAGTTACGTTTATTTACTAATGCTCCGTAACCCTAATCTGACGACAGATACGGGTTAGGGGTGTTACATATTGGTCCTAAAGTCTTCCACTTTCTAAGTTCTTATTTGTTTTCCACACCATTTTCTTGTCTTAAAAGTAGTATTTTTACTTGAGTTTCTGGTGTAGGACCACCATTCCCATATTTGTTGCCAATATTTTTACCATGTTTTCTATAACTAATTATAACAACCCATTTTCAGTGGTGTCAAAAATGGTAGTTTCGAAACCCATTTCCAATGATTGAGTTAGCAAATAATGTTATTTAATCCTTACGAATTTAAATTAGAAATATATTGATTTTTGGTATAATAATTTTGGTGAATGTTAGTTAATTATGGTACAAGGACTAAATCGTAAAAGTTGTAAAGTTTAATTGTTATGGATTTTTAATTAGTCAAGAGACCAATTAAGCAACTAGACAATTTTACTTTGATAGAGAATGGAGAATGATGTATATTTTCATTATTTTATAATTAAACTTGATTAAGAATGTTAATTATGTTTTAATTAAGTTAAATAGAAATAATTAAGTTTTAACCAAAGTATATATATTAAATTAAAAAGAAAAAATAAGCCATTTTTTGTCCACCTTCTTCCCCAATTAATTTTAAAAAGAAGAACAATTGGGTTTCAACATTAAGCTTTTTTCTTCAAATTTTAAGGTAAATCAAGTTTTTTCTTGTAATTTTTAAGTTTTTGAGGTTTCGATAGCTTGATTTAGCTAGCCTGTGTACCAATCTATGAAACTGTTAAAGTTTCCAAAAGTTTTCATTGATGAATTCTTGAAGCTTTTAACACTAAATTTTTAGATTTTAAGCTTAGAAGTGAAAAATGATTAATTTGTAAACTGAAAGTTGTTAGTCTTGAATGTGGGGACTAAAGTGTAAATATTTTGAAATTGCTATAAAATTTTTGTAATTATACTAGAGGGCTGTAGAAGTATGAATTTGAGATCGATGTCAAAATCAAAGCTCAAATTTGAAAGTTATAGTAATTTTGATTTTAGGGACTAAATTGAATAAAATGCAAAACTTTAGTGAAATCTGAAAAATGAAATTGAATTTTTCATGTGCATAAAATAGAATGTTATAAAGTATTTAAAATTGATAATTGAAATGAATTATTATTATAGATCGGGAATTGAACCAATCAGAAGATAACAGAGGAAAATGGAAAATTATAGATTTGTCCCTGACAACTTATTATTGCAGTTTTTCCCAGGTAAGTTTATATGGTGTAATTATGTGTATTGGTAACTTAAATATGTTTGAATTATGAAATTGGTTCTGTGTAAATGAAATTTTAAATTGTTACAATTTAGTATAAAAAGGTGAGATATGGATTAAATTATAAAAAAATGTTCCATTATGGAATGGTATGTTTATGATAATTCTACATGGATTTAAATGATATGCATACTATTTTAATTGTGCACTTGTACAAGTTTAGCACCACTGTGCTCTCTATTCAATACTTTGGTTGTAACACCCGACGTTTGGCGGGTCTAAGATTCAGGCGTATAATAGTAAAATAGTCTATCTGGCGAATTGTGATCTACCCAATTACTTATTTTGGCGTATATGTGTGGGCGTATAGTAACCACCATATAAGTAAGTGAGGATTCTATTTCAGGATATTCTATTATTTACGATAAAGGAATTGTGTTATGCAAAAAAGGGGTACTTATGATATGAGTTAACACCAAAGGTATAACGCACATTATTTGTCAAAAGTATTATGCTAGTTAGATAGTAAGGTAACTTGGTTAGGAACCAATTGGATATTCTAGTTTGATATTTGTAAATGCGGGGTACACATTTATGATTCTCTTGAAATTTGTAGGCCATTAGGAAGGATAAGTTTTGAAAATGTGTGACACTTGTTAAGTTCAACTAAGTAAGATGAGTTATATTTATACATGTAAGAAGGGTTCTAATAGAGGTTCTTCTTATCTTTTTCTTCCTTAAGTGGTACTCTTTGATTCTTTTTCTTAAGTCTAATTTCATCTCTCCCTTATTAAGTTGGAAGCTATGGTTCTTTGATAATGAGTGGTTATTTCGTCTTCAAGTAAGTATTATAGTTTTGCATGCTAAGTTATGATTGAATAAGTCTATATGTGGAATTTGAATAGTAAGTTGTAAGAGCAAGGTTTTGCGTGAGGTTGTTAGCGATTGAAATTATAAGTAAAACTGTATATATAAGAATTGTAATAGTGAATTTATGTTTTTTAAGCAGTTGTTGCTATTGGTTTTAACACTAAATTGTTAGATTTTTGTTCTGACTCATTTATATGAATTGTTCAAGCAAGAAGCATATAAATACAAATAAATGGGATGATGATGATGTGTCTAGAAATGGGTAAAAGTGTAAGTAGTGTAAAGATGTGAGATGTGCTACTATGATAGGTATGAAGTTCTATTAAATAGAATTATGTTTGGTAAGCATACATGTAAGGTCTGACATATGAGATGTATGTGAAATAAAAAGGTGATTGTAACGCCCCGAATTTGGGCCTAGAAGGAAATAGGACTTGAACTTGGGAACACATAAAAGTTTATGTGTGCAAGAAAATGTCACAAGTTGGTTGTTTGCTTTAGTGGCTAAGTTATTTGGGTGTGTTTGGGAGTGTTTGGGAAGCCTAGATTCAAGTCTGGGCTTTTTTAGAACTTTTAATTTTGCTTTTAAATGAATCTGGACACTGGCATGTAGGCCTTATAAATAGTAGTGCTTGTTTTATGACACAAATAGAGCTTGTGGTCTAGTGGCAAGGTGGTGTGTTGTGTAACTGAGAAGTCAGAGGTTCAAGTCCTAGGTTGCACAATGGAGTGGTTATTTTGCTGCTTGAGCTGTGTCGGTAGTGGAGTTGGACTGAAACACAACTAGTGGGAGTTTGAACTGGTCATGGAGGGATAAGGGGAGAGATTTTAGGAGGAAATCAAGGAAATGAAAGGGGAGGGAGTTGTGCCGAATTTGGACTCAGGCACTCAAGAATTTGGTGTAACAGACCGAATTTGACCCTAATCGTAACGGTGGTTTCGGGACCACGAATCCGAGTCTGAAAAACTTTTAAATATTATTTTTGTGTTTATTATATGTGAATTAATGTGTGTGAAAGTTTCGTAGAAAAATTTTATCGTTTAAGCGCTTAATTTGATAAAAAGGACTAAATCGCGTAAAGAATAAAAGTTGCATTCTTTAGTGTAAAGTGCTAGAATGATGATGGCTTCTTAAATTGAGGTATTAAGTGGGTAAATATTCCATTTTATAAGTTATTGGATGGCTTTTGACTAATATGGCATTATTATATGTGTATGTTTATTTTATATTAAAGGTTATATTAGTAAATTAATAAAATAATCCATTATATACATAATAAAATAAAGTGAAAAAGCCAATATCATCTTATGTTGTTCTTTGGCCGAATATGGGAGAAAGAAAAGGGTTCTTATTTCTTTGAAATTTTGGCAATTAGAAGCACAAAATTAAGGTTAGTTTGATTTCGGTTATTATTAATTTTACGTTTTGAGATCTATTGCTTCAGATATTATCCACCCATGCTTGAATTTTTGAGAATCATGTGTTTATGAGGTTCGCCATTGATGAATTCTTGAGTTTTTGATGTTTGATGATTTTAAATTAAAGATATGTTAAGGATTGATATGTTTTGTATTGGAAATTTTGATGAATTTTTGTTTTAGGGCCATATTGTAAAAAATGAAATTTTAGAGGGACTTATTTGCTAAATAATTGAAAGAATAGGGCTTGTATAGTCCCTATACATATTCGGCCCTTAAGGGGTATTGAAAAATTTGGTGTATTTTGTGTTTTAGGCAAATAGGACTAAATTATAAAAATTTAAAATAGTAGGGGTAAAATGGTAAATTGCCTATTTATGTGCTTAGGGACTAAATTGAGATGAAATGTACTTGAATGAGCTAAATTTTAATGTGTTTTAGATCAAGAGCAAAGAAAAACGAATTTAGATCGGGGAAAGACGAAGGTTCTCGAATAGCCGATTCGCACGGTCTATCGACAGCCGAGGTAAGTCCTTAAGCAAATATACGTTAAAGATTTATTTACAACTATGATGAATGATGGAACTTAAATAATTAAAGTATAATTATAGACGATAGCCGAATGTAGAAATATGGTATTAAATTGAATTTACTTTGTAAAATGATAAGTGTATAAATATGTTTTGGTTGGTATGTGAAGGTAATATGATCTATATGAGTTATTTGCATTGTTGATGTTATGAAATGAGTGTTGAATTGATGATCATATCTATATCGGGCTTTAAGCCTAGCGTGCTTCGTCTTGGTGTTATTTATCGGGCTTTAAGCCTAGCGTGCTTCGTCTTTGTTATTTATCTGCTTTAAGCCTAGCGTGCTTCGTCTTGGTGTTATTTATCGGGCTAAATGCCTAGCGTGCCTTGTCTTGCATGATGTCATTCGTGCTATGAGCCTAGCGGTGCCTTGTGCTTGGTGATGTATATCGAGCTTATTGCCTAGCGGGTTTAATGCCTGGTGATCAAGTTCGGACCTCGAGTCTAGCAGGCTTAATGCCAGAAATGTGTTATAAATTCTAAACAAAATGCTCGGATAAAAATAAAGGTTTATAGATGCAAGGAACAAGGTAAGTGATTATCTTTCCTTTTAAATTACATAAGTGATAGAATGGTTAAAGTTGTTGATAATGAGTCTTTATGATATGTGCATTTGAATTACTCATTAAAAAGTGTGATATGTATATTGAATATAAGTTCGGTGATATCTTTGAGATTCGGTCAAAGATAAAAATGTCAAAAGTGAAAGTTATCGAAAATACATATTTGTATATATATGATTAATCGTATATAATTGTGTATATGTTATACTTGTTAATAAGGTAATATGCGAATACTTAAGGCTTAAAGTGCTGGAAGGGTTGTATACCTTCAATGAGGGATTAATAAATGATAAGTTACAGAGACGGCTGTTCGACCATATTGAAATTATTATTTGTTAAATTACTTGGACTTATAGGTATATTTAAATATGTATGTGTGCTAAATGTTGGAGTATTTGACTGTTGTTTCGTAAATGCTTAAGACTTACTAAGCTAGTGAGCTTATTTCGTGTGTGCTCTCTGTTCTGTTTTATAGATTTTCCATCAAGCTACGGGCATCTGAGGATCATCGGAAAAGTCAACCACACTATCTCCCCTTTTGGTACTTAATCTAAGTTTTAAATCGAAGGCATGTATAGGTTAGACTAAGGTTTAGATTAATGACTTTTGGCCTTGTATATATATGAATAGCCTTGCGAAAATGGCTATTTCTTTTGATTAAGTTTAATTTCTATGTTCTTAATATAATGGATTGATTATGTTATTAAGGGATGTGAAATTCGGCCATGGTTTAATCATGTATGGAATATGGTCAAGTAATATGCATATTATATCTAGATGTGATGCATTCGGGTTAAGCATGACATATTGATATGTTTTGCATTTGTTTTGTTTTGGTTCGAATGAGGTGGATGTAGTTGAGATGATGTTCTTTGGGTTGTAAATAAATTTGGTCTATTTGGATTATTAAAGATGCCATGTTAATGTTAATAAGTAGTAAGTTATTCTGACCTATATTCGGCCATGGTACATATATATTTGATAGGTATGGTTTGGTTTTGTGGTTTATGGCATTTTGGGCTTAGATGATGATTTGATAAGGTATATTTGGTTTAATAGACGTTCATGTTATGTATAATATTTCACAGTATATATGTGCAACCGTTTGATGCGTAAAAATATATTTATAATAATGATTTTACTAGTATATTTTGCTATAGGGATTCGATGTATAATGGTAAATAATAAAGTGGTACATAAAACATATTTGTAATGTGGATTGATGTAAAAAAATATGGTATGTGCTAATTTGGTGTTTATAAATATTACGTGTATATATATATATATATGGAATGCTTTAAGATTTTATTTGATTAAATATGTAAGTAACAATTAGATTTTTGTTTGTGTTCGTGTTATAGGCGAATAAATGTCTAAATATTATATACTTATGCTATTGTTATTTTTAAATGACCATGTGATTTTATCATGCAAGTTGTTGTATTAAGACCTGAAAGAATATATACATATATATATATATTCATTTTTAATAGTATGAAATGATATGAATTTATCAAGTATTAGTCTGGATGGAGTGCTTGGACTTGGTAATTGTTATAGTAAGGCCTCGTAACCCTAATCCGGTGACGGATACGGGTTAGGGGTGTTACATTTGATTGGTATCAGAGCTACGATTTAGTCGATTCTAGGACTACCATAGTACGTAAGAGTCTAGCTATACATGCCTTTGAATTGTATATATGATAGTGTGGTCACTTCTGACAATTTCAATTGTATTTTATATAGTAAATGGATTCTGATCCCGATAGAGCCGTAGCTGATGATGTGGAGAGTGTTGCGCCTGGTCTCGCACATGGATCAGCGCTAGTAGACTCTCGACTAGTTTCGGGTAGTCATGAGGGGGAGACTAAACAAGCCTTCTATCAGATGATGAACGAATGGTTTACCCAGTTTATCCAGACTAACCCAGCTGTACACCAACCTCCACCCCCGAATACTCCAACTCCGATACCTTCAGCACCCCCGATGATAGATCCGATGAGATCTAGTAGGCCTCTAGTTGATAAAATCAAGAAATTTGGGGTCAAAGAATTCAAGGCCAATGATGATGATGACGCAGAGCGAGCCAAATGTGGCTTGATAACACTATTCGGGTACTAGATGAGCTATCTTGTACTCGGCACAAATGCTGAAGTGTGCTATATCTTTACTTGGGACACCGCATATCACCGGTGGAATACACTAGTATCAATGGTTCCAAAAGAAAAGTGACGGGATTTCTTCCGAATGAATTCGCAAGAAATATATCACCAAAGATTCATTGATCAAAACGAAAAGAATTTCTTGAACTGAAATAGGGAAGGATGACCGTGACAGAATATGAACGGAAATTTGTCAGGCTTAGCAGATATGCTAGAGAGTGTGTATCAACTGAAGCCATTATGTTCAAAAGGTTTGAAGACGGTCTGAATGAAGAGATAAAGTTGCTTGTTGGCATTCTTGAAATTCAAGAATTTGTGACTCTAGTTGAGCGAGCTTGCAAAGCTGAAGAGTTCGGAAAAGAGAAAAGAAAGGCTGAGACAGAAGCTAGAGACATTCGTAAGAGGTCGTCGGGTAAGACTTTCCATTCCACATCTAAGAAGTTCAGAGATGATGTCAGCTGACATAAAGTTACTTTAGATTTACCTAGACGTGATCAAACTCCAGTGGGCTCCCGAGCTACCTCGATGGCCAGTGTTGGTAACGTTCCACATAATCAAGTTGAATGCAAACATTGTGGAAAATGGCATTCTGGGAGTTGTAGAGTTTGTGATCGGTCCTGCTTTAAATATGGATCCTCGGACCATTTTATTCGAGAGTGCCCGATGTTAGCCGAAAGGTATCACGGACTCTAGACCGAAAGCGAAGGCACCAAAGACGGGTAGACCACCCGACATTCGGCAATGTAGGTGGCGATCGAGAGGGACGAAGAACACCGCAGCGATCGAGGCTAGAGCTCCACTAGAGCTTATGTTACTCGAGCTAGAGAGGATGCTTCTTCTCGGATGTTATTATCGGTACTTTCACCTTTTATGATACTCTGCGATTGCATTGATTGATCCCGGTTCGACCCATTCATATGTGTGTGAAACTCTAGTATTCAGTAAGACTCTGCCAGTTGAGTCTACTGAGTTTGTGATTCGCGTGTCCAACCCTTTGGGTAGATGTGTGTTTGTTAATAAAGTGTGTAAAGGTTGCTTGTTGATGATTCGGGATTTTTGCTTCCCAGTCGATTTAATGTTATTGCCTTTCGATGAGTTTGATATAGTTTTGGGAATGGACTGGTTAACTTCGCATGATGCAGTGGTGAATTGCAAAAGAAAACTTATTGATTTGAGACATCAGAATGGTGAGATCATTAGAATTGAATCCAGTGATTTAAGTGGGTTTCCTACAGTTATATCCTCGATGTTAGCCCGGAAGTATGTGAGAAAAGGGTGCGAAGCTTATTTGGCTTATGTACTGGATAATAAATTGTCTGAGAAACAGATTGAATCTGTACCGGTTGTATGTGAATACCCAGATGTGTTTCCTGAAGAACCATCGGGTTTACCACCAGTACTAGAGATTGAGTTTGGCATCGAATTGGTATCGGGAACGACTCTGATTTCGATAGCTCCGTATCGGATGGCACCTACTGAGTTAAAAGAGTTGAAAGCACAGTTGCAAGAGTTAACAGATAGAGGATTTGCATGACCAAGCTTCTCTCCTTGGGGTGCACCAGTTCTTTTTGTGAAAAAGAAAGATGGAATGATGCGAATGTGTATTAATTATCGGCAACTGAATAAGGTAACTATAAAGAATAGGTACCCGTTACCTCAGATTGATGACTTGTTTGATCAGTTGAAAGGGGCTTCAGTATTTTCGAAGATAGATTTGAGATCGGGCTATTATCAGTTGCGAGTCAGAGGTACAAATGTGCCAAAGACTGCATTTAGGACGAGATACGGACATTTTGAGTTTCTGGTTATGCCATTTGGACTCACTAATGCACCAGCTATTTTTATGGATCTAATGAATCGAGTCTTCAAATAATTTTTGGATCGATTTGTAGTAGTGTTTATTGATGATATACTGATCTATTCCAAGAATGAAACTGAGCATGCCGAGCATCTGAGATTAGTACTACAAACTTTGAGAGATCAACAGTTGTATGTGAAGTTTAGTAAGTGTGAGTTCTGGATGAAAGAGGTCAGCTTTTTGGGACATGTTATTTCAGCATCAGGTATTAGAGTCGATCCGAACAAAATTTCGGCTATACTTGATTGGAAGCCACCGAAGAATGTTTTTGAGATTCGAAGTTTTCTGGGACTTGAGGGCTACTACAGACGGTTTGTGAAAGGTTTTTCTGTAATAGCTACACCTTTGACAAAGCTACTACAGAAAGATGTCAAGTTTGAGTGGTCAGAAAAGTGTCAGAAAAGTTTCGAGCAGTTGAAAGCCCTTCTGACCGAAGCTCTAGTGTTAGCTCAGCCTGAATCGGGTAAAGAATTTAATTTTTTTAGTGATGCTTCTTTGAATGGGTTGGGTTGCGTTTTGATGCAGGAAGGCAAGGTTATAGCCTACGCTTCGAGACAATTGAAGCCGCATGAGAGAAAATATCCAACTCACGATCTATAATTAGCAGCCATTGTTTTCGCATTGAAAATTTGGCGTCACTACTTATTCGGTGAGAAATGTCACATTTATTCGGACCATAAAAGTCTAAAGTATTTAATGACTCAGAAAGATCTAAATTTGAGACAACGCAGATGGTTAGAATTGTTGAAAGACTATCAGTTGGTGATTGACTACCATCTGGGAAAAGCTAACGTTGTTGCAGATGCGTTAAGTCAAAAATCATTGTTTGCTCTTCGCGCAATGAACGCACAGATAGCTATGTCTGGTGATGGTTCGATCATAGCCGAGTTACAAGCAAGACCGATGTTTATTCAAGAATTTGTGATGCATGAAAGTTGACAAAGATTTGATTGCTAGTCGAATTCGATTGTGAAAAGGTGCGTAATCGATTTTGATTGATGCAAATGACTGTTTGAATTTTAAAAGCCGAATGTGTGTTCCGAAGAACTTATATTTGATACGGATGATTCTGAGTGAGGCCCATAGTGGTCGATTATCAATACATCCGGGTAGCACAAAGATGTATAATGATTTGAAATAGTTCTATTGGTGGCGTGCATGAAACGGATATATCTAAATTTGTTTCGAAATGCTTAGTTTGTCAGCAAGTAAAAGCTAAACATCAAGTGCCATCCGGACTACTTCAGCCAATCATGATACCTGAATGGAAATGGGATAGAATTACAATAGATTTTGTATCCGGTCTTCCTATGACACCGAGTAAGAAAGATGCCGTTTGGGTTATAGTTGATAAACTGACTAAATCAGCTCATTTCGTGCCGGTTCGTACAGACTTTTCACTCGATAAACTTGCTGAATTGTACGTATCGCAGATTGTGAGGTTGCATGGTGTACTGAGTTCCATTATTTCAGATAGAGACCCGAGATTTACATCGCGGTTTTGGAAGAAGTTGCAAGATACCTTAGGTACTAAACTTCATTTTAGTACAGCCTTTCATCCGCAGACAGACGGTCAGTCTGAGTGAACTATTCAGATACTTGAGGACATGTTGAGATGTTGCGTTCTCGAGTTTGAAGGTACGTGGGAGCGATACCTACCTTTGATTGAATTTGCTTATAATAATAGCTTCCAATCTAGTATTAAAATGGCGCCTTATGAAGCCTTGTATGGGCAAAAATGTCAAACTCCGTTATACTGGACTGAGCTCAGCGAGAATAAGATACACAGGGTTGATTTGATTAAAGAAACAGAACAGAAGGTAGCTATTATTGAGGCAATTTGAAAGCTGCCTTGGATCGTCAAAAGTCCTATGCTAATTTGAAACGTAAAGACATTGAATTTCAAGTTGGAAATCGAGTATTCTTGAAAGTTTCTCCGTGGAAAAGGTACTCCGATTTGGTCAGAAAGGCAAACTTAGTCCGAGATTTATCGGACCTTATGAAATTACTGAACGTATTGGGCCTGTTGCTTATAGATTGAAGTTGCCCTCTGAGTTAGAAAAGATACATGACGTATTTCACGTTTCGATGCTTCGTAAGTACAGATCAGATCCGTCTCATGTGATCACACCGTCTGAGATTGAAATCTGACCTGATATTACGTATGAAGAAGAACCGATCCGTATTTTAGCTCAGGAAATGAAAGAGTTAAGAAACAAAAGAATTCCTTTAGTGAAAGTACTATGGAGTCGGCACGGAGTTGAAGAGGCTACGTGGGAGCCTGAGGATTCAATTAGGCAACAATATCCGACTTTGTTTAACGGTAAGATTTTCGGGGACAAAAATCCTAAAAGGGGGGAGAGTTGTAACAGACCGAATTTGACCCTAATCGTAACGATAGTTTCGGGACCACGAATCCGAGTCTGAAAAACTTTTAAATATTATTTTTGTGTTTATTATATGTGAATTAATGTGTGTGAAAGTTTCGTGGAAAAATTTTATCGTTTAAGTGCTTAATTTGATAAAAAGGACTAAATCGCGTAAAGCGTAAAAGTTGCATTCTTTAGTGTAAAATGCTAGAATGATGATGGCTTCTTAAATTGAGGTATTAGGTGGGTAAATATTCCATTTTATAAGTTAGTGGATGGCTTTTGACTAAAATGCCATAATTATATGTATATGTTTATTTTATATTAAAGGTTATATTAGTAAATTAATAAAATAATCCATTATATACATAATAAAATAAAGTGAAAAAGCCAATATCATCTTATGTTGTTCTTTGGCCGAATATGGGAGAAAGAAAAGAGTTCTTATTTCTTTGAAATTTTGGCAATTAGAAGCACAAAATTAAGGTTAGTCTGATTTCGGTTATTGTTAATTTTTATGTTTTTGAGATCGTTGCTTCGTATATTATCCGACCCATGCTTGAAATTTTGAGAATCATGTGTTTATGAGGTTCGGCCATTGATGAATTCTTGAGGTTTTTGATGTTTGATGATTTTAAATTAAAGATATGTTAAGGATTGATATGTTTTGTATTGGAAATTTTGATGAATTTTTGTTTTAGGGCCATATTGTAAAAAATGAAATTTTAGAGGGATTTATTTGCTAAATAATTGAAAGAATAGGGCTTGTATAGTCCCTATACATATTCAGCCCTTAAGGGGTATTGAAAAATTTGGTGTATTTTGTGTTTTAGGCAAATAGTACTAAATTGTAAAAATTTGAAATAGTAAGGGTAAAATGGTAAATTGCCTATTTATGTGCTTAGGGACTAAATTGAGATGAAATGTACTTGAATGAGCTAAATTTTAATGTGTTTTAGACCAAGAGCAAAGAAAAATGAATTTAGATCGGGGAAAGACGAAGGTTCTCGAATAGCCGATTCGCACAGTCTATCAACAGCCGAGGTAAGTCCTTAAGCAAATATACATTAGAGATTTATTTACAACTATGATGAATGATGGAACTTGAATAATTAAAGTATAATTATAGACAATAGCCGAATGTAGAAGTATGGTATTGAATTGAATTTACTTTGTAAAATGATAAGTGTATAAATATGTTTTGGTTGGTATGTGAAGGTAATATGATCTATATGAGTTATTTGCATTGTTGATGTTATGAAATGAGTGTTGAATTGATGATCATATCTATATCGGGCTTTAAGCCTAGCAAGCTTCGTGCCGGTGTTATTTATCGGGCTTTAAGCCTAGCAGGCTTCGTGTCGGTGTTATTTATCGGGCTTTAAGCCTAGCAGGCTTCGTGCCGGTGTTATTTATCGGGCTAAATGCCTAGCGTGCCTTGTGTCGGTGATGTTGTTCGGCTATAACCCCAGCGGTGCCTTGTGCTTGATGATGTATATCGAGCTTATTGCCTAGCGTGCTTAATGCCGTGATCAAGTTCGCACCTCGAGTCTAGCGGGCTTAATGCCGATGTGTGTTATAATTTCTAAACAAAATGCTCGGATAAAAATAAAGGTTTATAGATGCAAGGAACAAGGTAAGTGATTATCTTTCCTTTCAAATTACATAAGTGATAGAATGGTTAAAGTTGTTGATAATGAGTCTTTATGATATGTGCATTTGAATTACTCATTAAAAGTGTGATATGTATATTGAATATAAGTTTGGAGATATCTTTGAGATTCGGTCAAAGATAAAAATGTCAAAAGTGAAAGTTATCGAAAATACATATTTGTATATATATGATTAATAGTATATAATTGTGATATATGTTATACTTGTTAATAAGGTAATATGCGAATACTTAAGGCTTAAAGTCTTGGAAGGGTTGTATACCTTCAATGAGGATTAATAAATGATAAGTTACAGAGAGACTACCGTCAACCATATTGAAATTATTATTTGTTAAATTACTTGGACTTATAGGTATATTTAAATATGTATGTGTGCTAAATGTTGGAGTATTTGACTGTTGTTTCAGAATGCTTAAGACTTACTAAGCTAGTGAGCTTATTTCGTGTGTGCTCTGCTTACTTTTATAGATTTTCCATCAAGCTACGGGCATCTGAGGATCATCGAAAAAGTCAACCACACTATCTCCCCTTTTGGTACTTAATCTAAGTTTTAAACCGAAGGCATGTATAGGTTAGACTAAGGTTTAGATTAATGACTTTTGGCCTTGTATATATATGAATAGCCTTGCGAAAATGGCTATTTCTTTTGATTAAGTTTAATTTCTATGTTCTTGATATAATGGATTGATTATGTTATTAAGGGATGTGAAATTCAGCCATGGTTTAATCATGTATGGAATATGGTCAATTAATATGCATATTATATCTAGATGTGATGCATTCGGGTTAAGCATGACATATTGATATGTTTTGCATTTGTTTTGTTTTGGTTCGAATGAGGTGGATGTAGTTGAGATGATGTTCTTTGGGTTGTAAATAAATTTGGTCTATTTGGATTATTAAAGATGCCATGTTAATGTTGATAAGTAGTAAGTTATTCTGACCTACATTCGCCATGGTACATATATATTTGATAGGTATGGTTTGGTTTTGTGGTTTATGGCATTTTGGGCTTAGATGATGATTTGATAAGGTATATTTGGTTTAATAGATGTTCATGTTATGTATAATATTTCACAAGATATATATGCGGCCGTTTGATGCGTAAAAATATATTTATAATAATGATTTTACTAGTATATTTTGCTATAGGGATTCGATGTATAATGGTAAATAATAAAGTGGTACATAAAACATATTTGTACATGGATTGATGTAAAAAAAATATGGTATGTGCTAATTTGGTGTTTATAAATATTACGTATATATATATATATATATGGAATGCTTTAAGATTTTATTTGATTAAATATGTAAGTAACAATTAGATTTTTGTTTGTGTTCGTGTTATAGGCGAATAAATGTCTAAATATTATATACTTATGCTGTTGTTATTTTTAAATGACCATGTGATTTTATCATGCAAGTTGTTGTATTAAGACCTGAAAGAATATATACATATATATATATATATTCATTTTTAATAGCATGAAATGATATGAATTTATCAAGTATTAGTCTGGATGGAGTGCTTGGACTTGGTAATTGTTATAGTAAGGCCTCGTAACCCTAATCCGGCGACGGATACGGGTTAGGGGTGTTACATTTGGCCAATAAGAGGATGCTGCTCTTTTGGTTTTTTTGATCTCTTTGGTCAAATGTGGTAGGCTCTTTTGGGTTGCTTTTTTTCCTCTGTTTGCTTCGGTATTCCTTTCACCTTTGCTTTTGGTGCCGAATTTTGGGCTAAAACTTCAAGTACCTCTCGGGTTTGTTCCTTTTCTTTTCTTCTCTTCCCTTTACTTTCTCTTCTTTTGTTTGGTCGAATAACCCTTTGGCTCTCTCCTCTATCGAAACCTCTTTTCTCTTCCCCTCTCCTCTTTGTTGTTTCTTTTATTTCCTCTACTTTCCCAAAACCTTGACCGAATAGTGTTGGGCAGTTCTTCCTCCACCCCTTTTTGGTTAACTTTTTTTCGAATATTACCTATCTTTCCCTCTTCATCTCTTCAATTGTGCTTTCGGCTTGGCAACTATTCTCTGACGATTCATATTCCTCGAGGAGTGAGAAAGTTGCAGATATTCATCAAAGAGATTGTCGTCAACCTTCATCGGTGGTATAAGTGGGCTAAGGCACATTAGTCTATCGATGTTTTTCTACTCGTGGAACTTAGATCGGTTACGTAAATAGGTGTGTAGTCACACCCTTCTCCACTGTGAATCGACAAAAGCCGAAATGTCGAAACATCGGCATTTGTGGCCCTATGAGCATGTGATCGCTCGTGTGGCAAATCGAGCACACCAATCGTGTGCGATAGACTGTAGAGGCCAGCACGAGTGTTCTCATGCTCTTGGGCCGACATGGGCCTCGTTTGGCTAAAATGGGTCGTATGGGCCTATAGGGCTCGTGGGCCCCACACAGATGAAATCCATGATAAGTGGCAAATACTAGACCGGCTATGTAGTTCACATAACCGTGACTGAATTTGGGCTAAATGGGTTACATGAGCGTGTGGGCCCACGTGGGCCGAATAATGTGTCTTGGGCCCATTTACACCATTATGACTATTTAGGTTATCCATGTCGCTCGAGGCGACTGTAGACCTTCAGAGAGGTCGTTATCTGTATCGAGACCCTAAAATAAGTAAAGTGATCGAAATACCCCTATATGGTAAAATGATCGAAATACCTTCATAGGGTAAAATGACAATAATACCCTTGTAGGGTAAAATGACTATAATTCCCCCGTACGGTAAAATAACCATAATGCCCCTATAGGGTAAAATGATCGTAATGCCCCTGTAGGGTAAAGTGACCATAATGGCCCTGTAGGGTAAAATGACTGTAATACCCCCGTAGGGTAAAATGACCGTAATGCCCTTGTAGGGTGAAATGACCATAATGCTCCTATAGGGTAAAATGATCGTAATGCCCCTATAGGGTAAAATAACTGCAATACCCTTGTAGGGTTAAAAGACCATAATACCCTCAAAGGGTGAAATGACTATTTTGCCCCTTGAGGGTAAACGACTGATTTGTCTGTGATTTAAATGACTGATGTGCCTGTGATTTAAATGACTAATTTACTTGTGGTTTGTATACTGATTTGTTTGTAATTTGTTTGATTGATTTGTCTATGATTTGTATGACAGATTCTTAGCATGGCATGCTACATACACAACATACTGCATGGGGTTAGGGTACTGTTACGCAGGAATATTACTGTACTGTTGGGTCACACGGTCATACAAGACGACTGTGGACTTACTGATGGCTTCGTGCCGTGCATATTACTGCTACTGATGGCTTGGTGCTGATCATATTACCGTTATTGATGGCTTCGTGCCATTCATATTATAGCTACCGATGGCTCTATGCCAATCATATTACGCTACTGATGGCTTTGTGCCGATCATAGTACAGCTACCAATGGCTCTGTGTCGATCATATTACAGCTATTGATGGCTCTGTGCCAGTCATATTACAGCTACTGATGGCTTTTTAGCCATCTTATTTATAGCTTATAGCTACCCTATTTATGGCTCTTAGACATCTTTTATCGGCGACTCTCATCACAATTATTACTAGCGACTATGTTTGCGATATTGGTGTCCTCGCTGGGTGGGTCGATTTTATCCCCACATGGTGTGTTGGTTAGTACGGGTGGTGTGTTGGCTGGATTAGGGTGGGTTGCATATTTGCACCGTACTGATACTATATTGGGCTTAGGCCTACACTGTTACTGAAATGAGCTATGGCCTACACTGCACTATTACTGAATAGGGCCAAGGCCTAGACTGTTACTGTAGATATTGTTATTGACTGACTGATAGGGGGTTACACACTGAGTTTTCGTAAACTCACCGTTTCTTTTAACTGTACAAGTAATCCCCAGCCTTAGACGATTTGGAACCGCGAGAGACTCGGAGGTGGCCACACGATCGTTGATGTTCTGCTTTAGACTTATTTATTTAAATTTCATATTGGGCCCTTGATTCTGTAATAAGGCCTCTTAAACCTAAGTTATGTTATTTTGGCTTTATCTATTTGATACTTAACAGATAGGGATAGAAGGCTGGTTTTCAAAAAGATTAAATGTTTTCAAAACACCGCGTTTTCGCAACATTTTTGGATATTGCTTCCGCAACAAACAATTTTTTTTAAAGTAAAGGCATTTTAAATGGTTAGTAAATGGTTAAGATGATTTGAGTTTTAACAAAGAGATTTCAACGCAGAAATGAATTTCTACCAACAAGTCTAATTTTCAAAAGACACATCAACGTGACACGCTAAAGTCGGCCATAATGTTTAGGCCGGGTTTAGAGTGTTACATTTAGTGGTATGTAACACCCCAAACCCGGTCCATGAGCCTTGACCGGATCTGGTATGTCACAGAGTAAAAATGTTTTGAAAGATTTTGATTATCTGATAGAAATCCAAAAATTTGCTGATATTATAAAACGGTGTCTAAAAACTCAAGTGGGATTGTTTAAAACATGGTTGAGTTGAAACCCTTGAAAACATTTGATCATTTTTATTATTATTAGAACCATCAGAGTTATTGTTGACTTGGTGAATTTTGCTACCCGATGGCAGCATCCTTGAAAACTCGTAAAAATTTCCCATTTTGAAAACGTCACTTTTAACCGAGTTATTTAAACAATTTATAAATTCGTTAGTAATATAGTAGAAGTAAAGTAAAACAACTACTTAAACATCCAAAATAATAACTAGAGCCCTTATTACAACCCAAATCAAAATTTAGTAAATAATAAACCGTAACTGTGCTAAATAAAAGTTCAAATCCAAGGAACAAGCATGGCTGCCTCGAGTCCTCTCCGACTCCATGTCCGCGATCTACTCATCAGCAAAATGATATGGGAAGGGGTGAGTCACCAAGACTCAGTGTATAAATCCCCAACCCGGAAGTGCAAACTCATACACAAAATATTAGTAAGTCATGCAAAACATGCAACCCAAAACTAGCCATCCATACTCCTTTAACTACCCCGTGTGGTCAAAACCACTGGTGGTCAAAACCACTAGTGATCGGAGTCACAAATCAAGTGATGGGGCCAACCCATCGTGTGGTCAAAACCACTGATGACCATAGGTCACAATTATCAATATGTGGTCAAAACCATCGGTGGTACCAAACCACCGAGACTTAGTCACGATTTATATCAACAAAGGTGGTCAAAACCACTCGTGACCAAAGTCACAATTAAACTGATGGGGCCAACCCATCTTGTGGTCAAAACCACTGGTGACAGCCCATAGAGAATATTCCCCCTCATCTCTTCAATCCCATTATCAACATGCTCATAACATGCTTAACATATTATCATAAATCATGCATATAAGTCATGGCATAGCATCTTAACCATCATGTCTTTCATATAACACATTCAAAGTCAAAAGCAACTTACCCGGAAACCATGCTCATGCTCACAAGGCAAAACACTATCACAATAGTTAACTGTAAAATATCAAGCAATGCCAACTAATAAAGTGTGTAAGAGTTTTACACACCTGATTATTCGAAAAATCCCGAAACTATGCGTTCTTATGAAATCCCAAACGTATGTCCCTATAGCACCTACATTCGGCCAATACCACTTTTAGATCTAAGCCATTTGGCTTAATCACAAATCCTGATGAATGAATTGCACAAGTCTAATTTCTTACCTTAGTGCCGATTTGGTCTCCTACCAAATCCTGAAAGCACACACCAAGTCCTCCTTGTATTCGGCTACACTAGCACACTTCAAATGTTAGCCTTCGACTTTTAATAAATTAAGGATTAGATTCTGAGATATTAATACGCTCACCTAGATCGACCACCAAATCCCGAAGGCTCTTTGAATTCAGCAATGGCCCCCCTACAATCGGTTTTATCACTTCATTAAAGATTTAAAGGCCATTCGGCCAAACATAAGTCCGAAACCAAAAGAGTTGACACCTCCTTACCTTAGTCAAAAGATTCGGCTTCTACACACCTAAAGATTGGCATACTCCAAAAAGGAAGGATTAGATTCGACTCTTAATCCCAAGAATCCTAGGAGAAATTGGTTTCCAACAAGGGTTAGGAACCTATGTGAGTCGACAGAGAAAAGAAAAGGAATAAAAAGGGTATTCGGCCAATACACTTCCCTTTCTCAAAATCGTTTAGTGAAGAATCCGAGAGAAACCACCCTTGTTGCTATTCGGCCAAAACAAGAAAAGAGGAAAACTAGGAGGTTTCGACACAGAGTATGGTGAAGAGAAGAGAAAATTTAGCAATGAGTTCGAGTGAAGAGAAAGACAAGAGGAGTGTGGTGATTTCGGCTTCAAAGTTCCAAGAAGAAAAGAGGGAGATGAGGGAGATGAAAGTTTTGGCTAGGTATTTGAGAGAAAAGAAAGAAAAAAACAACAAATGAGTCTAGGGGCATTTGGTTATACTAAAGCTCCCTAAAACCGATAGCCCCCTTACCCACAATCCACTATTCGGCCAACTCTTCCAAGGAAGCCTGATACACTTCAAACTCCTCAATTCCTCTTATCTACATCCTTATTTGAAATCTAATATCTTAATCCTCATCCATCGGGAGAGTCCCACCTGAGCACTCCTCTCCTTACCTATGGCGTGAAAAAGAGTAAGCAGGAGTGCAATTCACGCAACTTGAACACGTGCACTCCTCATCAGATCTCAAGGCCACTCTCTAACACCCTAGTGGCACCCCTTGCCATTTTACTAGGGTAGTTCTTATGTCTCCCTTCCCAAATAAAATTTCTTAACCCCTCTCTCCCTTAGCTTCACTTCCCTTAAATGCCAAAAATAAAATTCTTGGCCCTAACTCAGGCCTATCCCGGTTATGACTAGACCCTAGAACATGTTAAGAAATCATAGCACACATATTTTTTCTAAGCTAGCACATGAGAAATTATTAAATTGCAAACAACCCCTAATTCAGGATGTTACAGTTCTACCCCCCTTAAAAATAATTTCGGCCCCAAAATTTCCTGGATTAGAAGAGTTGGGGGTATTACTGCCGCATCACATCCTCGGGTTCCCATGTTGCCTCCTCTGTACCATGGTTCCACCATAACACTTTTACCAAAGGTACTGACTTCCTTCTCAAAACCTTGACATCTCGATCCAAAATCTGTACCGGCTCCTCCTCGAAAGACAAGTCTGAGTTCACTTCAATTTCTGTAACCGGCACTACGTGTGATAGATCTGATCGATAGCGCCTCAGCATCGAACCATGGAAGACGTTGTAACACCCTAAAAATTTGAGTATTGATTTTATTGCATGTTTTTGGTGCTTAAATTATGAAGGAAAATTTTCCTACTTCTTTTCATAGTTATTATAGTTCTGAAGAAGAGTTTAGAATTATTCGGGAAAGGAATAAATTTTTAATTTTAAGAAATTAATGAAGTGGATTAAGTGACATTGATACTTAAGTAAAAATAAGTGTCAAAGTGTAGCATAAGATGAGTAAATGGTAAGGTGGTGTTGGCACATGAGTTGTGGCATGAGGGGAGTGGTTCGAATCCCTTGGTTAGCATATAGGAAAATTTTATTTTTTGCTTTAATCTATGCATGTGTCGGCAAGGGGATAAGGATGGATGAGTTGTATTGTTTTATTTTTGGTAAGTAAGACTAAAGGAAAAGGTAATTTTAACTTATGGTATGGAATCAAAGAACTTTGGAAAGATATGGGGACATGAGGCAAGTATCAAGGAAAATGTTTTGGAAACAAATTCATGGTCATTTGACCAATGAATTTGGACGGCAATATGGCTAAGGGGAGGTTGGTCAAGATGCTAGTAGCTTAGCTAGGTAGGGATTTTGTTTTGGTCATTCCTAGCATTTTGTGCAAGCTTTGTTTTTTTTTCTTTCTCTCAACCTTCTCTTTGGTCAATTTGAGCTTTTGGTATGCCAAAATTCTTTTGACCATTTGGTCATTTTTGCTATCACATTAGTATTCTTTTGTGTGCCTTTTCATTTTGTCAAATCACCAACACCAAAGGTCATTCTTTTCTTCCTTCCTCCATTGCCAATGTACCTTGCCCTAAACACATCTCTTACTTTCTTTTTCTTCTTTTGAAATCGAATCCTCATCATCATCCCTTTCACTTATCTTTTAATTTTCTTTTCAATCATACTATCTTCATAAAAATCTCTCATGGCCGAATGTTAGTGTGCCTTGCCGAACCATTTTTCTCTTCTCTTTAGTTTTCATAGCCGAATCTCTCTCTATTCATAAGCATCTTTCTCAATCATCCCTTTTCAACCGTGGAGAATAGGTAAGAGTTCTTTTAGTTCATGTTAGTTATTAGTGGTTTTGGCCGAATATGGATGGAGGTAAGAAGGATTTCTTGGATCGAAATAATCGCTCATTTTATTAACGCTTTCTCTTTATTATACTTTAGTGCGATAACGGAAGATCGGAACTCGAGTGTTCGTGTGTATCTTGGAGCGTTGGAATCGATTTAAGGTGTTGAGGGAACGTTTTTGGTCGACTCTCTTTTTGAGAAGCAAGAATCCTTGTGGTAAGGAAATCTCGCCTTTAAGATCTTTAGTATTTTTCGATATATTATTATTAGGATTAACGATCTTTTAATATTGAAGACATTCAAAATAGGGAAGAAAAGGGCGGTGTTTAGTCTTCGTAAGAAGGGAGGATCCACTATTTCCCCTAAGTATAAACGAAGGGCAATTTCGGTAGTCCGAGATTTTCCACCGGGTTGCGGACCATCTACCGAATGAAATCAATTATTCGAAGTAGTTCGTACTCCCGAGCCTTTGTACGTTAGTGGATTCTCAGCGAACAACGAATCGATAAACGAGAAGAAATCAAAAATTGAAGTGATTCAAAAACAAGAGGGTAAGGATTTGGAACGAATATCAATAACATATTTTTATACATGGTAGTGTCCTAATAAGATTGTATTATGTTTAGGTGTTGAAGAACGGGAAGGGTTAGTACTCACGATATCGAGGTGTGTAACTTCACACTTTTCTCGGGTTTAGACATCATTCGTGGTATTGAGTAAAAACGTAAAAACGACTAGATCGGTATAAAACGTAATAACTGGTATTTGGTGAAATTACACGAAAACGGTTAATATGGTGAAAATTACGAAAAAGCCCTCGATGAGTTAGATGGTAAAATATAAATTTTCATGTCTTCGTAAATGGGCCGATAAGTTTGATAATTAGTAAATGGGTCAAATCCTCGATAAATATTAAATGGGCCAAAATCTACTAGATCAATAATTGGGCGAAATCTCATAGATCGATAATTGGGCTGAAATCTTTGTTAGATTGTAAATGGGTCAGTAATCTACATTAAATTGTTAAACGGTGAAATCCTCGCTAGATCGATAAATGGGCGAACTCTTGCTAGATCGTAAATTTGGGCCTAAGTTGTTAAATTGCTAAATGGGCCAAATGTTGTTTTGTAATTTTGGGCCTTAATAAAATTGGAAATATTGACTCTTGTTAATGGGCCTTTTAATAAAATCATTGTATGATCATAGACTACTCGCATACATATTGCATGGGTTGGGAAAATGATGAAGAGAAGAAAGGCCTATTGCCAAAATCTAGTTCGGTGGCTCTGCCACAAAATTATGGCTATTTGCCTCTAGTTCGGTGGCTCTGCCACAAAATTATTAAATGACTATTTGCCTCTAGTTCGGTGGTTCTCGCCACAAATAATAATTGGCTCAATGCTCTAGTTCGGTGACTTTGTCACAATCTAGTTCGGTGGCTCGCCACAAATATAAAAGGCTTAATGCCTACGATTGGTGTGATGGCGGGTGGGTTGACTTGATCCCACAGTGTGTGATGGTTGGTACGGGGTGTGTAGCGGATGGAAATTAGGTTTGGGAGGAAAATTCATTTTGCATGCATATCATTATTTATGTTGTTAATTCTACTAATGGGCTCAAGCCCAAATCCATAATTTGATAATCGGCCCAAAGGATAAAGTAATTGAGTTATACACCGAGTTCTAAGTAACTCACTCCTCAAAATTTTCATCTCGTAATGGAAATTGACGTGGACTTGGGCCGAGGATGACTTCGTGGAGGCCATCTTGCAAAACATGGGTTTATTAAACTTGAACTTTTAATAAGTATTTTACTACTTTGGGTTGATGTAATAAGGACATCTATTAATATTTCATGGATTTTTATGTGTGGTTGGTTTAAACTATATTTTGGACATTTTTATATGGGTGATGATTATATGATGTTTTTATTAAAATAATTTGGGTTTTCAAATATATGAAATTCCTTTATAAATATTTTAGTATTTTGAACTCTTATAAAATTTACTTAAGGATTTTGATAACACAATATTAATGATGTTTTCAACTAATATTTTCTAATATACATCCAATTTAAATTACTCTTTTGATTTTTATTAAATCTTGTAATTAAAAATAATTTTGTAGATTTCGACTCACTATAATTGTTAAGATAGCTCGATTCATGTAACAAACCAAATCCAGTCTTAATGCATAGACCGGGTTTGGGGTGTTACAGACGTCATGGATCTGGCTCAATTCTGCCGGCAACTCAAGTTGGTAAGCTATCGGTCCCATACATTTCAACACTGTGTACGGCCCGATGAACCTAGGGCTTAGCTTGCCCTTCCGGCCAAACCTCAGCACCTTCTTCCAAGGTGATACCATCAAGAAGACCTTATCACCCACTGCATACTCCACATCCCTGCACTTAAGATCGGCATAAGATTTCTGCCTGTCCGACGCCTCTTTAAGATGAGCCCGAATTACCCTAACCTTATCCTCTGTCTCCGCCACTAACTCCGGACCCAACATCCGACGTTCACCTAGCTCTGTCCAACACGTAAGAGTACGGCATTTCTGACCATACAGCGCCTCACACGGTGCCATCTAAATACTCGCTTGATAACTATTGTTATAAGCGAATTCTGCCAAAGGTAGGTACTCCTCCCAACTACCATGGAAGTCCAAAACACAGCCCCTCAACATATCTTCCAACACTTGGATTACCCTCTCAGATTGTCCATCAGACTGCGGATGAAAGGCCGTGCTAAAATTCAACTTCGTACCTAACGCCTGATGTAAAGCCTTCCAAAATCTTGACGTGAACCGGGGATCTCTATCTGAGATAATGGACACAGGTACTCCATGCAACCGCACTATCTCAGCTATATACAGCTTGGCTAACCTTTGAAGTAAGTAGTCCACCCTTACCAATATGAAATGGGCTGACTTAGTTATCCGGTCCACTATCACCCATACTGAATCTTTCTTACTGGGCGTAAGGGGAAGCCCACTTACGAAATCCATCGTAATCCCCTCCCACTTCCACTGTAGGATCTTTATCGATCGTAATGTGACTCGATGGCAATTGATGCTTAGCCTTAACTTGTCGGCATGTCGACATCGGCATGTCGACACTTGCTCACTAACTCGTTACCTCCCGCTTAAGACCCGGCCACCAAAACTGCTCCCTTAAATCCCGATACATCTTGCTGCCTCCCGAATGCATAGCGTACGGGCTGCTATGAGCTTCTTGAAGGATCCGCTGCCTCAAATCATCATCCTTAGGCATGCATACTCTCCCCTGAAAATACAACACTCCATCGCTACCCACACTGAACCCTCCGGCCTCACCACTTTGTACTTGTAACCTCCGAGTACTCAGAACTTCGTCAGTCATCTGCCTTCCTTTGACCTCATCAATCCAAGATGGCTTTACTTGCAATTCTTCCAGAAGGCTCCCATCCTCATAGAGACTTAGGTGAGCAAACATTGCTCGCAAATCTGCTACCACCTTACGGCTTAATGTATCAGCTACCACGTTAGCCTTACCCGAATGGTATTCGATTGAGCAGTCGTAGTCCTTCAGCAATCAATCCACCTCCGCTGCCTCAGATTTAAATCTTTTTGGGTCAAGAGGTACTTCAGGCTCTTGTGATTCGAGTACACTACCGACTTCTCCCCGTACAGATAGTGCCTCCAAATCTTCAAGGCAAAAACCACAGTAGCCAATTCCAAATCATGTGTCGGATAGTTACCTTCGTGAGGCCTCAACTGCCATGATGCATAAGCGACCACATTCCCTTCTTGCATCAACACACACCCTAAACCAGTATACGATGCATCACAATACATAGTGAATTCCTTTCCTGCCTCAAGCTGAATCAAGACTGGTGCTTCTTTAGAATCTTTTTCAGCTTGTCGAAACTCTCTTGCTGCTTCTCAGACCACACAAACGGAACTCCTTTTCTCAGCAACTTAGTCAACGGTGCTGCGATTAAGGAGAAAATTTCCACGAATCTCCTGTAATATCCTGCCAATCCCAAAAAACTCCAAATTTTCGTAACCGACTTTGGTGGTTTCCACTCCAATACTGCCTCAATCTTGCAGGGATCCACCCTGATTCCCTCAGCTGAAACAACATGCCCAAGGAAAGTACCTCCTTAAGCCAAACCTCACACTTACTGAATTTGGCGTACAACCGTTTCTCCCTTAGAACTTGCAGAACCACATGAATATGTGTGTCATGCTCCTCTTCTGACTTTGAGTACACGAAAATGTCATCTATAAACACTACGATAAACCGATCCAAGTATAGTTGGAAAACCCGATTCATCATGTCCATAAACACGGCCGGTGCATTCGTCAAACCAAAAGGCATTACTAGAAACTCGTAGTGCCCATACCGAGTATAGAATGCCGTCTTATGGATATCACCCTTCTTCACTTTAAGCTGATGGTACCCTGACCTAAGGTCGATCTTAGAGAAAACTGATGCACCCTTGAGTTGACCGAACAAGTCATCGATCCTGGGCAAAGGATACCTGTTCTTTATTGTCAACTTGTTCAACTGTCGATAGTCTATGCACATCCTCATTGTTCCATCCTTCTTCTTGACAAAAAGCACTGGAGCACCCCAAGGCGATACACTTGGTCGAATGAACCCTCTATCCAACAATTCCTGGATCTGAGCCTTCAACTCTACTAATTCTTTCGGCACCATCCGATACGAAGCTATAGATACTGACGCGATTCCGGGTAACAAATCTATACCAAACTCAGCCTCTCGATCCAGAGGTAGACCCGAAAGTTCCTCTGGAAACACATCAACATAATCCCTTACGGTCTGGACATCCCTCACAGCTGCATCCTTAGCTTCCAAAGCACAAACATGCACTACATATGCTTCACAACCTTTCCTAACCATCTTTTTCGCCTTCAATGCAGAAACCAGATTTGATAGGTAATCTTTCCTTCTACCTATCATCACCACCTCATCTCCTTCCATGGTCTTTAATACCATACGCTTAGCTGCGCAATCCAGGCTGGCCTGATACTTTACTAGGCAATCCATCCCGAGGATCAGATCGAACTCCCGAAATGGTAGTTCCATCAAGTCAGCCAAGAACACGACCCCTTGGAGTTCTAGGGGTACATCCCTATAGAGTTTACTTACTTCTATAGAGTGACCTAGAGGGCTTAACACAGTCATCTTCCAAGAAGTAAGCTCAAAGTCTAAGTTCAGAGTTTTCACTATACTACTAGCAACATATGAGTGAGTTGAGCCAATATCAATTAAGGTGCTATAGGGTACTCCAAAGATAAAAAACATACAGGTCATGACGTCTGGTACGTCGCCCTCCTCTTGACACCTCGCAGCATAGACCAAACTAGGTTGCCTAGCCTCCGTACCACCGGTACCTCCCCTCGGTGCCCCACGACCCCTGTCAGCACCATTACCTCCTCTTCCTGCACCACGACCTCTCGGTGGCTATTGGTTATCCCTCCTATTCAGTGCACATTCCTGACCCTCAGGCCTTAGCCTAGCTGCCTTTCTCGGACAATCCCTAACTCGATGTTCTATGGATCCACATTCGAAGCATCCCCGATTACCATTCCAACATTCCCCCGTGTGAGACTTCCCACACCGAGCACACCGTGGCGGCCATTGAGGATTAGAAGCAGCAGCAGGCCTGGCAGCTTGATCTGACCCACTATACCTTGTCCTCTTCTACTGATTACTAGAAAACCTCGAAGATCCGGAGCTCCTCTTACTCCAACTCTTATCCTGATTCCACCTAACAGACTGCCTTACCCTTCAAGAACCTTAGCCTTCTCCACTAGGACAACAACTCCGCTCTGTTGTGGAGCTATCATCATCCTCGGTTCATCTCTCACCCCATCCTCGAATCGACACGCTGCTCATGCTCAAGCACCCATAATACCACGAGCATACCGCCAACCGGAGAAATTCGGCCTCATACTCGCCACCGCCTTATTACCTCGAACCAGGTTCAAGAAAGCCTTCATTGTACATCCACGTAGCTAGTTCCTATGTATTTCTTTTGGTAGGTCATTTAAAGAATTCCCATGTGAGGCCCTCCGCCATCGCTCCATCCTTACAAAGGAGCCATCACCGTATGACTCATCCCGGTAGAGAGATTATACCTTCACTTTTCCTCAATTTGAAAAATCCAGTCATCCATGATCCTCTCAGTTGATTCCAACCAATACTCTGCCGTGCTGGGTGCCACACATGATACACCCCGAAACACCTCAGCTCCATTGGTTCGAGTCGCCCGGGTATAGATTTTCGAGCTCCTGTACCTCCACCTACTCCAGCCACCATCTCAAGAACTCGCAAAGACAACTGCACATCGCCTCCCTCCCCCGTCGATCCTCACGCTCAACACCAAAAGTTGGGGATGGTGGTGGTAGTGATATCTCATTATCAGACCCTTGACCCGACCTAATGGGTTCTGACACGGTTATTCTTCCCCTATCGCGTCCATGACGGCCACGTCCCCTAGAACTCATTTCTAACGATTGCGCTTTAATCTGATTAAGAACTTTTATGGATTAGTACTTATTCACTGGTTATCCGCGAAGAAATTTTATGAAGAGAGCTTAATAGGAATTCTTTCGATCATTCAAAGTTTCAAGTTTTCTATCCTAATTCACAGAAAAGCACATCCATTCCTTAGTATCTCCCATACAGATTCACTCTTCGGACATTGTTGTTCGTTCCTATCCCAGGGGTATTTTCGTCATTTGTCCTACATGGGGTATTTTTGTAATTTGTTAAAATAAAGTTCCTTGGTGATTTATTCAATAAGGGTATTTTGGTAATTCTAAAATTCTAGGGGTATTTCGGGGATTTTGAAATTCTGGGGCATTTCGATAATTTACCCGGGTAAATTTATAAATCTTAATAAATCTAGGGTATTTCAAGATTTGTAAAACTTGAGGGTTCTTTTTGAGAATTTGTTTTCCAAATTGATAGTGTTGCAAAAATTTTGAAAATCAGGGTCATTTTGGTAATTTTGTAGGTTAGGGGCAATTGCGTAATTTTCCAAAATCATGACATTTTTGATATTTTGCAAATTGAGGTTTTTGGACATTTTATAAAGTAATGAAAATTTTGATTAGAACTGTGGGTATTTTGGGAACTTCATAAGCCAAGGGCCTTTTTTTTTTAATTTTACCACTAGGGGTATTTTTGTAATTTCATAAATCGAACATTTTTCGAAAAATTTTGTAAAATAGTTCTCACAAGTTAAAAAGGGTAATTTTATGAGTTTTAAAACTAGGGTTTTTACAACAATACGGGTAGTTCCCTTTCGGGTTCTAGTTATTGGGTTTAGCCTATGAATAAGTCCTCATGGTTAGGGTGAACCGAAGCTACGCACCAGGTAGGATTCCTACGAAGAGGAGGTGAGTCACTAAGACTGCTTAAGTACCAGGCTCTTCTGGATCCAATCCTAGACATGCGCACAAGGGTTACCACACCTTAACCCGGCGACTTAATCATAGGTTTATTTAATTAGGCATTTAAAGTCTTATGTGTTTGTTGGGGTAAACTAGTCCTAGGGTTCGAATACTTATCATACTATCTACGTTCCATTTCTACCCCTCTGCAGATAATAATTCACACAGTAGTTAGAAGTACTTACCTGGGCAGATTAGTGCCGGAGACTCGATGCCATGCTGTTCAAACTAAAAACCATTTATAATATTCCACAGAGACCCACCAAAAACATTTTGGGCCCTGGGCCCCCACAGTCGAGTTTTGAACCTAGCTTTGATACCAAAAATGTAACACCCTAAACCCGGTCCATGAGCCTTGATCTGATCTGGCATGTCACAGAGTAAAAATGTTTTGAAAGATTTTGATTATCTGATAGAAATCTGAAAATTTGCTGAGATTATAAAACGGTGTCTAAAAACTCAGGTGGAATTGTTTAAAACATGGTTGAGTTGAAACCTTTGAAAACATTTGATCATATTTTTTATTATTAGAACCACCAGAGTTATTGTTAACTTGGTGAATTTTGCTACCCGATGGCAACATCCTTGAAAACTCGTAAAAATTTCTCATTTTGAAAACGTCACTTTTAACCGAGTTATTTACACAATTTATAAATTCGTTAGTAATATAGTAGAAGTAAAGTAAAACAACTACTTAAAAATCTAAAATAATAACTAGCGGCCTTATTACAACCCAAATCAAAATTTAGTAAATAATAAACCTTAACTGTGCTAAATAAAAGTTCAAATCCAAGGAACAAGCATGGTCGCCTTGAGTCCTCTCCTACTCCATCTCCGCGATCTACTCATCTCGCAAAATGATATGGGAAGGGTGAGTCACCAAGACTCAAAGTGTATAAATCCCCAACCCTAAGTGCAAACTCATACACAAAATATTAGTAAGTCATGCAAAACATGCAACCCAAAACTAGCCATCCATACTCCTTTAACTACCCGTGTGGTCAAAACCACCGTGGTCAAAACCATCGTGACCGGAGTCACAAATCAAGTGATGGGGCCAACCCATCATGTGGTCAAAACCATTGATAACCATAGGTCACAATTATCAATATGTGGTCGAAACCATCGGTGGTACCAAACCACCGGGACTTAGTCACGATTTATATGAATGGTGTGGTCAAAACCACCGTGACCAAGTCACAATTAAACTGTTAGCTAACCCATCTTGTGGTCAAAACCATCGTGACGATCCATAGAGAATATTCCCCTCCTCTCTTCAATCCCATTATCAACATGCTCATAACATGCTTAACATATTATCATAAATCATGCATATAAGTCATGGCATAGCATCTTAACCATCATGTCTTTCATATAACACATTTAAAGTCAAAAGCGACTTACCCTAAACCATGCTCATGCTCACAAGGCAAAACACTATCACAAAAGTTAATCAGAAATATCAAGCAATGCTAACTAATAAAGTGTGTAAGAGTTTTACACACCGGTTATTCAAAATCCGAAACTACGCTGTTTATGAAATCCCGAAACGTATGCCCCTATAGCACCTACATTCGGCCAATACCACTTTTAGATCGAAGCCATTCGGCTTAATCAAAAATCCTGAAGGATGAATCGCACAAGTCTAATTTCTGACCTTAGTGCCAATTTGGTCTCCTACCAAATCCCGAAAACACACACCAAGTCCTCCTTGTATTCGGCTACACTAGCACACTTCAAAAGTTAGCCTTCAGCTTTTAATAAATTAAGGATTAGATTCTGAGATATTAATACGCTCACCTAGATCGACCACCAAATCCCGAAGGCTTTTTGAATTCGGCAATGGCTCCCCTACAATCGGTTTTATCACTTCATTAAAGATTTAAAGGCCATTCAGCCAAACATAAATCCGAAACCAAAAGAGTTGACACCTCCTTACCTTAGTCAACAGATTCGACTTCTACACACCCAAAGATCGGCACACTTCAAAAAGGAAGGATTAGATTTGGCTCTGAATCCCAAGAATCCTAGGAGAAATTGGTTTCCAACAAGGGTTAGGAACCTATGTGAGTTGACAGAGAAAAGAAAAGGAAAAAAAAGGGTATTCGGCCAAGACACTTACCTTTTCTCAAAGCCGTTTAGTGAAGAATCTGAGAGAAACCACCTTGTTGCTATTCGGCCAAAACAAGACAAGAGGAAAACTAGGAGGTTTCGACAAAATTCGGCAATGAGTTCGAGTGAAGAGAAAGACAAGAGGAGTGTGGTGATTTCGGCTTCAAAGTTCCAAAAAGAAAAGAGGGAGATGAGGGAGATGAAAGTTTTGGCTAGGTATTTGAGAGAAAAGAAAGAAAACAACAACAAATGAGTCTAGGAGCAAAGCTCCCTAAAATCGATAGCCCCCTTGCCCACAATCCACTATTCGGCCAACTCTTCCAAGGAAGCCTGATACACTTCAAACTCCTCAATTCCTCTTATCTACATCCTTATTTGAAATCTAATATCTTAATCCTCATCCATCGGGAGAGTCCCACCTGAGCACTCCTCTCCTTACCTGTGGCATGAAAAAGAGTAAGCAGGAGTGCAATTCCTGCAACTCAACACGTGCACTCCTCATCAGATGTGGCGTCACTCTCTAACACCCTAGTGGCGCCTTTGCCATTTTACTAGGGTAGTTCTTGTGTCTCCTTCCCAAATAAAATTTCTTAACCCCTCTCTCCCTTAGCTTCACTTCCCTTAAATGCCAAAAATAAAATTCTTGGCCCTAACTCAGGCCTATCCCGGGGTTATGACTAGACCCTGGAACATGTCAAGAAATCATAGCACACATATTTTTTCCAAGCTAGCACATGAGAAATTATTAAATTGCAAACAACCCCTAATTCAGGATGTTATATGGTATTAGAGTCAAGTTGAAAAACTTCACTGTGGAATGGGCTTTCAAATTTTGGATTTCAAAAGGTTGTTTTCGAATATGTAAAGTGTTTTTATATACTTCTTCCGAATAGTGTGGTACACCGAGTCTCCATGACCAATTCCGTAAGTTTTCTAAATATTTTTGTCTGTTTAGAAATTAAAATATGGTAAATACTGTGACTACTTTAGAAATTAGACTATACTTCTCTAAATAGAGCAAACTGAAGCTAAAGGGGACTGAAGCAGTAGTGAAACTTTGATCTTCATAAAACTGTTAGTTCTGATAAAATGCAAATAGGCAATGGGCACAAGAGATACATGCGAATGTGGTTCAAGAGGTTGTAATAATGTTTTGAAATCAGAGTACGCAGCGGGAGCGTCGTGGTGAAGTCTGTGTGGTGCGACTATTCTGACAGTTGGAAATTTTAGGGATGAAATTTCTTTAAGTAGGGGTGAATTGTAATGCCCTAAATTTCGGCCTGGAAGGAAATAGGTCTTAAGCGTAGGAACACATAAAAGTTTATGTGTGTAAGAAAATGTCACAAGTTGCTTGTTTGCTTTAATGGATAAGTGATTTGGGTGTGTTTGTGAGTGTTTGAGAAGCCTGGGTTCAAGTCTTGGCTTTTGCAGAACTTTTAATTTTGCTCTTAAATGAATCTGGACACTGGCATGTAGGTCTTATAAATAGTAGTACTTGTTTTATGACAGAAAGAGAGCTTGTGGTCTAGTGGCAAGGTGGTGTGTTGTGTAACTAGGAGGTCAGAGGTTCAAGTCCTGGGTTGCACAATGGAGTGGTTATTTTGCTGCTTGAGCTATGTAGGTAGTGGAGTTGGACTAAACACAGCTAGTGGGAGTTTGAACTGATCATGGACGGATAAGGGGAGAGATTTTAGGAGGAAATCAAGGATATGAGAAGGGAGGGAGTTGTGCCAAATTTGGACTCTAGCTCTCAAGAATCCAGCCAAGAAGAGGATACTGCTCATTTGGTTTTTTTCTCTCTTTGTCCGAATGTGGTAGGCTCTTTTGGGTTGTTTCTTTTCCTCTGTCTGCATCGGTATTCCTTTCACCTTTTCTTTTGGTGCCAAATTTTGGGCTAGAACTTCGAGTACCTCCCGGGTTTGTTCCTTTTCTTTTCTGCTCTTCCCTTTACTTTCTTTTCTTTTGTTTGGCTGAATAACTTTTTGGCTCTCTCCTCTGTCGAAACCTCTTTTCTATTCCCCTCTCCTCTTTGTTGTTTCTTTTGTTTCCTCTACTTTCCCAAAACCTTGACCGAATAGTGTTGGGTAGTTCTTCCTTGACTCCTTTTTGGTTAACTATTTGTCAAATATTGCCTATCTCTCCCTCTTCATCTCTTCAATTGTGCTTTCAGCTTGACAAGCATTCTCTGATGATTCGTATTCCTCAAGGAGTGAGAAAGTTGCATATATCCGTTAAAGAGACTGTAGTTAACCTTCATCAGTGGTATAAGTGGGCTAAGGCACATTAGTCTATCGAGGTTTTAGTGCTCATGCAACTTGGAGCGATTACGTAAACTAGTATGTAGTCACACCCCTCTCTACTGTGAATCGGCAAAAGCCAAAGCCGAAACTTTGGCATTTGTGGCCCCACGAGTGTATGATTGCTCATGTGGTAAACCAAGCCCACCAATCATGGGCGATAGACTGTAGAGGCCACCACGAGTGTTCTCGTGCTCTTGGGCCGACATGGGCCTAGTTTGGCCAAAAGGGTCGTGTGGGCCACTAGGGCTCGTGAGCCCCACACGAATGAAATCCACGATAAGTTACAAATACTGGACTGGGCTTTGTAGTTTTCATAGCTGTGACTGGATTTGGACTAAATGGGCCAGACAAGCGTGTGGTTCCACGTGGGTCGAATAATGGGCATTGGGCCCATTTACATCGTTATGACTATGAACCAAGCCCTGCATGTACTTGCATTAAGTGCTCTTCTCCAAAGTGTCCCTTTTTATGTCAACGAGACCTTAATCATGCTTTAGAATAGGGTCAGGACTAAACCGAACACATACTAAAATTCTCAAAAATTTAAAACTTTTCTAAGTTACAGGGGTCACATGCCTGTATGGGCAGGCCGTGTGCCTCCCATTGCTACCAGACACACCCATGTGTCCTGGCCGTGCCAAAACATAGCAAGTATACTGACTTATCCACACGGCCACCAGACATGCCCGTGTGCCATGGCCGTGTAAAATTAGGCTAGCTACTGACTTATTCACATGGCCACCAGGCACGCTCGTGTACCACAGCCGTGTATGTGAAACAGGACATTTGCAAGGCCAAAATGCCACTCACACTAGGGTCAACCCTACAAGCAACATACCAATTCAATTCATGAACATTTGACAACCAAAAACATGTCAAATAATCAACAAATCACCACATTCAATTTCATTTCCAATCATGCCAATTTGCATAACTAAAACACGTATATGTTCAAGCATGATTCATCCATATATACCTGTCATATAATCATTTCTTTGATCAAACATACATACTCAAATTTCATCCATATGCTTACCATTCATAAGACCATTTCACCACCATCAAGCCATATCAAAACATGTATCATATATCATATTCTCCCATGCATATTACCAACATTTATTTAGCCAAATCACATGACTATTTACATCTCAAACATATACCAAATGACTAGCCTATACATGCCATATTTAATATATACATTTTCAAATGGTACCAAAATGAGCTTAGGTAGTGTGATGATGATCCTCGATGGTCTCGAGCCTTCAGTAGCTTTAACGATCTATAAAACAGAATAAACACACACAAAGTAAGCTTTCCAAAAGCTTAGTAAGCCATATACAAATAAACTCATCATAACATGCTCATAACCATATTGATACAATAACATTGGTTCTCATTGCAAATGCATCACATAATCTTTGGCTCATTTACTTAGCCATAACTTGCCACATTCTTCAACTCTAATATCACATATACTCATAGATCATCCCGTGTGCCATGGCCGTGTAAAATTGGCTAGCTACTGACTTATTCACACGGCCACCAGGCACGCTCGTGTACCACAGCCGTGTATGTGAAACAGGATATTTGCAAGGCCAAAATGCCACTCACACTAGGGTCAACCCTACAAGCAACATACCAATTCAATTCATGAACATTTGACAACCAAAAACATGTCAAATAATCAACAAATCACCACATTCAATTTCATTTCCAATCATGCCAATTTGCATAACTAAAACACGTATATGTTCAAGCATGATTCATCCATATATACCTGTCATATAATCATTTCTTTGATCAAACATACATACTCAAATTTCATCCATATGCTTACCATTCATAAGACTATTTCACCACCATCAAGCCATATCAAAACATGTATCATATATCATATTCTCCCATGCATATTACCAACATTTATCTAGCCAAATCACATGACTATTTACATCTCAAACATATACCAAATGACTAGCCTATACATGCCATATTTAATATATACATTTCCAAATGGTACCAAAATGAGCTTAGGTAGTGTGATGATGATCCTCGATGGTCTCGAGCCTTCAGTAGCTTTAACGATCTATAAAACAGAATAAACACGCACAAAGTAAGCTTTTCAAAAGCTTAGTAAGCCATATACAAATAAACTTATCATAACATGCTCATAACCATATTGATACAATGACATTGGTTCTCATTGCAAATGCATCACATAATCTTTGGCTCATTTACTTAGCCATAACTTGCCACATTCTTCAACTCTAATATCACATATACTCTAATATCACATATACTCATAATTAGCCATAACTCAGAAAAATGTATCTGAAGTTAGAAGTCTTCTGGGCCTAGCTAGCTATTACTAATGGTTTGTTAAGGGGTTTTTTATGATACCTACTCCGATGACGAGGTTGTTACAAAAAGAGGTGAAGTTTGAATCGACAGAAAAGTGCCAATAGAGTTTCAAGAAACTAAAGGCATTGTTGACTGAGGCTCCAATTCTAGTGCAACTTGAGTCGAGAAAAGAATTTGTGATCTACAGCGATGCATCTTTGAATGGATTGGGCTGTGTGCTTATACAAGAAGGCAAGGTGATAGCATATGCCTCTAGACAGTTAAAGCCACACGAGAAGAATTACCCGATGCATGATTTAGAGTTGGCTACCATTGTATTTGCATTGAAGATATGGAGACACCATTTGTATGGTGAAAGATGTCGGATATTTACCGATCATAAAAGCCTAAAATACTTGATGAATCAAAAGGAATTGAACTTAAGGCAACGAAGATGGCTAGAGTTGATAAAGGATTATGAGTTAGTGATTGATTACCATCCGAGAAAGGCAAATGTAGTCCCCGATACTTTGAATAGAAAATTCCTATTTACATTAAGGGCTTTGAATACTCGGGTGACCCTGTCAGAGGATGGTTCTATTCTAGTTGAGTTGAGAACTAGACCGATATTTCTTCAAGAGATTTACGAGACTCATAAAGATGATAGTGACTTACAAGCCAAAAGAGTTCAGTGCAAGTCGGGTGATGAGTCTGATTTTCAGATCAATTCTGATGGATGTCTGATAAACCGTAAAAGTAACATATTTTAATCCCACATTTAGTACGCTTTTGGATGAATTTATCCTTAATTTATGTAAAAAGGTGCTCTTAATCCTTTCTTTTCATGTCTTATACTCAGGAAAGCACCCAAGGATAAAAAGGACGCAAAACGGGTTTAAAACGGACCAAAGTGGGCCAACCCAAGAAGTCGGCACAGCCTGGACTTCATGCCACATGGCTGTACCCCAATATTTAGATTGCACACGGTCACACCCTGATTTACACGACCGTGCCTCGTCGATAAAAACCCAAACATGGCCTGACCTCGATGTACACGGTCGTGCCCCAATTGGCAGACTCGAAGCACGGCCTCTACCCAGATATTGCACGGGCGTGTCATAGCCGTGCCTAAATCGACAGGATGGAGACACGGGCTGGACCACGATTTACACGGGCGTGTCAAAGCTATGCCCCTGCCATGGGAAAGAGTAATTTCACTCGAAATTGGATGCTTGGAGCCCAAGAAACGCAATCCTAAGTCCACTCAAACACTTAGGACGAATTTCAGTTGAATTACGAGTACTTAGGAGCCAAGAAAAGCATCCCAAACATCTATATAAACAATCCAAGGTAGCAATTCAAAGTGGTCAGGTTTTAGCAGAGTTTTCTGCCAGAGCTTTACCCGTTTAGGGAATTACTCGAAGATAGCCAGTTGATCCATCTCGAAGAGCCGGAATTCTACTCAAGACGGAGGATCTCTCCTTCAATTCCTTCAGGGGGTTTTAGGGATTTCTTATGTTTTGTTTTATCTTTTCTCTTGAGATGTTTTCTTATTTTATTATGAACTAGATCCTTCAGATACCTGAAGGGGATGAAACCTATGATGGATTTTGTTATTTGATCTATTGGTTTATATGATAAATACTTAGTTTGTTCTTAATTATGTTGCTCAATTTAATCTGATGTGCTTACGTGAAGGAGGAATAGACCTTGCCTAAGAGTAGATCTAGCATAATTAAGCGTAGTTGATCGGGCGCCTAGAGAAAGGGTTACGAGATTTTGCCGGATTAGGGGAAACCTAATATGGGAGTCCATTGATCGATTTACTGCTTCCTTAGGGGGTTATTATAAGAGAACGAGAGTTGCACTAATTAACTTAAGGTTAGACGTTATTCGCTTCAAGAGAAGGTTTAATATAGGTTAAGGAGTCTCACGGATCAAGCTAAGTAAAAGAAATCATATGAATTAAAAGTTAGATAATAAGTGAAGTCATAGGTGGATTCTTCCCGAGGGTATCGTTTTTATCAACTGAGTTTTCCAAAGTCTTTTCCCAGTTTATTCTTTTGTCTTTGCATTTAGTTTAAGTATTTCATTAGTCTTAGATAAGTTAATTAATCACTCCATATTTAAGGCTAAATAATAGGAAGAAAGTGAGTAGTAGTACTTTTAGGTTCCTTAGATTCGATAAGATATTCTTGCATGAGCTATACTACTGTTCGATAGGTGCACTTGCCTCTATTGTTGTCGCAGTCAGTCTATAGGTTCGATCATTCTTTATAAATATTAAAACTCGATTGTTTTGCAGCGATCAAGTTTTTGGCGCCGTTGCCGAGGACTTCTAAAATATTATGAAAGCTCTATTTTTATTACTTTAGCCATTATTTCTAATTTTTATTATTATTAAATTTCTAATTTTACTAATCCTCTTTCTTTATTAAACTTGTAAGGTACCTCTAGTTTATGACTAGAAGAAACCCTAGAAGACCATTAGAATACGATAGTGATATTGAAGCTACCGCTCGCAGAAATCGCAGAGAAACTAGACAAGCTCTAGACTACCAAAAAGAAGAACAACAAAACAGATCCAATCCTACTGAAGGGATGGCCGAAAATAATCTGCCTGATGCGCAAGATCAGAATGCTCCGTGTATTATGTATGATTATGGTAAACCAAATTTGACAGGAGTAGAATCTAGTATTGTTAGGCCTGCTATAGCTGTTAATAATTTTGAATTAAAACCTAGCACAATACAAATGATTCAACAGTTTGTTCAATTTGATGGATTGCAGGATGAAGATCCAAATACTCATATAGCTAATTTCTTAAAGTTCTGTGATACTTTCAAAATAAATGGCATTTCTGATGATGCCATACGTCTTCGGTTATTTCCTTTTTCATTAAGGAATAAAGCAAAGTAGTGGTTGAACTCGTTACCATGAGGGTCAATCACCACATGGGACCAAATGACCGAAAAATTTCTTTTAAAGTATTTTCCACCAGCCAAAGCGGCCAAATTTAGGAGTGACATATCTTCTTTTGTGCAGAATGATGCAGAAACATTATATGATGCATGGGAAAGATACAAGGATCTCCTAAGAAGATGCCCACACCACGGATTACCTTTGTGGCTTCAAGTCTAAACTTTCTACAATGGTGTGAATTCTTCAACAAGGCAAATGATTGATTCATCAGTAGGTGGAACTCTGAACAACAAAACTCCTGAAGTGGCCTATGATTTTATTGAGGAGATGTCATTGAACACTTATCAATGGCAAATCACGAGGGCAAAGTCGACAAAATTAGCTGGAGTTTTCAACATAGAAGTAGTGACAATGCTGTTAACACAGGTGGAGTTAATGAATAAAAAGCTTGATAATTTATGTTCTTCGCAGGTACATCCAGTAATGCAATGCGAAGCAAGTAGGAATGTGACGAATGCTGAGTACCCACCCTACCAACCAGGAGTAGAAAACGAAAGCGCATGCACTATATAGGTAACAATTTCGATCCAATAATAATCCTTATAGTAATACTTATAACCCGAGTTGGAGGAACCACCCAAATTTTTTGTGGGAGGACAAGGAAATCAAGGAATTCAAAGGCAGCAACCTCCTCCAAATTATCAAAATCAGTCCTACCCATAGGAAAAAAAAAATCAAGCCTTGAAGAGATGCTGACAAAATTCATAGCAGCCACAGAATCTCATCTTCAAAAGGTACAAACCTTGATGAACAACAGAAGTCGATGAAAGGACTCCAGAATCAAGTTGGAGAACTTAGTAGGTCAGTGGGACACCTCACAAAGCTAATTTCTGAATGCCAACAAGGACGTCTACCAAGCAACACAGAAATAAACCCAAAAGAGCAAATTCAAGCCATTACAACTCAAAAGGGTACAGAAGTAGATAGACCCACATTAGCACAAGAAAAGAAGGATAAGATCGAGGTAGCTCAAGAAAAGAAAAAATCGGTAATCAAAGAATACCAACCTCGCATACCTTATCCTGAAGCATTGAAAAAAGAAGATTCAGAGGAACAATTCAGTAAGTTTCTAAAACTCTTGAAGAAATTACATATTAACTTACCTCTTCTTGAAGCTCTTTTTCAGATGCCCGATGCAAGGAAATTCTTAAGCAAGCTCTTGATGAACAAATGCAAAATAGATGAAGAGCACCATGTGGAATTAAACGCAACATGCTCAGCAATGCTACAGAATAGGCTACCACAAAAACTAAAAGATCCAGGGAGTTTTACGGTTCCATGCTTAATTGGTAGTTTGACTATTGATAATGCGTTAGCTGATTTAGGGCAAGTATAAATGTTATGCCTTATGCACTATTTAAACGACTAGGTCTAGGGAAGCCCAAACAAACTAGGATGAGTATTCAACTAGCTGATAAAACTGTTAGAATCCCTAGGGGCATTATTGAAGATGTTTTAGTCAAAATCGATAAATTTATTTTCCCAGTGGATTTTGTTGTCTTAGACATGGATGAGGAAAATTCAATCCCTTTAATTTTAAAAAAAACCTTTTCTTGCAACTGCCAAGACTAAAATTGATGTTGCCATAGGAGAAATCATACTTCGTGTAGGAGATGAATCAGTCAATCTTCAAGCTCTCGACTCAGCCGACAGAAGATGAAGGTAAGAAAGTCGTTTCAATAGATAATCAAATTATTCAACCTCCATCGCAAGAAACATCACGAAGCATCAAAACTGAGCCAACACAGAAGCATACGATCAATAATTTAGAAGAGCAGAAGATATACACCAAAGAAAAGCCGACTCCACACGAAATAAAACCTAAGGAACCACCAGAAGAGCTCATAGGAACATCCAATCACTTTAAAATAGGAGACCAGGTGCTATTAGACAAAGTCGATCTTCACATCACTTCAACAGACTTGAGGGCAAAGGGAGAAATTCTTCCCAAGGTATACAAAATCTTCCTCCACAACACAGTTGAGGTAAGTAACCCAAAATTTGATAAATTCAAGGTAAATACTTCTCGACTCCAACTTTGTCATGAAAATAAAATCGCAAGCATGAGGGAAGATATTCAAACCTTTAAACCTCCCTGAAATTTTCAAACATGAGGACAGTCTAGGTTAAGACTATAAACAAGGGCTTCTCGGGAGGTAACTCGAACATTAACACTATTTATTTTCAAATTTGTTTTTTGTTTCTTTTCTTTCTATCTTTCTTTCATAAGTATTTAGTTGGAAACTAACACAAAAGTGCAGATTTCCAGACCACACGGCCTTACACACGATCGTGTCTGTGGCCGTGTGGACCACTGAAACCACCACACTGATAGGAGCAGGGCCATGCAAGTCAGTCCAACCACTCCTGGACTTCACGAGCCCAACAACCCTAAAGCACGGGTATCGACAAGAATAGCACGGGCGTGCCTATGAACCGTGTGAATCTACTGACTTTCTCAAAACGGGCATGGCTGACTAAAAAACGGGTGTGTAAGAAGCAATACGCCATTAGCCACGGCTGTGCTAGGCAGCCGTATGAATGGACACACCCTCGGCACACGGTCGTGGGAACAAGCTAGATTTGAAATTTTATTTAAATCCCCATAGCCTTCCTTTCTCTCCCACATTCCTTCTTCCTTCTCTTCTTTTAAATTTTTCTTCCTATTCATAGAAAAGATCTAAGACACTTGAGCAACACAAAGATCATGCTGAAGAAACGTAAGCATCATCTCCTTAGAGGAGACCTCAACATGAGTTCATGTCGGCAGCTTCACTTAATTGACACGCCACACGCCAAGGGTCTCAGAAACCTTTTTGGTTCTATTTTTCTTTTCTCGTCTCCTTTATTTTCCTTATTTATACTTCTTTTCTGCTTAATTTAATTTATTTCATAGTAGTTTCATGGTTTTAGGATCTAAAGGCTGCTAGGGAATCACACACCACAGCCTTCGAGGTCACACCCACTTCGCAAATCATCCAACAATAAGGACTCCTTAGTCTATTAGTCTTTTCTTTCAATTTCAGTTTTCTTCTTAGTCTCCTTCTTTCTATTTCCTTAATCTTTAAATTTATTATTAGTATATTATTATTATTTCTCTAGATCTCTTGGCTATGTCTTCACAGACTACCCAATTTCTTCATCTAGCAAATTGCTTCTCGGTAGCCACTCCACCGGGCCCATAGAGAACACCATCATCGCCACCAAAGACGCCTAGGATCATCCAGATTTTAGGGAGTATTACTTTCCCCACTTATCTTTTTGATTTGGCACATAAATTTCATTATCTATATTTGTACATTGAGGACAATGTACATCTTAAGTGTGGGGGTAATAGTGCCTAACTTTTTGCATAATTCTCAAAACCACGAATTTATCTTGATCTTAAGTATGATTCTCATATTATTAATTAGGATGAAATTTCTAATGATTTATGATTTTTATTGATATGTTTTAGAGTAAGTCATATTTAATTGTGCATTGATGATTAAATTTGAAGAATACTAGAGAATCAAGCATGATAAGTCTATTTTTCAAAATAAAATTGATAGGTTGTTGAACTAAATATGAGTATTACTTTGAAATTTGAAATTAATAGGGATTGATGTAAAAAACACCCATAATTTCTGTGAGATATTGAGCCTTATAGAGCATATATTATTTTTCATGCTCACTTTTATTGAGTGTGTCAACTTTGAACTGTTGTTCTAGAACTTGCCTCGTTTATGCATGTCGAGACCACAATAATGATTTGATATACTGAGATGATAAAGGCACCTAGATTTTAACCTGTTCACTCCACTAAAAAGCCTACCTATATAAATAACTCCTAGTGAACCTCGTTGAATCCTAACAACCTTTTTATTGACTCACCCACTAATATTAACCCAAAATCCCTTTGTATTTGTTATCAACATTCTTTTGACTACCCCTCTATCGAGAATTGACTTAATCAATTGTCAAATTAGGTTATTTCAATTATCAAAGTTCCTTCTATTAAGTTTTTCTTAGTTTGTAATTAAAAAAAAATCCAAGTTTATTCAATAAAAGAGCTTAGAGCAATTAAAGTCCAATTGTTGAAGAAAAAGCTCGTATTAAAGTATTACCAAATTTTAAGGTGAAGAAAATACTCTTTATTATAGAGTAATTATCAATAGTGGTATTATTACTTTTCATTCAATGTAAATATTCATATTTAATTCATTATTTTTAGATTAGGTAATTAGTCAATTCAATCTCGATTTTAACCTTCTGATTCAGCCTTTATCCACACCTTTTAACCCAAGCCCCGTTACAACCCTAATAAAGACCTTTTGATCTGTTTATTATCTCATATACAGTGGTGGAGATTTGATTTTTAGGCAAGCCTATGGGATTAACTTTTCACGTTCAACTTTTGAGCACTTTTTCTTGATCCTTAAACACTTTGAGTGCTTTGAGTGAATCTTTAGTGATGATGTCAATCCTCGTCGGTTTTGAATCAAAGGTAGTTATTTAAGTAAGGGGAGACACCTACGTTTTCATGCTACAAAATTATGACTTATCTTGTTTGAATCTTTAGGGCACTTCGAGCTAAATGATCCAAGTATAAATTATCTATGAATTATGACGAGGCATTGTCAATGGGAATTATGAATTTTAGAAAGTTCGTTTTAATTGCAAGTTGAGAATTTTGCTTGAGGACAAGCAAAAGCTTAAGCGTGGGGGTATTTGATAAATTGTAAAAGTAACATATTTTAATCCCACATTTAGTATGCTTTTGGATTACTTTATCCTTAATTTATGTAAAAAAGTGCTCTTAATCCTTTCTTTTCATGTCTTATACTCAGGAAAGCACCCAAGGATAAAAATGATGCAAAACGAGTTTAAAACGGACCAAAGTGGGCCAACCAAAAAGTCGGCACGGCCTGGACTTCATGCCACACGGTCGTGCCCCAATATTTAGATTGTACACGGTCACACCCTGATTTACATGACCGTGCCTTGTCGAAAAAAGCCCAACACGGCCTAACCTTGATGTACACGGCCGTGCCCTAATTGGCAGACCCCGAAGCACGACCTCTACCCAGATATTGCACGGGCGTGTCATGGTCGTGCCTAAATCGACAGGATCGAGACACGGGCTGGACCACGATTTACACGGGCGTGCCAAGGTCATGCCCCTACTGTGGGAAAGAGCACTTTCACTCGAAATTGGATGCTTGGAGCCCAAGAAACACAATCCTAGGTCCACTCAAACACTTAGGATGAATTTCTCTTCAATTACGAGTACTTAGGAGCCAAGAAAAGCATCCCAAATGTCTATATAAACAATCCAAGGTAGCAATTCAAAGTGGTCAGGCTTTAGCAGAGTTTTTTGCCAGAGCTTTACTCGTTTAGGGAATTACTCGAAGATAGCCAGTTGATCCATCTCGAAGAGTCAGAATTCTACTCAAGACGGAAGATCCCTCCTTCAATTCCTTCAGGGGGCTTTAGGGATTTCTTATGTTTTGTTTTATCTTTTCTCTTGAGATGTTTTCTTATTTTATTATGAACTAGATTCTTCAGATACCTGAAGGGGATGAAACCTATGATGGATTTTGTTATTTGATCTATTGGATTATATGATAAATACTTAGTTTGTTCTTAATTATGTTGCTCAATTTAATCTGATGTGCTTAGGTGGAGGAGGAATAGACCCTGCCTAAGAGTATATCTAGCATAATTAAGCGGAGTTGATCGGGCACCTAGAGATAGGGTTACGAGATTTTGTCAGATTAGGGTGAAACATAATATGAGAGTCCATTGATCAATTTACTGCTTCCTTAGGGGGTTATTATAAGAGAACAAGAGTTCACTAATTAACCTAAGGTTAGATGTTATTCGCTTCGAGAGAAGGTTTAATATAGGTTAGGGAGTCTCACGGATCAAGCTAAGTAAAAGAAATCATATGAATTGAATGTTAGATAATAAGTGAAGTCATAGGTGTATTCTTTCCGAGGGTATCGTTTTTATCAACTGAGTTTTCCAAAGTCTTTCCCCAGTTTATTCTTTTGTCTTTGCATTTAGTTTAAGTATTTCATTAGTCTTAGATAAGTTAATTAATCACTCCATATTCAAGGCTAAATAATAGGAAGAAAGTGAGTAGTAGTAGTTTTAGGTTCCTTGGGTTCGATAAGATATTCTTGCCTGAGCTATACTATTGTGCGATAGGTGCACTTGCCTCTATTGTTGTCGCAGTCAGTCTACAGGTTCGATCATTCTTTATAAATATTAAAACTCGACTGTTTTGCAGCGATCAATGTCTGATGTTCAGAGACAGAGTTTCTGTACCGAGGAATGATGAGCTTACTCGAAAGATTTTATACGAGGCACATAGCGGATGTCTATCTATACATCCGAGTAGCACTAAAATGTATAACGACTTGAAGCAATGGTATTGGTGGCTGAGGATGAAGAAAGATATTTCTGATTTTGTATCAAGATGCTTGATTTGTCAACAAGTAAAACCTGAACACCAAGTACCTTCAGATTTGCTTCAACCTATCATGGTTCCCGAATGGAAATGGGACCGTGTTACTATAGACTTTGTAACGAGTTTACAGTTAACACCAAGCAAAAAAGATGCCGTATGGGTTGTGGTAGATAGACTTACGAAGTCAGCCCATTTCATACCTGCACGTGTCAACTATTCACTTGATAAGTCGGCAAACTTGTATGTTTCTGAGATTGTAGGGCTTCATGGAGTGCCTTTTTCGATTATATCGGATAGAGATTAGAGATTCACCTCCTGATTTTGAAAAAAATTACAAGAGGCCACGGACAGTCGGAGAGGTTAATACAGATACTTGAGGATATGCTCTGGTGTTGTGTTCTTGAGTTTCAGGGCAGCTGGGAAAAGTACCTACCGTTGGTAGAGTTTACCTATAATAACAGTTTTCATTCGAGTTTAAAAATAGTGTCTTATGAGGCCTTCTATAGGGGTAAGTGTCGAACGCCTTTATATTGGATTGAACTCAAGGAAAATTAGATTCATGGGGTCGATTTAGTTAGAGAAACCAAAGAAAAGGTAAAAATAATCCGTGATTGTTTAAAAGCTACTTCAGATAGACAAAAATCCTACTCAGACTTGAAATGAAAAGAGATCGAATTTCAAGTTGGTGATAAGCTGTTCTTGAAAGTGTCACCATGGAAGAAAGTTATTAGATTTGGCCAAAAGTAAATTGAGTCCGCTTTTTATCGGACCATATGAGATCACCGAGAGGATAGGGCCAGTAGCCTATCGATTGGCTTTGCCATCTGAATTGGAAAAGATTCATGATGTGTTTCAAGTGTCTATGTTATGATGTTACCGATCAGATACTTTGAATGTGATTATACTGACAGAGGTTGAGATTCAACCCGACATGACATATGGTGAAGACCCGGCTAAGATCCTAGTACGGGAAGCCAAACAGTTAAGAAATAAAAGCATAGCCCTTGTGAAAGTATTGTGGCAAAGACATAGGGTAGATGAGGCTACATGAGAGCCCAAGGAGGCTATGAGGAACCAGTACCCAAACCTTTTTGCTAGTAAGATTTTCGGGGAAGAAAATCCCTAAGGGGGAGAATTGTAACAACTCAATTTAGGGCCTAGTCAGAATAGTGATTGCGAGACCACAAATCTGAAGTAGAAATATGTGTTTTATGATTTTTATGAGGCTTATGATGTGTTTGCATGATTGTGTGAAAATTTCATAAGGAAATTTTATTTATTAGTGATTAAATTGTCCATTAGGACTAAATTGCAAAGATTTGAAAATATGAGATTCTCGAAGATTTAAGTATGAAATAGAATTATAAAAATTACTAGAGGCCCGTATTTAGAAATTAGACCATTAAATTTCAAGTTGGACAAAAATGGACATGGGAAGGAAAAATCTCAAGAAAGGGCCTTAAGGGTATTTTAGTCATTTGGTTAATTAATGAATTAAAAAGGGGAAAAGAAGTCAAAATTGTGTTCATCTTCTTCTCCCATGGCCAAAAATCACTAAGGAGCCATAGCTAGGGTTTCTTCAATTTCCAAGCTTGATAGTAAGTGCACCCTAGCCCTATTTTTAATGTTCTTTGTATTTTTTAGATCCTCGTAGCTCGATTTAGCTATTTTTAGCTATATTTTGAGCTAGGGTTTATGTTAAAAAATCTACCAATGTTTGACATGCATGTATTTTGATGTTTAGGGGCAAAATCACAATTTTTCCAGAGCATGAATTATGAGTCAATTTAGTCAATGTGAGTATTAAACATGTGAAATTGTATTTATAGATCATGAAACACAAAGCCTGGACTGAAACTGAGGCAAGGACAAAGTGTTGGACTAAATCGAACATTCACACATATTTTGAGTACCGAGGTAAGTCTGTGTGAAATTAAGGTTACATATGTTATTATGTTTAAATTACTTATTATTTTGAGAAATGCATATCATTTCCATGAAATTTATTGATGATGTCTTAATGAAATGATGAGATTATGCTAAGTGAAGTCTCGGTTGAAATTTCGAAATAATGAGGATACCTATATCACGACATGAGATAAGGACGGTCCCATATAAGACCATGTCTGGAACATGGCATCGGCACCGAATGTAGGTCCCGTATAAGACCATGTCTGGGACATGACATCGGCACCAAATGTAGATCCCGTATAAGACCATGTCTGGGACATGGCATCGGCATCGAATAAGGAAGGTTTCATGTAAGACCATGTCTAGGCCATGGCTTCGACACTAAAAGAGGATCTCGTATAAGACCATGTCTGGGACATGGCATTAACATTGAGCTAAGAGATCCTGTGTAAGACCATATCTGGGATATGGCATTGGCATCGTGATACATGTATGATGAGATTGAGTATTCTCTGATATTTCAAATAGATCAACGGGCAAAAGAGATAAGTATGCAAAGATGATACAGAGCTTAATTATACAAGGATGATAATGAATTCCATTTATGTTAAGGATGATGATGACTTAAGTTTATGTTCAAGTTAGCATAAGTGCTAAATTATGTGACTAAGTGATATAGGTACCATAAGTAAAATACAAGTTATGAAACCATAATGTAATGTGTGATGGTAAGAGTGAGTATGAGTAAGTATGCCTAAGCACTTGAGAACTTATGTTGCTAATGTTCTATGAGATGAATGGATTTTACCATGAGTACTTATGTTGCTATATTAATTCATACAAACTTACTAAGCTAAATGCTTACCCCTCTCTTTTCCCTCTTTCCTTTAGTATCGCCAAGCTAGCTCGGGGATCGTCAAACGTCGAAGCTCAACTTACACTATCAATCATTCTTTTGGTATAGTAAAGTTGTTTTATTTTGTGTATGGCATGTATAGGAACTTGGTCATTTTGTGTTATGTCATATTTGAAAGCCAAAGTATTGGCTACTAATGTTATACACTCATTTTGTAAAGGGCCATTGGAATGTGGCCAACATTTGTCAAGTTTCTTATTTTTAACGATGTTGAGTTTATTAAGTGAAAGTTCATACAATTGATGGAGTGAATTATGAAGTGTATGAATGATGATTAGTGCTCTTTAATAGTGTATTATTGCCATGTTATGTGTTGCTTGTGTTGGTATAATTGTGTTTATGTTTTAGGTTGGCAAGTGTCTTGGAAAATAGCCTTCTAATTGTCCACAGAGTCAGCCCCATGGGTGTGTTGATAGGCCGTGTGTCCGCTATATCCAATTGCGAGAATTCGATTTGTCACACGGGCTAGCACACAGGCATGTGCCTAGGCCGTGTGCCCCTTAAGAGTTTGCTGATGTCATAAATAGAATGCTAAGGTTTTCACACACGGGCGAGGACACGGGCATGTCTAGGCCGTGTGAGGGACAGGGGCCATTAACACGAGCGTGTACCATGCCGTTTGAAAGCCCCTGTAGGTTTGAAATGAAAAATAAATTCCACACGGGCTAGGGACATGGGCACAAGCTTTCATAATGATTTATGATATCATGATTGGGAAGTTGCAAAGGCAAATAGAGGAACAATTAGACAAGGGGAGATGGTCAAACAAAAAGAGGAGTACGATTGATCTCTCACCTGTTGTGAAATATTATTAGTGTAGTTCAAAAGTTCATGAGGGTGTCCGATGTCTAATTAAATATCCAAATAGAGAGAATAAGATTGAGCTATCACCTTTTGTGCAATGTTATTGGTGTAGTTCAAAAGATCATAAGGGTTTCCAATGTCCAATTAAATATCCAATAAGAGAAGGAAGTAAGTATGACTTTGTACCTTTTGCTAATTCTTACTTTAGTGGAAAAGAGATATGTGATTGCAAACTTTGTGAACCGTAAAAATATGATAGTGAGAATTTTTTCCTTGAATCTGTGGGGTTAGATGAGATAGAAACATCATGTTCTCTTGCTAATATGTATTGTTCTGAAATGAATATTCATAATACTTGTGAGGGGGATATGGGAAGTGAGGAAAAATCATGTCAAAAGACCGAGAGAAAAAAGACCTTCGGTGATAAAAGTCTACTTGATGGTCCAAATTTGGTGAGTGAAAATCCATATGAGGTAAAATTGGAAAGTTCTCACAAGAAAAAAGAATATGAAAATTAATAAAATACCCATACAAAGGTGAGGAATGATTATGTTCTAACTTACCCTAACTCAAATTTGTTTACTGGTGTTTCTTTATTGTAGGACTTCAAGAATCCATTGACGACTCTCAATTATATTATTCTACCATTGATAGACGATTTCACTTGTGGGAGAGAGGTAAGTTGAACATTAAAAATTCTTCACAAGTGCTAAAAGGTAAGAAAGGTAAGGAAACAATAAAAATTTATTTAAGAAGGCATACCATGAATGTTTTTGATAAGTATGCTACTGATTTTGTTTGTAAAATATTTCCTTACAACATGCTTTCTCGTTGGTCAAATTTCATTAAACCTTAGTCTGACAGTTCAACTGATTTTATGGGTTTATCTAAATTTGTAAAGGTTAAAAATAGTAATTATGTTTCATTAAATAAGTCTTTTAATGCATTTTATATATTTTCTCTTGCAACAAAATTTTCTATCTTGACCTTTAACGATGAATTTTTACATAATAATATTGAACTTCTTGATTTTTATAATTATGTGAAATTCTTGACTCATCATTGGAAACTCTTATGATGACCATGCATATTAAAAGAAAGTTACAAGTTATTTTTTATTGAAGACTCATGTACCTAACACTTCTTTGTTTAGTGTTGTTACCTTGTTTCTAAAGAAGACATACATGATCGAAGTTGATTTCAAGGATCAAAAGAATGTCTTTGATCCTGGGGATAGTTTTTGCGCACAAGAAAGCTTAGGTATGTATTTTTTTTCATTTTATTGTTAATTATTCTAATCCTTTTTCTTTTTGTGTAGCTAAAGATTCAAGCACAGTTTCTTTCCATCCAAGAAACCCTAATTCGTTCTATATTGGACTCTTTATCAGCCGATTAATCTTTCTTTTTATTTTAATTTTGTTTGACTCTCCTTTGTAACAATTAATCTATTTTCGTTGTTTTTCCATTTCAGTTTATGTTCGTCTAGAGATTTAGGATAAATTCGTGACTTTGACAAACTTTACAATCCGCTTTCGCATTCATCCACATCATTGTTTATCACTTTGGTTCTTTCTTTATTTATTTTTGAATTCTTAGACGCATCATTTCTAAGTTCTTCGAGAGCATTAATTTGCAACTTTTGCAACTTAGAAGCATCATCAAGATTGGAGTTAAGCATTTTAATTGCCCAATATGCCTTATGTTCAAATTCCACGGTAAATGATAAGGTTTTCGATGAACTAATCAATAGGGAGACATGCCTAATGATGTTTTGAAAGTAGTTCGGTAAGCCTATAATGCATCATTAATTCTTAGAGACCAATCTTGGTGAGTTGGGTTAACCATTTTTTCCAAAATGTTTTTAATCTCCCTTTTTGCAAGTTCTACTTGTCCATTTATCTAAAGGTGATAAGAGGTTGCAACTTTGTGTGTAATGGTATATTTATTCATTAATGATTCAAAAAATTTGTTGCAAAAATGTGTGCCCCCATCACTTATAATAGATCGAGGAATCCCAAATTGACTTAAAATATTTTCTTTTAAAAACTTAATCATTTTTTTGTGATAATTATTTTGACATGAAATTGCCTTTATCCATTTTGAAACATAATATATTGCAACCAAAATGTATAAGGAACCAAACAATGGTGGAAAAGGTCCCACGAAGTCGATAGCCCAATAGTCAAAAATTGTAATCACCAAAATTGGATTCAAAGGCATCATGTTTTGTTTTGTAATGGATCCATATTTTTGACAATTTTTACATGATTTGTAAAAAATTATAAGTGTCCTTGAATAAGGTTGGCCAATAAAATCGACATTCTAAAATTTTACCAATAGTTTTCTTGGATGAAAAATGACCACCACATGCCTCAGAATGACAAAAATTAATGACACTATGTACCTCATTGTTCGGTATGCATCTTCAAAAATTTTGATCAAGGTAGTATTTGAACAAATACGGATTATCCCAATAAAATTTTTTACCTCAGAAAAAAATTTGCTTTTATCTTGTAAACTTCATTGAAAAGGAATTTTTCTTGTCACAAGAAAATTAGCAATGTCAGCAAACCATGGTATAACAAAGATATTTAAAATTTGTTCATCATGAAAACTATCATTAATTGGGGAAGTTTCAAAAGATTCAACACAAACAATTCTTGACAAATGGTTAGCCACAACATTTTCTACTCCTTTCTTATCTCAATTGGTGATGTCGAATTCTTGAAGAAGAAGACTCCACCTAATCAACCTGGGTTTGGCATCCTGTTTAGAGAGAAGATATTTTAAACTTGCATGGCCACTAAAAAACAACAATAGAATATCCAACAAGGTAAGATCTGAATTTTTCCAATGCAAAAACTAATGCAAGTAATTCATTTTCAGTAGTAGAATAATTCAATTGAGCACTATTTAAAGTTTTACTTGCATAATAAATGACATATGTTTTCTTATCTTTCCTTTGTCTTAACACAGCACCAACATCGTAATCACTAGCATCACACATTACTTCAAATGGTAAAGACCAATCAAAGGGTTTCATAATCAGAGTAGAAATGAGCATAATTTTTAGTTTTCCAAAAGCCATTTCACACTCTTCAGTTCGTTCAAATACACTGTCCTTTAATAAGAGATTACACAAAGGTCTAGATATAGCAATAAAATTTTTTACGAATCTCCTATAAAATCCTGCGTGTCCTAAAAATGACCTAATGTCCTTTATAGTTTTTGGTGTTGGAAAATCATAAATTAACTTAATTTTTGACTTGTCTACCTCAATCCCTTTTGAAGAAACTATGTGTCCCAAAACAATTCTTTTAAAGAGCATGAAATTACATTTTTCCCAATAAAAAATAAGATTTTTTTACTTCTGATTAAAACCTTTTCTAAATTGGGTAACCAATCATCAAATGAACCACCAAAAATAAAAAAAATCATCCATGAAGACTTCTAAAATGCATTCAACCTTATCACTAAAAATGCTAAGCATGAATCTTTGAAACGTGGCTAGTGCATTACATAATCCAAAAGGCATCCTCCGATATGCAAAACTCCCAAAAGGACATGTGAAAGTGGTTTTCTCTTGACCCTCATGTAACACTCCAAACCCGGCCAAAACACTATGACCAAATCTGGATTGTTACAAGAAGGGTAGTTTTGAAAATTTAGGCAAAACATCGTAATTTGAGAAAAAACATTTTGTTTGGTGAATCCATGTTAATGGCTATTTAAAATTTGGTTAGGGTATACCTATCTTACTATCTTCTTATTAAGTTAACTAGGTGCTAAAGGCGGGTTTATTTCACAAAACCAACTTAGGAAATTTCTATAAGGTGACAGTTGAATTATATATTGAGTACATGACTTTTGAGAATAGTATTTATGGTATTAAGAAAATCCCAAGTTTAATTATTTATCGCTTGTGTTCCTTATGTTATTATTTTGAAAAAAACCATTAGTTACGTTTTAAGAAAACCTCATATAGTCAGTTTATAGCATACATAATTCAGTATTAAATCAAAACCCCAAAATAAAGTTAAAGCGGGCTTATTACAAAATAAAATCCCAAATTAAAAGTAAGTTCAAATTAAAGTACGAAGTTTACGAAAGCAATAGTAATGCATGGCCACCTCGAGTCTACCCTGGCTCCAAAACCCACGATCTGCTGATTACCTACAACATTTAGCAGAGGCGAGGCTCAGTGTGTAAATCTCTGTATCATGCAAACTAGGCCTTAAGCCTTAGATGCACTTTGGGCCTTAGCCCACTCAATATGGCATATGCAACACCCCAAACCCGACCCATAAGTTAGGCCCGAATCTGGTGTGTCACAATGAAGAAAATGTATAAAGGATCTTATGATTCAAACTAAAATAGGTGTAATTGAAGAAAACAAGTTTGATTAGAAATATTTGACAAAAGTACTACTAATTTTTGAAAGGCTAATTGAAGAATCAATATTTGAACTAGTGATCTTTTAAAACTGTAACTTTTGAAAATAGCGTCGATAATCTGAAAGTAAATCCAAGTTAAATTATTTATAAATATATTTGTTATAAAATCTATTTGTTAATCAAATCAATTTTGAAACCGTTATTTAAGATTTTAAAAAAATCCCCATTTAAAACAATTTAAGAAAAATAATAAATACGTCTAAACATAAAGCAAATTAAAGTTTATCCCAGAGGCCTTATTACAACTTTAAAACCCATATAGTAAAAGTAATAAAATAAATGGAGAAGAAATTTAAAGTTCAAAACACCATTTTTGAAGTATGGCCTCTACCGAGTCATCCATGGCCCAAGTCCTCATCACTGAGCATTACCTGTAAGGATTAAGGAGTGAGTTACAAGAACTCAGTGTATAATCCATTACCGTAATCCACTGGGTCTGAACCCGTAAAGCAACATCTTGGCCTGAGCCCATATAGCATAATCTTGGGCCGAAGCCCATTTACATAATAGTATATATATATATATATGTGCAATGTATGCAACCCAACCCATCCTAGTAATCCATCCGCTACACACCACTCGTATCATCCCATCACACCTGTGGGGATCAAGTCAACCCACCCCTCCAAACACACCAATCGCAGGCAAGTTTCCATTTATAATATTTGTGGCTAAGCCACCAGAATCATATACGGTAATATAATCGTAAGGTAATATGTAAGGTAATATAACCAGCACACGGCCCTAATCACGATGGCAGAAAGCCATATTTAATTTAGCACATAGCCATTATCAGAAATTTGTGGCAATGCCACCAGGCTACACTTCTCTTCATTCAATTTTCCCATCCCATGCAATATATAGAGAAAATATCCACATATTAATAACAACCATTAATCTATTGAACACTTTTAATGAATCGGCCCATTAAAGCAATTTAACAATTTGGCCCATAGGGGCATTTCAATAATTCGGCCTATAGGGGCATTTTCGTAATTCGGCCCATAAGGGCATTTTCATAATTCAGCCCATAAGGGCATTTTTATAAATCGACCCATAGGGGTATTTTTGTAATTTGTCTCATAGGGGCATTTTGATAAATTTCACAACCCAAAGGTAATTTTGTAATTTTACCCATCAAGGGTATTTTTGTAATTTTGCAACCCCAAACTTAACTACTAATTTGGGGCATAAAAATTGAAACTATCTATCCGAGTTATATAGACTAAATTAACTATAACTCGAGTTAGGAAACTCAAAATTTAGATCCATAAATTTCCCTTAAAACTAGACTCATATATCTTCTTACTACAATTTTTCCAGAATTTTTGGCGTAGCCATTTAGTACAGTTTATTCATTAAAAATTCCCTTATTTCACTGACCAACGGTTCTGACCTCTTTTACCCTAAATCCAAATATCTCACTATACGGTTTTCATATGTTGTTCCCACTTGTTTCTATTGAAAAGAGGCTCAATAAGGAATCTATACATATAAATTATAACTCATAATTTACTTTGTACAATTTTGAATGATTTTTTCCAAGACACAACAGGGAACCACGAAGTCATTCAGAACCAGTCTTACTAACAGAATATAGAATTCTTCTTCCGCCTCTGTTTCTTTCATATAAAACTAGACACAGTAAGCTTTAATTTGAAATCTTATTCACTCTCTAATTCCCTTTCTCCTATTTTTCATGATTTTTCAAAATCACGTCACTGCTGCCAACAAAAAAACTGTTTCATTGCAAAATACGGTTACCACTACGAACATACGCACGCCCGAGTGGTCACAGATGCCGGTTTCTAATTTCCTTCGGTATTTCGATCGAATCACAAAATTTCATGCAACCATTCAGAGAGGTGTGAGATTATACACCATTTCAAACATGTATTCGAAAGGGTACGAGATTACACGCCTTATTCAAAATCCGTAACACGATACTCTCCGCGACACCTAAAGGTACAATCGGTCAATAATTGGTCCAAAACCTAATTTACAACTTCAACCAAGTATTGCGATTAAGTAACAATCTATATCACTAACCAACAATCCAAGTCTCTTATTACGAGGGATAGGTGATCGATTGGCCCTCTAAAAAAGTACTTTGAGATTCTACCAACCCTCTTCCGAAAGCTAAAGGCTAGAAAGATGATAAGAGTGTAAGCTAACACTCTAATGATTCGGTGAAGGAAGAGAGAGTGTCCAACACCCAAAAAAAATAAAAATAAAAAGGGATATACTATTATGTGGTTCAGCTATTGGAGAAAAAGAACAAGGATGATTCGGCCTCTATGTAAAATCAATTATAGAAAAATGAGAGAAGGGTTGGGGAAATAGTGAGGAAGGAAAAGAAGAGATGGTCATAAGAAATGTCAAAATTTCGACTAATACCATGGAGGAGATGAACAACAAGAGGGACTTGTTTTTCGGTAACCAAGGGAAAAGATTGGAAGGTAAGCACCAAAATGTTAAAAGAATAAAGATAGCTATGGAAAAGATTGAAAGAAGAAAGGAGAATTGCTCTCATATGGTCTCGATTATAGGCAAGGAAAAAGAGGTACCAAATGAACAAAGAAAAGACCTTCAAAAAGAAATCAAAAGCTCCTCAAAATACCTAACAAAATTCAGCACACCCCCTTACCAAAACCGATTTCATCTTTGCCAAAAAGATGCATGTTGACCAAAAAAATTCCTTCCCTTGTTAACTCCTAAAATTCAGCCAACATGTTCCCTTCTCTTACCTTTTTCCTTCATTTGTTTCCTTCATTTTCCCTAGCCTTCCTTCTTACCATATTCGTTAGCCATCTTTCCATCAATAAAAATTCTTCCTTACCACAGTAAAGTCATGACCGACACATGGAAGAGAAGCATAAAAATTACTCAAAAATGCAATAGATGGGATTCGAACCTTAGACCATTAGTACATTCCACATGCCACTTTCCATCTTTACCAATAGAATCCTTGTGCTAGCAAAATGCACACTTATTTCCTTAAGTCTTGATGCCCCTTACCTTCTCCCCCTTAAGTGCATAAACACAAATATTTACCTATAGCCTAACTTGAACCTGGAACTTGCTAGAAGCCTCGTAACTTTCCAAAATCACCTTCTTAATAAGTCCAACTCGAAATAATACAGTTCTTTTGTTCTAAAAAAATTTAAACACTCCTACGCCCAAGGCCTATTGGGCCCAATTCTATTAGGCCCAATTTCAAGTCGTTACAATTCTACCCCTCTTAAAGAAATTTTGTCCTCGAAATTTCCAACCAACTACTAAATGCACTATTTAAGTCACACCACTATGTTTTCATTGTGCACTCTGATCTTAGTAAATCTAATGTACTTTTAACTTAATCTCGAATCCTCCTACACATAACCAAACATCTAACCACAGAAGCAAGCAATTATCTACAACTTATACCTAAAATTTTCTACATTCAAACATCACGTCCAACCAAAACATACCTGACTTGATGGTGAAGAAACAATCCCGAGCCTTATGCTCCTTAGACCCGCATCTCAAGCATGATCCCGACCTCCTCCAGCACTCACCCGGATGACGCCTTCTGTAATAATCGCAAGCTGAAAAGTTTGGACGTGCCGTAACACTCTTTATAGAATCAGACTGTGACCCTAAAGAATCGCGATCTCTTTTCTTCTTACAGTCTATGCACCCAACTCGAAGTGCCTCACCGATTCCTTTAACCTCCTCCAAAATTTCGTTAACTAATTGAGTCAGCTCATCAACCCCAGATCGATCATGAGATTCCGTCTCAGCCACTGGCGAAGCTAGTGCATCCATTTCGGGCACATGCCTTGATGCTGAAGATCCAGTCCTAGCACCTCGGCCTCTACCACATCTATGTGTACCTCGTCTACGTCCTCTAAAGCTCATGTTTGCTAAATCAATTTAACCTGATTACAAGTCTTATGAATCAATATACTATTCAATGTTTATTAAATAGTATTTTATGGAGTATAGAAAGTAAAGTTGTTTTCACATAACGTATCCTAAAGTCTCAATCTCTATAGTTTCAGCTCCTAAAGCTAAAAGTTCTAGAGTATTTCTACAGTCATACCATAATAATCATAATCATAAAATGATAACATATACTTACTTGACTTGGTGCCGGATACCCGTGGTGCCATACTCCTTTTAGAACATGCATGTATAAATTAATATTTTAAACAGCTTTGAAAAATACTTTTGAACCCAAACCACAATAGAATTTTGCAATTGGCTCTGATACCATAAAATATAATACCCCAAACTTAACCCAGAAGTTAGGCTCGAATCAGGTGTGTCACAATGAAGAAAACATATAAAGGATCTTACGATTCATACTAAAATAGGTGTAATTGAAGAAAACAAGTTTGATTAGAAATATTTGATAAAAATACTACTAGTCTTTGAAAGGCTCATTGAAGAATTAATATTTGAACTAGTGATATTTTAAAATCGTAACTTTTGAAAATAGCATCGACAATACGAAAGTAAATCCAAGTTAAATTATTTATAAATATATTTGTTATAAAATCCATTTGTTAATCAAATCAATTTTGGAAACCGTTATTTAAGATTTTAGAAAAGTCCCCATTTAAAACAATTTAAGAAAAATAATAAATACGTCTAAACATAAAAAAAATTAAAGTTTATCCTAGAGGCCTTATTACAACTTTAAAACCCATATAGTACAAGTAATAAAATAAATGGAGAAGAAATTTAAAGTTCAAAACACCATTTCTGAAGTATGGCCTCCACCGAGTCATCCATGGCCCAAGTCCTCATCACTGAGCATTACCTATAAGGATTAAGGAGTGAGTTACAAGAACTCAGTGTATAATCCATTACCGTAATCCACTAGGTCTGAACCCATAAAGCAACATCTTGGCCTGAGCCCATATAACATAATATTGGGCCGAAGCCCATTTACATAATAGTATATATATATGTGCAATGTATGCAACCCAACCTATCCTAGTAATCCATCCGCTACACACCACCCGTGCCATCCCATCACACCTGTGGGGATCAAGTCAACCCACCACCCAAACACACCAATCGCAGTAAGTTTCCATTTATAATATTTGTGGTGAGCATGAGAATCATATCTGATAATATAACGATCACGTAGCCTTAATCACGATGGCAAAAAGCCATATTTAATTTAGCACATAGCCATTATTAGAATTTGTGGCGAGGCACTAGAATAATATATACAGTAATATAACCGGTACACAGCCCTAATCACGATGGCTCAAAGCTATATTTAATTTGGCACATAGCCATTATCAAAAATTTGTGGCAATGCCACCAGGCTACATGTAATATCCCGGGTTGGGGGCTATTTTGTGGTGGCATTGTTTGCATGTTAATGGCTTGCTATGTTGTTGTTTGTGTGGTTTCAGGGCTTAGTTGTAGGCTAGGGGTATGCCTGAGTAGGTGGGGAAAATTTTAGTTTTTGGACTTAGGTGAGAGGAGCTGAAGGAGCTGGGGGTTAATATATATTATTTGGTGAATTGTTGCATAAGAAATAAGTTGGTGGAGTGGCAGAATAGGCGCCACTAAGGGCTTGTGGGTGTGACGCCTTTGACAAGGGGTGAGGTCCTGAGTTCAAGCTGCAAAAATCCCACATTTTTGTTCCATTTTGACGGCATGGAGGGGAGGAGTTGTAGGCAATTCAAACTCTGCCTAAGACCTAGTCAAATGGTGGAATGGTGAGTGGAGAGCGATTGTAGGAAGGAGACTTATTCAAAGTATTTTGAATGGGTGGCTTGGAGTGTTTGAGGTGTTTGGTCGAATGTTGGGGAGGTTTTGGGGAGTGGATGGCTTGGTTGTGTGGGAGTGGGAAGTGCCAATCCACTTGGATTTTTGGTGCATTTTTGGTCATAGGGAGTAGAAACAAAGTTCTTTTCTTTTGGTCAAAACAAGCGAAATTTCCAAAGAGCTTTCTCTCATTTTCTTTACTTCTTGGAACCAAAACCCAAACACTTGTGTTGCTGAAATTTTGCCTTGTTTCTTCTTCTCTTTCTTCATTTGAACAAAGCCGAACCTAGCATCCCACTTCTATCTCTTTCCTCTTTTGAAACCTTGATAGCCGAAAGTCTCCCCAAAGCTTTCTTCTCCATTTTCTTTTCTTTTCCAAGAAAAAAACCGAAGGTGCTTCTCTACTTCTTCTCTTTCCATTTCAATTCCTGGCCGAATATCAACCCATTTCTTCTCATCTATACTCTCTTTTCTTTTCACACAAAGCCGAAAGTAGGAGTGTTAACATCTAGGCCGAATCTTTCTTCTCTCCTAGTGGTGTTTTGTTGGCCGAATATTGGTTGTTGTTGGGTGCTTGTTTTCAATCGGCTGGTAGTGGGTAAGAGCTTGGTCGAATGGCCATTTTCCCTCTCTCTCGTTCTTATATATTGTGGTTTAGATAAGGGCCGATTTTGTTATTGGTTGAAGGGTATTAATCTATTGTGTAAACCAATTTTATTATAGGACATCCGAATTTTGGGAACAATTGAGAGGAGCCTTATTTCTCTGTTAAGCAATCGGTAAGTGGTGGTAAGAGTAGTTTCTTTTAGTCTATTCATTTAGTTTTCGTTAAGTCAAGCTGTTAAGGGATTAACCACTAGGGTGAGGCCGATTGTCGGAAGAACCATTGTGGGTTCCGAATTTGGTAGAAAATCAAATCAAGTTTAAGGTAAGGGTTAATCGATATACCCTTTGGTTTAAATGGTTATGGCCGAATGGTTTAAGTGATTAACCCATGGTTGGCCGATTATTTTTAGGAGCAAGAGGATTGAGGGTTTTAGATCGGGTTCTTTGGGATTAAGGCTTGCGATATACCAGGTGTGTAACTAACACACTCTATACTTAGTAATATGTGTTAATGAACCTGATTGCTTAATAAGAGTGATTCTAAAAACCGAGAAAGTTTGATGGATTGATATGATACCCTATAGGGTATGAACACAAAATCGGGTAAGCCTGTTTCAATATGAGTTTGTTATTGATATATATACTAGCATGATTATGAGGTATGTGCTATGAGATGCAATACTAGGCATGTTGGTATGATATGCATGACTTGCATGATATACATGATTTATATGAGTATGGCATGATGATGGGTGAAATGAGAGGAGGGGGAGTATGATATCCGTGTCTTTGGGACACTGTCTTTGGGACACCGGAGGTTTGGCACCTCCGTGGTTTGGTACCACAAATGATATTTTGTGACTTTGGGTCACGGAGGTTTGGCACCTCAGCGTCTCGTCCCCAGTGGCTTAGCACCACGGTGGGTTGGCCCCACAGATTGATTATCTGGATTGACGCTAGTGATTTGGTATCACACGATGGGTTGGCCCCATCATCGGATTTGTGATTGCGGTCACGGTGATTTAGTATCACACTTGTGTCTTTGGGACACGGAGGTTTGGCACCTCATTGCAACTCGTCCACGTGGTTTGACACCACCGTGGGTTGGCCCCACTTATGAGATACGGGATTATCGCTAGTGATTTGGTATCACACGATGGGTTGGCCCCATCATTGCATTATTCGTGACTTTGGGACACCGTGGTTTGGCACCACATTATGGATATCGTGACTTTGGGTCACGGTGGTTTAGCACCACCGGTGGTTTGGTACCACACGGGTAGAGAAGGTGTAATGGATGGTTAGGAACGGGTGTATTAATTGTATTGCTTTGCTATGATGTGTGTTAGCATGTTGTATTATCGGGAGGGGGATTTATACACTGAGTCTTGCGACTCACTCTCTCCTTTGACATTTCAGGTGACACTTAGGCGCGAACATGGAGCCGGGATGGACTCGAGGTGCTCATGCCATGCTTAAATAAGGATTTGCTCAGACTTTTATAAAATTTGGTACTTAAGCTTATTTATTACTATTTGGTTTTATTTTGGTTTGTAAATGGCCTTTTAAAATTATGTTTTGCTATGTTTATGTTTAAAATAGGTTTTAATATGCCTTAATAAATTAATTGGGTAAGATTTGCTAAAACTTGGAAAGACAACGATTTCAAAACTACAAAAGCGATATTTTAAACTATACCATCAGGTATCACACTAAGATTTGGAATAAAGGGGACTCAAATGTTTTTCTAACTTAAACTCGATTTTCTACTAAGTCAAAATGTTCTAGTAACAATCAGAACGACTTGAATTTCTAAATGAAATAAACCTATTTTTAACTTCATAACCGATTAAGTTTTCAAAATTCCTGAGTTTTCAAACAAAACATCAGTTTTCAAACAATCATGCCCAAGATTTTTGCAAGTATGAAATTTTCCAAAGGGTTTTATCAAACTTTTAAACGGAAACCTATCTTCACCAAAACACGATTTCTCCCTGTAACATACTAGATTCGGTCGTGGTGTATTGACCGGGTTTGGGGTGTTACAATTGTGGTATCAAAGCCAGGTTTAAAGGCTCGGCTATGGGCCTGAGGCCCAAAATGTTTTCGAAAGTCTGTTTTAAGTGTTTTTATGGCTTGAAAGGCATGACATCGAGTCTCCAAGCACCGATTCGCCTGTAAGTACCCCTCACCATTACTTGTGATTTTGATATCGATGGGATGTGATTGAATGTTTTGCAATAGTAGGATGACTTTAGAAACCTGGCGATAGGATTACGTGTACTCATGAAAACAAAGCTTTTGTAATGTTCATAAGACTTTGCTTAAAAATAGTGGAATAAATCTTGATGCATAAAACTTCTAAATCGACATCGTAGAAAATTTAGTCATGAGCGCTAGAGGTGGGCGTGGTCGTGGACGAGGTCATGGTAGGATGACGGTTTCGAACCCGTAGGACCCGTCGAGGTCGAAAATGAGATACTGAGATCGCCACCAAATAGAGGTGGTGAGTTCAAGATCGATGGGGATGACACGATGTCACGGTGATCTCATGAGTTTTAGAAAGGGTAGCTGGAGTAGGTGAGGGCGCAGGAGTTAGGAAATCTGCTTACGAGCGGCTTGAGCAAATGGGGCGAATTCTTTCGGGTGTCTCGGTGTTGCTCCTAGCTTCTTGAATATTGGCTGGAAGCGACAGAGCGGATCATGGACGATCTAGACCTGACTGCTGAAGAAAAGTTAAAGGGGATAGTATCACTTCTCCGAGATGAGTCATACCAGTGGTGGCTCACGGTTCGGGACAGCGCTGCAGCGGAAGATCTGACTTGGGACTATTTCAGGGCTGCTTATCAGAAAAAGTACGTTGGAGCTAACTACATTAATGAGCAATGGAAAGCATTTCGAGATTAGTTCGGGAGTAAATCGTGTCGAGTCTGGGCGAGTTCCCGAGGTGAGTCGGTATGCGTGGTATGGTGGCTCTTGAACACGAGAGGTGTGTTCGTTTGAGGATGGCTGCGAGATGAATTAAGGTTGTTGATTGCGCCCCAGAAGAGCGTGAATTTGCTATTCTGGTTGAAAAGGCGAAGGTAGCCGAGGGTATTAAGGAGTCTATGAGACAAGGCATGGATAGGAACCGACACAAGAGGAGTTTTGGATCTTCTGGGTCATCAGGTAATCCGTAGAAAAGGGCTAGACCGAGTGGGCCGAATCAGTCGGGTAAGTTTGTTGCTGCTAGTCAGGGACCACCGTAGTGTAACCGTTGTGGGAAAGCTCATTGGGGAGGATGTTGGACTGGTGGTAGAGGCTGTTTTGAGTGTGGCTCACTGGACCATCGTGTGAGGGACTGTCCGCGCAAGTTGGCTAGGATTCATCCGAGAGTTAGGGCCGTACTCAAGACAGAATAACGGACCACCACCGCAGAGGGCCGAGGTAATGGCGAGAGGAGGTAATGGTTACAGTGAAATTTGTGGAGCACCGGGTAGAGGTGCGAGTAATGCCGAGGCCGCAGACAAAGGGGCTAGTGTATCTGACGAGGCTCCGAGAGGAGGCGCGACGATCGGACGTCATAACCCAGACGTTTTAATCTTTGGTTCTCCATTTACTGCTTTGATTGATGTGGGTTCGATGCATTCATATGTTGCAAGTAGCATAGTGAAGATCATGGATTTAGACTCGAGATATCTTCTAGGCGATGACCGTAATAAGCCCTTTAGGTCACTCTGTAGTTGTAGATAAGTTTGTATAGAGATGTACCTCTAGAACTCCAAGGGGTAGTGTTCGTGGTCGATCGATGGAACTACCGCTTGGGGAGTTCGATCCGATTCTCGGGATGGACCGGTGGTTAAGTACCAAAGCGAAGTTGGATTACGCGCTAAGCGCATGGTTCTAAAAAACAAGGGTGATGAGGTAGTTCGATCGGTAATAGGAGAAATTATCATCTAATGTGGTATCTCGCCTCAAAGCCGAGAAGATGGTCGAAAGGGATATGAAGCATATGTGGTTCATGTGTATGCCTTGGAGGCTAAAGAGTCTGCTTGTGGAGACAGTTGGACGATTAGGGAATTTGTTGATGTGTTTCTGAGGAGCTTCGGTTTGCCACCGATCGTGAGGTAGAGTTCGGGATAGATCTGCATCTCGGAACCGCGCCAGTATCTTTAGCTCCGTATAGGATGGTGCCTAAAGAGTTAGTGGAGCTTAAGGCTCAGATCCAGGAATTGTTGGACCGAGGCTTTATCGTGCCAAGTGTTTCACCTTGGGAGCGCCAGTACTTTTGTCAAGAAGAAGGACGGTACTATGCGGATGTGTATAGACTACCGCCAATTGAATAAGCTGACGATCAAAAACAAGTATCCGCTGCCTCGGATAGATGACTTGTTTGATCAGCTGAAGGGTGCGTCGGTTTTCTCGAAGATTGATTTAAGGTCTGGGTATCATCAGTTAAAGGTGAAGGAGGCGGATATCTACAAGACAACATTTCGTACTCGGTATGGGCACTTTGAGTTCTTAGTTATGCCGTTTGGGTTGACTAACGCGCCGGCGGCCTCCATGGATATGATGAATAGGGTGTTCCAACAGTATTTGGATCAGTTCGTAGTGGTTTTTATCGACGACATCTTGGTATATTCAAGGACTGAGGAGGAACATGATGCGCATTTGTGGGTGGTATTACAAATTTTGAGGGAGAAACAGCTTTATGCGAAGTTTAGTAAATACGAGTTCTGGCTTAGGGAGGTGACGTTCTTGGGTCATGTAGTATCGGCTGAGGGGATTAGAGTGGATCCTCGAAAGATTGAGGCGGTTTTGGATTGGAAGCCGCCTAGGTCGATGGCGAGATTTGGAGTTTTCTGGGTTTGGCAGGATACTACCAAGGTTTGTAGAGGATTTTGTTGATCGCATCGATGACCAAATTATTAAGAAAAGGGGTTCCGTTCATTTGGGCTGAGAAGCGGCAGGAGAGCTTCGACAAGTTGAAGAAGATTTTGACCAAGCTCGATCCTAATTCAACTTTGAGGTGGAAAGGAATTCACAGTTTATTGCGATGCATCACATACAGGTTTGGGTTGTGTGCTGATGCAGGAAGGGAAGGTTGTGGCTTACGCATCTCGGCAGCTGAGGCCACATGAGGTCAATTATCCAACGCACGATCTGGAGTTAGCGGCTGTAGTCTTTGCCTTGAAGATATGGAGGCATTACTTGTACGGAGAGAGATCGATAGTCTATACAGATCACAAGAGTCTGAAGTACCTTTTGACTCAGAAGGATTTGAATTTGAGGCAGCGCAGATGGGTTGAGTTGCTAAAAGACTACGATTGCTCAATTGAGTATCATCCGGGCAAGGCTAACGTTGTGGCAGACGCGTTGAGCCGTAAGGTTGTTTCGGATCTAAGAGCGATGTTTGCCCACTTGAGTTTGTATGACGACGGAGTACTCTGGCAGTGCTGAGTTAAGCCTACTTGGGTTGAGCGGATCGAGAAAAATAGTTGATGGATGAGGTTTTGAGTCGCGCAGAGGACACAAGTGCGTAATGATGGTTTGGAGGTTACATTTGTCCGGTGATGGAGTCTTTGATTTTGGGGAGAGCTTGTATGCCGAGGATCTTGAGTTAAGGCAAAAGATTCTTCAGATGCACATAGCACCCTATGCTATGCATCCCGGAGGTAGCAAAATGTATAGGGATCTCGAGAACAGCGATTACGGTGGTTGGGTGCGAAAAAGGAAGTGACAGAGTTTGTAGGGAAGTGTCGACATGTCGGCAGTCAAGGTGAGCATCGATTGTCGTCGAGGTTGCTTGACCAATGAAGATTCCTCAATGGAAGTGGGAAAGGATAACCATAGATTTCGCGGTGGTTTACCGCCACGCCAAGCAAGAAAGATTGATTTGGGTAATTGTGGATCGATGACTAAATCACTCACTTTATTCCAAAGGAGGTGGATTACTCACTTGAGAGGTTGGCGGTCGTATGTGTCGAGATAGTGAGATCGCACGGGGTGCGATGTCGATCATCTCGGATAGGGATCCCAATTTACGTCAAGGTTCGGAAAGCGTTGCATCGAGCTCTAGGTACGCGGTTGTATTTCAAACGGCATTTCATCCATGATGACGGGCGATCGGAAAGGGTTATACAGATCTTGGAGGACATGTTACGAGGTTGTGTATTGGACTTCAGGGGTAGTTGGGAGGAGTATCTACCGTTAGCTGAATTCGCCTACAACAATAGTTACCAAGCAAGCATCAAGATGGCACCATATGAGGCGTTGTACGGTAGGAAGTGTCGCTCACCTGCGTGTTGGACGGAGTTAGGTGAACGTCAATTGTTGGGACCAAAGTTAGTTGCTGAGACTGAAGACAAGGTTAAGTTGATTCAGGCTCGATTGAAGGAAGCTTGGACCGCGAAGTCTTATCTTAGATCTTAAGCGAAGAGATATAGAGTTTGCTGTGGGGGATCAAGTTTTTCTGAAGGTCTCGCCATGGAAGAAAGTGTTGAGGTTCGGAAGGAAAGGTAAGCTAAGTCCAAGATTTATTGGACCGTATAAGGTATTGAGACGAGTGGGACCAGAGTGTATCGACTTGAGTTGCCGGTGAGAGCTAAGTCGATTCACGACGTATTTCACGTTTGATGCTTGATGTTATCGTTCGGATCATCACATGTGGTAGCGATGGAGAGATCGAGGTAAATCCAGATTTGACCATGGAAGAAGAACCAGTCTGAGATCCTAGATCGGGATGTGAAGGTCTTTGCGTGGGAAGTCCGTGCCTTTGGTTAAGGTTCTTTGGCGGAATCATGGCGTGGAAGAAGCTACGTGGGAATCCGAGGATGTGATGAGACAGCAATACCCGCAACTCTTCTGATCAGGTAATTTCGAGGTCGAAATTATTTTAAGGGGGTAGAACTGTAATATCCCGGGTTGGGGGCTATTTTGTGGTGGCATTGTTTGCATGTTAATGGCTTGCTATGTTGTTGTTTGTGTGGTTTCGGGGCTTAGTTGTAGGCTAGGGGTATGCCTGAGTAGGTGGGGAAAATTTTAGTTTTTGGGCTTAGGTGAGAGGAGCTGAAGGAGCTGGGGTTAATATATATTATTTGGTGAATTGTTGCATAAGAAATAAGTTGGTGGAGTGGCGGAATAGGCGCCACTAAGGGCTTGTGGGTGTGGCGCCTTTGACAAGGGGTGAGGTCCCGAGTTCAAGTCGCGAAAATCCCACATTTTGTTCCATTTGACGGCATGGAGGGAGGAGTTGTGGCGGTTCAAACTCGCCTAAGACCTAGTCAAATGGTGGAATGGTGAGTGGAGAGCGATTGTAGGAAGGAGACTTATTCAAAGTATTTTGAATGGGTGGCTTGGAGTGTTTGAGGGTGTTTGGCCGAATGTTGGGGAGGTTTTGGGGGAGTGGACGGCTTGGTTGTGTGGGAGTGGGGAAGTGCCGAAATCCACTTGGATTTTTGGTGCATTTTCGGTCATAGGGAGTAGAAAACAAAGTTCTTTTCTTTTTGGTCGAAAACAAGCCGAAATTTCCAAAGAGTTTCTCTCATTTTCTTTACTTCTTGGAACCGAAAACCCAAACACTTGTGTTGCTGAAATTTTGCCTTGTTTGTTCTTCTCTTTCTTCATTTGAACAAAGCCGAACCTAGCATCCCACTTCCATCTCTTTCCTCTTTTGAAACCTTGATAGCCAAAAGTCTCCCCAAAGCTTTCTTCTCCATTTCCTTTTCTTTTCCAAGAAAAAAACCGAAGGTGCTTCTCTACTTCTTCTCTTTCCATTTCGATTCCTGGCCGAATATCAACCCATTTCTTCTCATCTATACTCTCTTTTCTTTTCACACAAAGCCGAAAGTAGGAGTGTTAACATCTAGGCCGAATCTTTCTTCTCTCCTAGTGGTGTTTTGTTGGCCGAATATTGGTTGTTGTTGGGTGCTTGTTTTCAATCTATTTGGTAGTGGGTAAGAGCTTGGTCGAATGGCCATTTTCCTCTCTCTCGTTCTTATATATTGTGGTTTAGATAAGGGCCGATTTTGTTATTGGTTGAAGGGTATTAATCTATTGTAAACCAATTTTATTATAGGACATCCGGATTTTGGGAACAATTGAGAGGAGCCTTATTTCTCTGTTAAGCAATCGGTAAGTGGTGGTAAGAGTAGTTTCTTTTAGTCTATTCATTTAGTTTTCGTTAAGTCAAGCTGTTAAGGGATTAACCATTTTCTTTCTAGGGTGAGGCCGATTGCCGGAAGAACCATTGTTGGTTCCGAATTTGGTAGAAAACCAAATCAAGTTTAAGGTAAGGGTTAATCGATATACCCTTTGGTTTAAATGGTTATGGCCGAATGGTTTAAGTGATTAACCCATGGTTGGCCGATTGTTTTTAGGAGCAAGAGGATTGAGGGTTTTAGATCGGGTTCTTTAGGATTAAGGCTTGCGATATACCAGGTGTGTAACTAACACACTCTATACTTAGTAATATGTGTTAATGAACCTGATTGCTTAATAAGAGTGATTCTAAAAATCGAGATAGTTTGATGGATTGATATGATACCCTATAGGGTATGAACACGGAATCGGGTAAGCCTGTTTCAATATGAGTTTGTTATTTATATATATACTAGCATGATTATGAGGTATGTGCTATGAGATGCAATACTAGGCATGTTGGTATGATATGCATGACTTGCATGATATACATGATTTATGAGTATGGCATGATGATGGGTGAAATGAGAGGAGGGGAGTATGATATTCGTGTCTTTGGGACACTTGTGTCTTTGGGACACGGAGGTTTGGCACCTCCGGTGGTTTGGTACCACAAATGATATTTTGTGACTTTGGGTCACGGAGGTTTGGCACCTCAGGCGTCTCGTCCCAGCTTGCTTAGCACCACGGTGGGTTGGCCCCACGATTGATTATCTGGGATTGACGCCATGATTTGGTATCACACGATGGGTTGGCCCCATCATCGGATTTGTATCATGCGGTCACCAAAGATTTAGTATCACACTTGTGTCTTTGGGACACGGAGGTTTGGCACCTCATTGCGACTCGTCCCTCGTGGTTTGACACCACCGTGGGTTGGCCCCACTTATGAGATACGGGATTGTCGCTAGTGATTCGGTATCACACGATGGGTTGGCCCCATCATTGCATTATTCGTGACTTCGGGTCACCAGTGGTTTGGCACCACATTATGGATATCGTGACTTTGGGTCACTAGTGGTTTGGTACCACTAGTGGTTTGGTACCACATGGGGTAGAGAAGGTGTAATGGATGGTTAGGAACGGGTGCATTAATTGTATTGCTTTGCTATGATGTGTGTTAACATGTTGTATTATCGGGAGGGGGATTTATACACTGAGTCTTGCGACTCACTCTCTCCTTTGACATTTCAAGTGACACTTACGCGCGGACATGGAGCCGGGATGGACTCGAGGTGCTCATGCCATGCTTAAATAAGGATTTGCTCAGACTTTTATAAAATTTGGTACTTAAGCTTATTTATTACTATTTGGTTTTATTTTGGTTTGTAAATGGCCTTTTAAAATTATGTTTTGCTATGTTTATGTTTAAAATAGGTTTTTGATATGCCTTAATAAATTAATTGGGTAAGATTTGATAAAACTTGGAAAGACAACGATTTCAAAACTACAAAAGCGATATTTTAAACTATACCATTGGGTATCACACTAAGATTTGGAATAAAGGGGACTCAAATGTTTTTCTAACTTAAACTCGATTTTCTACTAAGTCAAAATGTTCTAGTAACAATCAGAACGACTTGAATTTCTAAATGAAATAAACTTGTTTTTAACTTCATAACCGATTAAGTTTTCGAAATTCCTGAGTTTTCAAACAAAACATCAGTTTTCAAACAATCATGCCCAAGATTTCTGCAAGTATGAAATTTTCCAAAGGGTTTTATCAAACTTTTAAACGGAAACCTATCTTCACCAAAACACGATTTCTCCCTGTAACATACCGAATTCGGTCGTGGTGTATTGACCGGGTTTGGGGTGTTACACTACACTTCTCTTCATTCAATTTTCCCATCCCATGCAATATGTAGAGATGCAACATACATAATAACATAAAATGTCCACATATTAATAACAACCATTAATCTATTGAATACTTTTAATGAATCGGCCCATTAAAGTAATATAATAATTCGGCCCACTAAAGCATTTTAACAATTCGGCCCATAGGGGCATTTCGATAATTCGAACTATAGGGGCATTTTCATAATTCAGCCCATAAGGGCATTTTCGTAATTCAGCCTATAAGGGCATTTTCGTAATTCAACCCATAAGGGCATTTTCGATAAATTGACCCATAGGGGCATTTTCATAATTCTGCCCATAGAGGCATTTCGGTAAATTTCACAACCCAAAGGTATTTTTGTAATTTTACCCATCAAGGGTATTTTCGTAATTTCGCAACCCCGGACATAACTACTAATTTGGGGAATAAAAATTTAAACTATCTATCCGAGTCATATTGACTAAATTGACTATAACTTGAGTTAGGAAACTAAAAATTTATATCCGTAAATTTTCCTTGAAACTAGACTCATATATCTTCTTACTATAATTTTTCATGAATTTTTGGCTTAGCCATATAGTACAGTTTATTCATTAAAAATTCCCTTGTTTCACTGACCAACGATTCTGACCTCTCTTACCCTAAATCCAAATATCTCACTGTATGGTTTTTATATGTTGTTCTCACTTGTTTCTATTGAAAATAGACTCACTAAGGAATCTATACATATAAATTATAACTCATAATTCACTTTGTACAATTTTGAATGATTTTTTCCAAGACAGGATAGGGAACCACGATGTCATTCAGAACCAGTCTTACTAAAATTAAAATATCACAGAATATAAAATTCCTCTTCCTCTTCTGTTTCTTTCATATAAAACTAGGCACAGTAAGCTTTAATTCGATATCTTATTCACTCTCTAATTCCTTTTCTCCTATTTCTCATGATTCTTAAAATCACGTCACTGTTACTAACCAAAAACTGTTTCATTGCAAAATACGGTTACCACTACGAACATTCTCACGTCCGAGTGGTCAAAGATGTCGATTTCTGATTTCCTTCGGTATTTCAATCGAATCACAGAACATTTTATGCAAACATTCAGAGAGGTGTGAGATTACACACCATTTCAAACATGTATTCGGAAGGGTACGGGATTACACACCTTATTCAGAATCCCTAACACGATACTCTCCGTGGCACCTAAACGTACAATCGGTCAACAACTAGTCCAAAGCCCAATTTACAACTTCAACCAAGTATTACGATTGATTAGCAATCTATATCACTTACCAACAATCCGAGTCTCTTATTACGAGGGATAGGTGATCGATTGGCCCTCTAATAAAGTACTTCGAGATTCTACTTACCAACCCTCTTCCGAAAGCCAAAGGCTAGAAAGATGACAAGAGTTTAAGCTAACACTCTACTGATTCAGCCAAGGAAGAGAGAGTGTCCAACACCCAAAAGAAAAAAAAAGAAAAAAGGATATAGTGTTATGTGGTTTGGCTATTGGAGAAAAAGAACAAGGATGATTCAGTCTCTATGTAAAATCGATTAAAGAAAAAATGAGAGAAGGGTTAGAGAAATAGTGAGGAAGGAAAAGAAGAGATGGTCATAAGAAGTGTCAAAATTTTGGCTAATACCATGAAGGAGATGAACAACAAGAGGGACTTGTTTTTTGGTAACCAAGGGAAAAGATTGGAAGGTAAGCACCAAAATGTTAAAAGAATAGAGATAGCTATGGAAAAGATGAAAAGAAGAAAGGAGAATTGCTCTCAAATGGTCTCGGTTATAGGTAAGGAAACAGCGGTACCAAATGAACAAAGAAAAGACTTTAAAAAAGAAAGCAAAAGCCCCTCAAAATGCCTAATAAAATTCGGCACACTTCCTTACCAAAACTGATTTCATCTTTGCCAAAAAGATGCATGTTGACCAAAAAAATTCCTTCCCTTGGCAACTCCTAAAATTCAGCCAACATGTTCCCTTCTCTTACCTTTTTCCTTCATTTGTTTCCGTCATTTTCCCTAGTCTTCCTCCTTAACATATTCCTTAGCCATCTTTCCATCAATAAAAATTCTTCCTTATCATAATAAAGTCATGACCTATACATGGAAGAGAAGCACAAAAATTACTCAAAAATGCAATAGATGGGATTCGAACCTCAGGCCATTAGTACATTCCACATGCCACTTTCCACCTTTACCAATAGACTCCTTGTGCTAGCAAAATGCACACTTATTTCCTTAAGTCTTGATGCCCCTTAGCTTCTCCCCCTTAAGTGCATAAACACAGATATTTACCTATAGCCTAACTTGAACCTAGAACTTGCTAGAAGTCTCGTAACTTTCCAAAATCACCTTCTTAATAAGTCTAACTCGAAATAATGTAGTTCTTTTGTTCTAAAAAAATTCAAACACTCCTACGCCCAAGGCCTATTGGGCCCAATTTACTAGACCTAATTTCAGGTCGTTACAGCATATGTCACTTGTATGCTATGCAACCCAGCCCAACCTCACTATCCATCCAAACACCCGTGGCATTATGCCACTGTGGTTCTTGACCACTCATGATAATAGTCACTCGTGACAAAGTCACTGAAATATATATAATCATGGGGACAACCCACTGTTGTCTTAGACCACCGTGACGATCTCTGATAAATTTATGCTTACGTGGGGCCAACCCACTGTGGTCTTAAACCACCAAGACAAGTCACTGAAGTATATATGTGGTTTCAACCACTGTGGTTCTTAGACCACCATGACCATAGTCATTTAATTCACACTTCCCCTTTCATTCAATCCCGTGCCCATGCTCATGTCATCATGCTAAATATAAATGCAACATGCTCTCAATGTGCAACATTTAATTATTACATATAGGCATATAATCAGAAATATCATAATAGAAGAACTTACCCGGTGTCTCCAACCTTACTCGCAAGGGTATCTTGACTATCAAACTAGTCATTTCGGCTTTCAACCAATACAATTAATAACACAACAACAAGAAATGTGAGAGTAATGCACACCTGATAATACGTAACACTAAGCTTTCTATGTCGATGCTTTCACTAGTAGGAACAACAGCTATTTGCCTATCCGAGGCAGACGTTGGCTCTCTACCACAGCCTGGTAGAAAATCTTGAACCACCGACACAGTACGCCTCTTAAACTTAGGGGTAGGGATTACGGACACACTTCCCTCGGTTTGACTTACACTTGCATCCATGGCGAATCTTTGATCAGTGCACAAGGAGGCGTAGATTGACTAATAACGGAATTTGGTTAAGGCATATCACAATTGAAAGGAATGAAGTACCAAGAAATCACAAGATGGCCCCTTACCTTATGAACCTGAATGGAATGATCCGATTCGGCAAACAACAACCCCCCTGCTTTAGACTACAAACACTCAGCTACAGGAGTTTCCCTGAGTGTCGTCCCAAAATGAGAAAAGGAGAAGGGAAAAGAGATTAGTCGCAAACCATAAATCATGAGCAACATAGCCGTTTTGCTATAGTCAAGTAGAACCGAAAAGAAGTGGCCCTTACCTAGGTAAATGATGAACTACACCACAACTAATTCGCCCTCGAATCAGAGATGAGTTGTGAAAGAAACAGAAGTTTAGCCTAGCAGTCCCAGATAGCCCTTGAGTATTCGGTTAACCAAAAAAAGAGATTTAAAGAAAGAAAAAGTATCACATGGTATTACCTTACATTATTGATGATGAAAACGAAGATAGATTTGGTAGAAAAGAGTAGCCCCTCATATCTTAGGCTTTATGAGATGTATCGATTTGCATTGACAAAGAACCAGAGGTTCGGTTAGTGAAGAAGGATATAGAGAATAGAGAAGAGAAGAGAAGGGAGACGAAAGAAAAGATTCGGCTTTTAACAAAAGAGAGAAAAGAGATTCATTACCTTCAATAGTTGAATAATAGGGTGAACCCGACTCACTTTACCCAAGGTACTATTTGGCTTAAGAGAGAAAGAAAAGATGTCAGTGGAGATGGTGTAAGGTTTCGGCTCAAGAAGAAGAAGTAGAGGAGAGAAGGGTTTCGGCCAAGAGAATCAAAGAAAGTAGAAGGAAAAAGAGAATGCAAAGAGAGGTGTTATGAACAAGGGAAGGTTCAGCTAAGGAGAAATAGAGTGTAGAAATGAGTATGAAACAAAAGAAGAAGAAAGTTTCATAAGCAAGAAACTGAAATAGTGAGGAGGGATTCGGCTAGCAACCACAAAGATGATTCGGTTCTAGAGAGGATGGAAGAGAAAAGAAATGCTTGACAAGAGGTAGAGTACTTGCCGACAATGAAGGAGGTTAAGGACTTTTGGCACTTACAAGGAATAGGCTATCCGAAATGAATCTGAAAAGTGCTCTCATTCACAACGGCACATACTCACTCCCTAAACCGAAAATGCCAACAAGACTCTCCTCAAAACAAAGCAATTTCGGGACACACCTCTAGCTAGCACCAAATTGAATTCTCCCCCTTCAAGTTTCCCACATTCAGCCATCACCTACTTTTCTCCTACTTCCACTCCCCTCCATCAGTTTGAATCGGTTTGCCCCATTCAAACACCAAGATCACCTCATGGCCACTCATTCAAAATCTTTGACTCATTCAACCAACCACCATGAAGAGTCCAGCTGAATACCAACACTTTAGCTCCCTAGGCACAAAAAATAAGCTCCTGAATGCTGCTGACGAGACTCAAACTCCTTCCCCTTACTGTTCCCTTGTGATGCCACTTCCCTATACCTTATATGCCGCCTTCTTGCCACTCCACCACATCTCTTATTGTGTCAAAAAACACAAGAGATTATCCATAAGACCTGCTTCAACCAGCTCCCTCCTAAAGTGCCTAAAAACAAAATTTTCACCAAGGCTCAAGCTTAACCCCGAGCCTTCTTGGGACCCCAAAACACACAAAATTAACAAACAAAACATGGCAAACACATAGAGACATAAAATACGGAGCCCCTAATTCCTGGATGCTACAGTTCTACCCCCTTAAAGAAATTTCGGCCCCAAAATTTACCTAGTCAAAAGAGGTGAGGGTAATGCTATCGCATCACATCCTCTGGCTCCCACGTAACTTCCTCTGAACCGTGATTTCGCCACAACACTATAACTGATAGAACTGTCTTTCTTTTCAATACCCTAACATCTCGATCCAAGATCTGAACTTGTTCCTCCTCAAAAGATAAATCAGGTCTTACTTCAATTTCTTCCACCAGCACTACGTGAGATAGATCTGAACGGTGGCACCTTAACACCGAGACATGTAATACATCATATATCTGCCTCAACTCTGGAGGTAACTCGAGCTGATAAGCTACTGGTCCCACATGCTTCAACACTCGATAAGGCCGGATGAACCTGGGGCTCAACTTGCCCTTCCGTCCAAACCTCAAAACTTTCTTCCACGGTGAAACTTTCAGAAAAACCCGATCACCCATTACAAATTCTATATTCTTGTGGTTCAGACCCGCATAAGATTTTTGCCTGTCGGAAGCTTCCTTCAACCGAGTCCAAATCAACTTAACTTTTCCCTCTGTCTCTGAAACCAATCCTGGACCCAATAACTGACGCTCCCCAACTCTATCCAGCAAGTAGGAGTATGACACCTCCGACCATACAACGCTTCATAGGGTGCCACCTGAATACTGGATTGGTAGTTGTTGTTGTATGCGAATTCTGCCAACGGTAGAAAATCCTCCCAACTACCCCCGAAATCGATAATACAGCCTCTCAACATGTCTTCCAAGATCTAAATTACCCTCTTAGACTGACCATCAGTCTGTGGATGAAACACTGTGCTACAGTCCAGTCTTGTACCCAATGCTTGATGTAACGCCTTCCAAAACCACGATGTAAACCTAGGGTCTCTGTCTGATATGATCGACACAGGTACCCCAGGCAACCTCACAATTTCTGCTACATACAACTTGGCTAACTTCTGTAAGAAGTAATCAACACGAACCAATATGAAATTAGCGGACTTTGTCAACTGATCCACAATTACCCACACTGGATCTTTCTTCGTAGGTGTAAGGGGTAGCCCACTAACAAAGTCCATCGTTATCCTTTCCAACTTTCAAAGTGAAATCTTCACTGGCTATAGCAACCCTGAAGGCAATTGGTATTCCGCCTTCACCTGCTGACATGTCAAGCACTTACCCACAAACTCGGTAACTTTTTGCTTCAGACTTGGCCACCAAAACTATTCTCACAAATCCCGATACATCTTACTCCCTCCAGGATACATAGCGTATAGACTACTATGCACTTCCTGTAGAATCTTCTGCCTCAACTCAAAATCCTTCGGCATACAAGCCTTTCCTCGAAGGCACAAAACCCCATCATCGTTCACACTAAAATTTTCTGTTTCACCACCTGCCACTAGCTAAAATTTATCACTTAGCGATTCATCAGACAACTGCTTCTCTCTAACTTGATTGACCTAAGAAGGCTTCACTTGAAGTTCAGCTAGTAAACTCCCATCATCATACAAGCTGAGATGAGCAAACATTGTCCTCAAGTCCAATATTACCTTACGGCTCAATGCATCTACCACAACGTTAGCTTTATCCGGATGGTACTCGATTGAACAATCATAATCTTTCAACAACTCAATCCACCTCCGCTGCCTTAAATTCAACTCCTTCTAGGCAAGGAGATACTTCAGGTTCTTGTGGTTTGTGTAGATAATGGACTTCTCCCCATACAGGTAGTGTCTCTAGACTTTCAGAGCGAACACTACCGTAGCTAACTCCAAATCATGTGTGGGATAATTCACTTCATGCGATCTCAACTGCCGAGATGCATATGCTACCACCTTTCCCTCTTGCATCAACACACATCCTAACCTCGTAATGCGACGATCACAAGAGACACAAACTCCTTCCTAGGCTCAGGCTGAACCAACACTGGTGCCTCAGTCAAAATCCTCTACAGCTTCTCAAAGCTTTCTTGCTATTTATCTGACCAGACAAACGGTACCCCTTTTCATAACAACTTTGTTAACGGTGCAGCTATTAGTGAAAACCCCTCAACAAACCTTCTGTAGTACCCAGCCAAACTAAGAAAACTTTAAATTTTTGCCACAAACTTAGGTGGTTTCCAGTCTAACACAGCTTTAATTTTCCAGGGATCAACCCTAATTCCTTCAGTAGACACAACATGTCCTAGAAAGGTAGCTTCTTTCAACCAGAATTCATACTTACTGAATTTGGCGTACAACTATTTTTCTCTCATAATCTGCAGAACCACCCGAAGATGTGAATCGTGTTCCTCTTCTGAACTTGAATAGACCAAAATATCATCTATGAACACCATGAGAAACCGATCCAGATAGGGTTAGAATACCCAGTTCATCATGTCCATAAACGCAGCTAGTGAATTCGTCAACCCAAATGGCATCACTAAGAACTCATAGTGACCATAATGAGTTCAAAAAGCGGTCTTTTGAATATCTACCTCCTTGACCTTAAGCTGGTGATAACCTCACCTCAAGTCTATCTTTGAAAAGACCGAAGCGCCTTCTGGAAAACATCAGAGAATTCCTTCACTGTTTTGACATCCTTTATAGTTAACTCCTTGGCCTCTAGAGCACTGATAAAAGTTAAGAAAGCCTTGCATCCTTTTTGATGCGAATCTAGTCGCATCATGGTTCGACTCCATCCGATGCCATCGAGAGTGGCCTAAGCTCGAGGGGCCAAAGTGCAAAATGAAACTGATTCCAGCTATTTGAACAGATCCAACTAAATTGAACTCTTTATTTAATTTTCAGCTTTGCATTTAGTTTGCATTTAAAATACTTACATTTAAGCATCTTAGTTCAATAAATAGTTGCTGGTCATTAATTCAACTCAACTTAGTTTAATTAATTGAGTTCTTTTAGTGAATTTAATAGTTGTGTCTTTAATTAATCTAGTTACTAGGTTAATTTATTGATGCATGAGTTAAGTTCATTTAATGTTGTTTTTAATCTAGTTACCGTGATGTTTTAATGAAGCTCGAGTTAAGTTAATTTAATAAGAGGCTTATTAATTAATCTAGTTACTAGGATGTTTTAATGAAGCATGAGTTTAAGTTAATTTAATTTCGCTTCCATAAATTAAATAGTTGTTTGCATTAATTGAAGTCTTAACTTTTAGTTCATTTAATAAAGTCAAATGTTTAATGTGTTTAAGTTAAAGTAGTGTTTAAATGTGATTAATTTGTTTGTTTAATGTGTTTGAATGTAGGAAACTCTTCACTACACTCAAGGGATGTTACTAAGAGTTGATGTGACTTATCAGTGAAAACAGTTACACACTTGGGGAAGTTTTATTTAACATTAAAGGAGTCATTATGATCATTGATGGAAGCATTACATCTCCATTAAATTCAGCAGCAACCTATTCATCTTCCATAACCATTTGAGGCTTAAAAGATCACACAAGAGTTACAACTTCTCATTGTTATCGTGACCATTCGGCTACTAAGAAACCATGAAACCAAGCATTCAAATACATTGAAATCAGCTCATTTGGAGTCATCAAATTGCTGTTATTTTGCTGGAGGAATTCAAGAGTTTTTACCTATTGATTAGCCATTTAATTGCATATTAAAGTTGAATTCAATTGTCTCTTCAGCTAACCACATGTAAGCACTATATATACCTGTTATTACTTTGTAAAAAAGGAATTTTTTAAGACTTTTGATCATTAATCATATCATATGGACTTTTGTTCATTCGAGTGAGTTATCTTCTCTTCGTTTTCGTATGAGTTTTGTTTTTGACTTATCAAGGTTGCTTGTGGCGTCAAACGTTTTTCTTCCATTCAATTATACCATTGGTTCTTACTTCGCTAAGTAACGGGTCTTTGGTCCATCATCGACTAACCATCTTCCACCTTAAATGCTATAGAAACTGGGTTGACACATACTTGTGTTGAATAGTTTCTGGTTTAAGTTCTTTAATCCATTCCCACCAAAACATCATCTATCTTTTATCCATTTTTCTTTCATCATAAAATCGAACCTATCCTTCTCCATATCTAAATCATTCCCACACTTAAACACCTCCATTCCTAACTTAACCCAACTTTTAAACAAATTCACTTAAGCTTCCGCGAACTCATCCGTATTTCCCTATTATTTCCCGAAAGGCTTATCTCCTCCTCGTAGACGATTGGGCAACTCAAATATGTTTCAACTCATCCTGAGACGGATCTTATCATTTGGTATCAGAGCTAGAAAATGAGGAGCTACGGTGAACATCGTAAATCTGAAGTAAGTGCGTAAATTCAAAAAAAAAATTGAAAAAAAAACAAGTTGTATTTCATTTCTTTTGTATTCATCTTTTACATTTGAAGTGGAAAAAAATAAAAAAAAATAAAAAGAGAAAAAATACGAAAAAAAAGAAGAAAAAAAAAGAAGTGAAGTTTTCTTTTGAAAGTTTGGCAAGTACTTGTTGTTTCTAGTCTCATCTTCTTACCCCGATCTTCACAGAAAAAAATTTTCTACCATCATTTGGTATTTTTTCTTTTCACCCAACGGCACCCACCCTTACTCCATTTGCCTTTTCCTTCTTTTAGCCTACCCGATACCCAACGTCAACCCTTTGTTAACCAAGTTTGAAGTCACCTCAGTCAGAATAAGTCTTCAAACGGCAATCTAAATTGTGAGAGTGAGAGAGAGCGGTAAAAGGCACAAGTGCTACATTAGAGAAAAGCCTTATACGAGTGAAACATGAGTGTGAGCAATTTTTCTTTGCGAGTGACTTGTGAGAATTTTATGGTGAGGATTTAATTTTCTATTTAATTCTTTTTGAAAGTCTTTCTTTTTAGAAAATAAACATGAATCAAGAAGTGTTCTCAGAGTCTAAATATCAATATTTGTTGAACAGAATGCAAAGAGTCATGAATACCAAGTTTGACAAGTTGTATAAGCGATTGGATCGAATTGAGGAACGAGACCAGTAAGAGCAACTTTCTTCAAATCAAAGGACGGAGTCAAGGTCGTCTCAAAGACACACTTTAGAAGAACATTCAAGGAGAGACTGTTACCAAGATTCTTATTACTCAAAAAGTTTGAGACGGTATGAATCAAACCACAAATTTGAAACTTTTCAAAGTTATCAACGAGGAAGTGAACGTGGTTCATATGCGTCCAAGTATTCCTCTATGAAAGATCGATCTTGAACTAGTTCAAATTGTGATTCTTATTCGACGAAGGATTCAAGGCGAAGCAAAGCAAAGTTTGAAGCCTACTATGGTGACGAACAAGAAGAAAGTACGAGTTACTCATCTTATGAATCAAAGATGTCGAGCACGAAGGATTTTTCGCGAAGTATTGATCATGATATCTATAAGAACATCGCTTCGATGTTAGAATCAATTCCTTGTATTTTTTATTCTTTTGAATCATCCTCTTGTTGTAATCAAATGAAAAGAAAAATCAAATGAAAAGAAAAGAGAAAGAACAAAAGAAATTGAAAAGAGTTCAAAGAAAAGAAAATAAAAATGAGAGTGAACAAAAAGAAGTTGAAAAAGAAGAAAAAGAATTTGAAAAAGAAAAACATGTTCAAAAAGCAAGAAAAGAAATTGAGATAGAAAAAGAAGTGAAAGAACAATATGAGCGAGAAAAAGAGTGAGTTGATTTAACTAACTCATTTGAAGTTTATTCTTCATTTGTTTCTTCATTTCAGGTTCCCGAAGGACCGAAAGATGTTTTTCAACTTCAATACCTCCCGAAAGAATGACGCTTTCAAATGATCGAAAAAGGTAAGGTTGAAAGTGAAATTGAACCACCTACACCGGAAGGTAAGGAAGGTAAGTGTCCCAAATCGTGTTTGTCTCCACCAAATTTTTCTAATGTTTGTGATTATGTGGATAATAACGTTGATTGCCATCCTTCGATCATTTTTGATGTTTTAGATGATGGTAATGCGAGTTTATCTCATGAAAATCAATGCGATGCAAAATATGAAGGTGGAGAGACGCAAATCCAACAATTACAAGACGCAAGTATGATGATGACTTTTCTTTTAATCCCCATTTGTTTGATTGTGGATATTATGAGATTTGTTCATTGTCAAATACTAAATCGTTGAGTTTTTGTAAATCGATTTTGAAACATGTTAAGAGATTTGATAGTTCGATTTTGAGTTTGCACAATTCCTATTGGTTTAACATGTTTGATTTTTCTAAACCTTTGTCACGTCTTGAATTTAATAATCAAAATCACATTTTTAAACTGGAATATGTTTTGTACCATCTGGTATGTCTTGTTGGAAAATCAAGCAACGGCAATTATGCTTGAAAAATTTCAATCATTTTGGAAATTGGTTCTTGGATAAGGTAATGAATTTTGTTCAATTTGTCTTCAAATTTTATTCATTCCTTAAACAATTTTTATGGTTGTATTTGAAATTCACTTTCCATTTGAAAATGGTTGAATTGAACATGAAGCTTGATTACACTACTTGGCGGTGGAGAAGGTTGTGTTGTTTCGATCAAGGTAAGACTAATCTTTATTTTTCCGAGAATAAAGGTAAGTCTTCCAAACTGCTGATGCATTTTTGCTCTCTCCGGATTGTGATAAGCTTTATGCTGTTTATTATGTTTTTGCCAAACATTTAGATCATGTTAAGATTAATCGTTCTATTTTGCCCGATTGTGATCTATATGTTTCAATGAATGATGATGGATTTTGAGTTTGATAATTTTGATAATTTTCATGTGAAAGAATCCATATTAAGCGTCACATGTGTGATCCATGTAAAATTTTGAGATGTCTTTGTTCTCTTGGCTGTTGATAGAACACTTGATGTCTGGTTTTTATCATTTAGATCATGAAATGTTTGAACGCCTTATCCTGCTTTAATGATGGTCTACTTGTTGACAAAAAGAATTTTATGTTTGATAATTTTTGTTCATGTGCGTGTGATTACATATGTTGTTCAATGCAAGATTTGGATGATTACTTTCGAGTGCCATATGCATTTTCTCTACTATCTGCTTGTGATGAATATATCTATCATTTAATGTGTTACTCACATGTTGATTTTGACTTTTGGAATCTGTTTAAAGTGTATGCATACCATGAAACTTATCCAATTCAGATTCAAATATTTGATAAGGCTTTATTCCTTTTGTATGATAATGTGATTGTAACACCCCAAACCCGGTCAACACACCACGACCGAATCTGGTATGCTACAGGGAAAAACGATTTTGAGAGGTTTAGGCTTAAGTTTAAAAGTTTGATGGAAACACTTCGCTAAATTGTGTATTTGAAGAAAAACTTGAGCAGGCTTGATTAAAATCTGATGATGTAATTGAAACCCCGAAAATTTTAAAACCTTAATCAAATGTGTAGGTAAAGCAAGTTTATCTCATTTAGAAGTTTAAGTTGTTTCTTATTATTACTAAAACATTTTGACTTAGTAGAAAATCGAGTTTAAGTTAGAAAACATTTGAGTTCTCTTTATCCCAAATCATAGTGTGATACCCGATGGTATAGTTTAAAACATCTCGATTTGTAGTTTTGAAATTGTTGTCCTTCCAAGTTTTAGCAAATTTTAACCCAATTAACTTGTTAAGGCATATTAAAAATCTACTTTAAGCATAAACATAGCAAAACATAATTTTAAAGGCCATTTACAAACCAAAATTTTACCAAATAGTAATAAATAAGCTTAAGTACCAAATTTTATAAAAGTCTTAGCAAATCCTTATTTAAGCATGGCATGAGCACCTCGAGTCCATCCGGCCCATGTCCGCGCCTAAGTGTCACCAAATGTCAAAGGAGAGAGTGAGTCGCAAGACTCAAAGTATAAATCCCTCCCGATAATACAACATGCTAACACACATCATAGCAAAGCAATACAATTAATGCACCTGCTCCTAACCATCCATTACACCTTTTCTACCCCGTGGTACCAAACCACCGGTGATGCTAAACCACCGTGACCCAAAGTCACGATATCCATAATGTGGTGCCAAACCACTAGTGACCCAAGTCACGAATAATCCAATGATGGGGCCAACCCATCGTGTGATACCAAATCACTAGCGACAATCCCATACCTCATAAGTGGGCCAACCCACGGTGGTGTCAAACCACGAGGACGAGTCGCAATGAGGTGCCAAACCTCCGTGTCCCAAAGGCACAGTGTGATACTAAATCACCGTGACCGTAGTCACAAATTCGATGATGGGGCCAACCCATCGTGTGATACCAAATCATGGCGTCAATCCTATATAATCAATCTGTGGGGCCCACCGTGGTACTAAACCACTGGGACGAGACGCGAGGTGCCAAACCTCTGGTGACCCAAAGTCACAAAATATCATTTGTGGTACCAAACCACCGGAGGTGCTAAACCACGGTGTCCCAAAGACACAAAGGTCCCAAAGACACGGATATCATACTCCCCCTCCTCTCATATTACCCATACATGTCATAATCGACTCATGTACAATATGCAAATCATGTAATTCATGCCAACATGTCCAATATTGCATCTTATAGCACATATACCATGGACCATAATATTAGATGTATCAACAATAGAACTCACAAAGCTACAGACTTACCCGAATCAGGATCATACCCTATCGGTATCAAGACAATCATCACTGCTTCACTTGTTACAACACAAAGTTATTAACTTATTACTAAAAAATTAGTGTGTTAGCTTACACACCGAAATAGCTAAGATTTTTATCCTAAGAATCGGCCTATGTCCCTTGATCACCTCGACAACCCCGATCCTACAATCGCCAACGAGGGATTAACACTTAAACCATTCGCCAAAACCATTTAAACCAAAGGGTATATCGATTAACCCTTACCTTAGACTTGCTTTGGTTTTCTACCAAATTGAACCAACAATGGTTCTTCCACAATCGGCCTCACCCTAGAAAGAAAATGGTTAATCCTTAATGACTTCACTTAACAAAGACTAAATGAATAGTCTAAAAGAAACTACTCTTACCACCACTTACCGCTTGCTTATCGATAAATAAGGCTCCTCCCACTTGTTCCCAAAATCGGATATCCTATAAAGAAATTGGTTTACACATTAGATCAATATCCTTCAACCAATAACAAAATCGGCCTTTATCTAAACCACAAAATATAAGAACGAGAGAGAGAAAAATGGCCATTCTACCAAGCTCTTACCCACTACCACCATTGAAAACAAGCACCCAACAACAACCAATATTCGCCAACAAAACACCACTAGAGAGAAGAAAGATTCGCCTAGATATTAACACTCCTACTTTCGGCTTTGTGTGAACAGAAAAGAGAGTATAGATGAGAAGAAATGGGTTGATATTCGCCAGAATCAAAATGGAAAGAGAAGAAATAGAAGCACCTTCGGTTCTTTCTTGGAAAAGAAAAAGAAATGGAGAAGAAAGTTTTGGGGAGACTTTCGCTATCAAGGTTTCAAAAGAGAAAAGATGAAAGTGGGATGCTAGGTTCTTTTGTTCAAGTGAAGAAAGAGAAGAAGAAACAAGGCAAAATCGGCAACACAAGTGTTTTGGGTTTTGCCCAAGAAAAGAAAAATATGAGCCTAAAAGGAGAGTCAAAGAAGCTAGTTTAGGCTCAAGTTGAAGAGAAAACAAAATGCTGGTTTCGGTTTTGGCAATAAGCTACTTGAACATTCGGTTAAAGGAGAAAAAGAGAAGAAGTATTTTGAGGTTTTTGCTAGCTTTTGACTAAAAGAAAATTGGCTTCCTTAAAAAGTTTGTGACCGAAAATGCACATTAGCCAAAGGCAAATTCGGCACACCCCTACTACACCAAAACCGGCCACTCATTTCCCTCTCCCAAAATCTCTCCAAATCCGGCCAAACTCCCCCCAAACACTCCCAAGCCACTAATTCAAATTACCTTGACCAAGTCCTCCTCCACAATTTGCTCTCCACCCATCATTCAAATAGGAAGACTTAGTCCAAGGTAGAGTTTGAACTGCCTACAACTCCTCCCCTCCATGCCGTCATAATGGAACAAAAATGTGGGATTTTCGCAGCTTGAACCCAGGACATCCTCCCTTGCAATTGACGCCAACCACAAACTCCAAGTTGCGCATGCTTTGCCACTTTGCTAGCTCATCACTTGTGCAACAATTCACCAAATAAAATACATAAGACCCAGCTCCTTCAGCCCCTATCTCATAAAGCCCAAAACAAAAATTTTTCCTACCACTCGAGCTTACCCCTAGCTTATAACTGAGCCCCAACATCATCGAAATAACAACATAGCACATCAAGCACATGCAAGAAAGCCAAAATAAAATAGCCCCTAACCCGGGATATTACGCTTCTACCCCTTAAAATAATTTCGACCTCGAAATTACCTCGATCGTAAGAGTTCATGTATTGTTGTCTCATTATCTCTTCGGGTTCCCACGTAGCTTCTTCCACGCCATGATTCCGCCAAAGAACCTTAACCAAAGGCAGAAACTTCCTACGCAGAACCTTCACATCCCGATCTAAAATCTGTACAGGCTCTTCCTCCATGGTCAAATTTGGGTTTACCTCAATCTCTCCCATTGCTACCACATACGATGGATCTGAACGATATCGCTTAAGCATCGACACGTGGAACACGTCGTGAATCTGACTTAGCTCTGCTGGCAACTCGAGCTGATATGCAATTGGTCCCACTCGTCTCAGTACCTTATACGGCCCAATAAACCTCGGACTTAGCTTGCCTTTTCTCTAACCTTAATACTTTATTCCACGGTGAGACCTTCGAAAAACTTGATCTCCCACAAGAAATTCAATATCTCTCGCTTAAGATCGGCATAGGACTTCTGCGGCCTCAAGCTTTCTTCAATCGAGCTCAATCAACATAACCTTGTCTTGGTCTCAAAGAACCAACTCGCCCCAACAAGCGACGCTCACTTAACTCGTCCAACAAGTAGGTGAGCGACACTTCCTACCGCATAACGCCTCATATGGTGCCATCTTGATGCTTGCTTGGTAACTATTGTTGTAGGCGAACTTCGCCTAATGGTAGGTACTCCTCCCAACTACCCTCAAGTCCAATACACAACCTCGTAACATGTCCTCCAAGATCAGATAACCCTTTCCGATCGCCGTCGATCTGTGGATGAAATGTTGTCTTGAAATCAACCGCTGCACCGAGCTCGATGCAACGCTTTCCGAACCTTGACGAATTGGGATCCCTATCCGAGATGATCGACATCGGCACCCCGTCGCCTCACTATCTCGACACATACACTTAGCCAACCTCTCAAGTGAGTAATCCACCTCACCGAATAAAATGAGCCGATTTAATCAATCGATCCACAATTACCCAAATCAATCCTTCTTGCTCGGTGTAGCGGTAATCCACCGATTAAATCCATAGTTATCTTTTCCCACTTCCACCGAGGAATCCTCACCGGTCAAGCAACCTCGACGGCAATCGATGCTCACCTTGACCACCGACATGTCGACACTTCCTACAAACTCGCACTTCCTTTTTCGGACACCGCCGTAATCGTTCTCTCGAGATCCCTATACATTTTGCTACCTCCGGGATGCATAGCGTAGGGTCGCTATGTGCATCTCAAGAATCTTTTGCCTTCACTCGGTGTCTCAAAGATACAAGCCTTCCCACGAAAACATAGCACCCCATCACTAGACAAATCAGAACCCTCCAAACCATCATTCTGCACTTGTGTCCTCTGCGCACTCAAAACCTCATCCATCAACTGTTTTTTTTTTAATCTGCTCAACCCAAGTAGGCTTAACTCGCAACTCCGCGAGAATACTCCGTCGTCATACAAACTCAAGTGGGCAAACAACGCTCTTAAATCAAACAACCTTACGGCTCAATGCGTCGCCACAACGTTAGCCTTGCCCAGATGATACTCAATTGAGCAACGAGTCTTTCAAAGACTCAACCCATCTGCTGTGCTCGATTCAAATCTTCCGAGTCAAAAGGTACTTCAACTCTTATGATCCGAATAGACTATCGATCTCTCTCAGACAAGTAATGCCTCCATATCTTCAAGGCAAAGACTATGGCCGCTTAACTCCAGATCGTATGTTGGATAATTTACCTCATGTGGCCTCAATTGCCGAGATGCGTAAGCCACAACCTTCCTTCTTGCATCAAGACACAACCCAAACCCAGATGTGATGCATCGCAAGACATCGTGAATTCCTTACCACCTCGGGTTGAATCGTAACCGAGCTTCATCAAAATCTTCTTCAACTTATCGAAGCTCTCCTGCCGCTTCTCGGTCCAAATGAACGGACCCTTTTCTTAATAATTTAGTCATCGGTATTGCGATCAACGAAAACCCTTCTACAAATCTTCTAGTATCCTCGCCAAACCCGTAAAACTTGAATCTCGACATCGACCTAGGCGGCTTCCAATCCAAAACCGCTTCAATCTTTCGAGGATCCACTCTAATCCCCTCAGCCGATACTACATGACCCAAGAACGTCACCTCCCTAAGCCAGAACTCGCATTTACTAAACTTCACATAAAGCTGTTTCTCCCTCAAAATCTGTAATACCACTCGCAAATGCGCATCATGTTCCTCCTCAGTCCTTGAATATACCAAGATGTCATCGATGAAAACCACTACGAACTGATCTAAATACTGTTGGAACACCCTATTCATCATATCCATGAAGGCTCCGGCGCATTAGTCAACCCAAACGGCATAACTAAGAACTCAAAGTGCCCATACCGAGTACAAAATGCCGTCTTGCAGATATCTACCTCCTTCACCTTTAACTGGTGATACCCTGACCTTAAATCAATCTTCGAGAAAATCGACGCACCCTTCAGCTGATCAAACAAATCATCTATCCGAGGCAGTGGATACTTGTTTTTGATCGTCGACTTATTCATTAGCGATAGTCTATACACATCCGCATAGTACCGCTTTTTCTTCTTGACAAAGAGTACCGGCTGCCCTGTGGTGAAACACTTGGCCTGATAAAGCCTCGGTCCAACAATTCCTGGATCTGAGCCTTAAGCTCCACTAACTCCTTAGGCGCCATCCTGTACGGAGCTATAGATACGGGCGCAGTTTTGGGTAACAGATCTATCCCGAACTCTACCTCACGATCTGGTGGCAAACCCGGAAGCTCCTCAGGAAACACATCAACAAATTCCTAATCGTTCGCGAATCTCCACAATGAGACTCTTTAGCCTCCAAGGCATACACATGAACCATATATGCTTCACAGCCCTTTCTGACCATCTTCTCGGCTTTCAGAGCAGATACCACATTGGACAGATAATTTCTCCTATTACCGATCAGAACTACCTCATCACCCTTAGTCGTTGTAACCATGCGCTTAGCGCAATCCAACTTCGCTCGGTACTTAACCACCAATCCATCCCGAGAATCGATCGAACTCCCCAAACGGCGGCTCCATCGGATCGACCACAAACACTACCCTTGGAGTTCTAGAGGTACGCCTCTATACAACTTATCTACAACTACAGAGTGACCTAAAGGGCTTATTACGGTCATCTGCCTAGAAGATATCTCAGAGTCTAAATCCATGGTCTTCACTATGCTACTTGCAACATATGAATGTGTTGAACCCACATCAATCAAAGCAAGAAATGGAGAACCAAAGATTAAAAACGTCTGCTTATGACGTCCGGCATCGTCGCCCTCCTCCTCCTGCCTCGCAGATACACTAGCCCCTACCGTCGGCCTCAGAACTACACGCCTCGCTTGCAAGGCTCCACGGCCCCACTGTAACCATTACCTCCTCGCCATTACCCCGGCCCTCTGCGGTGGTGGTCCGTTATTCCCAGATTGAGTACGACCTTGACTCTGGATCAATCCTAGCCAACTTGCGCGACATCCCTCACACGGTGGTCCAAAGAGCCACACTCAAAACAAATTTTTCCACCGTCCAACATCCTCCCCAATGAGCTTTCCCACAACGGTTACATCAAAGCGGTCCCTCGCTTAGCAAAGAACAAACCTACCCGACTCACTCGCCCACTCGGTCTAGCCCTTTTCTCATGGATTACCCGACGACCGGAAGATCCAAAACTCCTCTTGTGTTCGGTTCTTATCCATGCCTTGCCTCACGACTCTTTAATACCCTCGGCTACCTTCGCTTTTCAACCGTAACGGCAAATTCACGCCCTATCGAGGCGCAATCAACAATCTTAATTAGTCCCATGAGCCATCCTCAAAACGAACACACCTCTCATGTTCAAGAGCCACCATACCCACGCATACCGACTCAACCTCGTAAACACCGCCTCGCACTCGACACGATTTACTCCTCGAACTAACCTCGAAATGCTTTCCGCTTGCTCATTAATGTAGTTAACTCCAACGTACTTTTTCCGATAAGCGACCTGAAATAGTCCCAAGTCGATCTTCCATTGCGGTTATCCCGAACCGTGAGCCACCACTGGTATGACTCATCTCGAAGAAGTGATACTATCCTCTTTAACTTTTCTTCAACCGTCAGGTCTAGATCGTCCATGATCCGCTCTGTCTGATACGATCTGCCTCGAGGAGAGTCGAAATGTATGCTAGTTGCCCAATCGCTCACTTAGGATGATTTCTAACCTTCTGGTAATAATGAGAAAATATGGAAGTGTCATGGAAGCTTTTAAATGAATTTGTTTTAAGAAATGAATTAAGTTAGGAATGGAGGTTTGAGAAATGATGGGAATAAGCTTAGATAATAGGCTCAATTTTATGATGAAGGAAGATGGATAAAAGATAGGTGATATTTTGGTGGAAATGGATTAACGAACTTGAACAAAGAAATGATTTAACACTAGTAAGTGTTACCCCAGTTTCTATAAGGTTCAAGGTGGAAATATGGAAATCAATATGGACCACGACCCGTTATCTAGATAGATAAGAACTGCTGGTATAAGGTTATGGAAGAGAACGATTGACGCCACAAGCAAGCTTGATAAGTCGTAATCGAAACCTGCATTTAAAGATAGAGAGGAGATAACTCACCAAAGAACCAAAGTTCATATATTTTAATTCAAGATTAACCTCCTAAAAATGAAAATTAACAAGTATTTATAGGACTATGAATAGGGCTAGCCGAATGGACATAAATCCCTTAATTTTCTAAGTTTAATTTCAACCATAAAATACTAGAAAATCTAGAATAGAGTCTTTAATGGATGGTGGCTGGATTCAAATGATGGAAGAGCTTTAGACGACTTCTAGAAGTGCCCAAATGCATCCAAAATTAATTAAGCTTTTGGAGTGAAATGCCTCCTTAAATTCGCCATGGAGAATGAATGGGGTGTCTTGAAGATATGAATGGGCGTGCAACTCTCTAGCAAGCCTTGGAAACATCAACGACCACTCAAAACTATTCATGTGCACTCTTGAATGCTGGTCACGCATGGAAGAGTAAATTCAAAGATCTCCTTTAATGCTTCCCCCTTTTGACATTCACGAAGCAATTGTCCCTTTGGCTATTGGTATGTACGAAAATATCAACTTGAATGCATGTTCACTTCTTTAAATTCATCCAACATGTGCCTTAAAGGTCTGTGCACGCATGTTCCACACCTCCAAAAATGCTTTTAATGCCAAAGAACTTAATTAATGTGGTTCCTTTTTCCAAAGACTCAATGAATGTGCCCCCATGCCTTTCATGCATTAATTTTCGTAAGCACTATGCAAAGATATTTAAAGAGCTCCCATGCATGCTTCAACAAGGCATTAATTGGATGCCCCATGCTTCTCCAACAAGGCATTAATTGATGTTCCAGTTGTTGCTCATTAAAGGTGCCGCCCATGCTTCCAACAACTCATTAATTCGCCATGAGGAAGAGTGAAAGGCTCCTTATTAATGTTGGCGAAAATCCCCTAGAGAACACCAAAGTTCAGCACCTTTAATACCTTCTTCATGCCGTCCAATGTATTGAAACTCGAAAGAAATTAATTAACCCATTAGTTAATTAAATCAAGACATTAATTGGGGCAATTAGACACCATAAATTCGCAGCCCTTTAGACACATTAAAAACATGTTTCAACTAGGACAAATTTCATAAGCTTGCATTAAATTCTACTGAAACAAGACAACCTTAAAACATCATTTATTCTTGACAAATTAATTACTTGTATTTAAAAGAGCATAATAAACATTATGAATTAAATCCGACTCATTTATTGAAACTTAATTAAATTCATAATTTAAAGGAAGCTACTAAATTAACTATTATCTTATTTAATTTTAATGCATTAAAATTAAAGAATCACTCAATAAGTCAAGTGAGCTCGAGTGAGCTCAAATTGAGCTAGAATGAGCTAATCCGCTCGATTGGAAAGTGCATGAAGATGCACATGATCTCCACGGTACTTGAAACGATGATTTTGAACTCGTTTGATTTGTAAAACGTTAGGCGCCCGGCGTGCGTATCATCTCTCCCTCTTCAAGACGATTAGTCCTCGAATCGACACATTGATTTTCGAGCAAAATTCATTTTCACTCGATTTTCCTCGATCAAACGGGACGGATGATAATCTCAACACCTGAAAAAGATAAGCATGAGTTAACAAGAGTTGTATCAAACATAATTGTAACCTAAGTATGAACAACACCAAACTAATAATTCGCATGCAAACAGGCATAATCACATTATCGCATAAAATGAACAATGCCTTGCCAAATATTTGGAAATTAATGGAATAAGCTTCATGACATGCATTTGATTCAAAGGGATACCACAAGTCAAAGATTTCACGCTAATAACATGTCAAACGATAGATATATTCGTCACAAGCGTGCAATGAAGAAAACGATAGGCACTCAAAGTTGAACTCCTAAATCTTGAAGTGGACGATATATAAAATCACTCACACATGAATTACAAAATTTATCGTACACAAGAATCTTTTCACAATGAACAAAACGGATAGATCAAAAATAGGCAAAATAGATCGATTAAGCATGTAATGATCTAAATGTTTCACATCAACGAAATCAGCAACGCAAAGCTTTTCACCATCCGAAAGGAGTAAAAACGTGTCAACAAGTTTAGAAATCATACCTTTATGCGTAGAAGGACAAAGATCATTCTTACCTTGTTCAAGCATTACAAACCTTCTCTCCGTAGGCATGTAATATAATTGAAGCTTTGCGTTTGAGTCAACAACTCACAAATGGATTGTAAATCGCAAGTACAACCACAAGATTTGTTTAAGGAACGAATACAAATTAAATAAGAAGTTAACAAATTTCGTTACCTTATTTAAAAGACAAGTATCGAAATGATAGAATTCTTTCAAACATACCACATGATACTTGAATTTTCCATACGACAAATCAGGACATATTCCCGGTTTAAAAACATGTGTTTGATTACTTAAAACAGGATGTGGCATTGGTTTCAAAAAATCAAATTTGTTAAACCAAAAGGAATTATGTAAGTTCAAGATCGAACAATCAAAGCTCTTGATGTGCTTCAAAACAAATTTACAAAAACTCAACGATTCCATGTTGGACAATGAACAATTCTCATAAAACCACAATCAAACAAATGAGAATTAAGAGAAAAGTCATCGCCATACCTTGACGATCTTGCACTCGTTGATTATATGTCTCACCACCGCCACAATTTGTAACGCAATGATTTTCTCGACATAGACTCGCCTTACCATCGCTTAAGTTGTCATAGTTAATCGGAAAATGGCAATCAGTGAAGCTATCCACATAATCACAATTTTAGAAGGATTTGGCGGAGGCGGATCATTTCAAACACTTATCTTCCTTACCTTCCGCAGAGGGCGATTCCATCTTACCTTTTTCAATCAATTGGAAACGTCATTGCAAATCGGGAAGATAGTGAAGTTGATAGTCTTCGTTTGGCTCCTCAAAACCTCAAACGAAGAAATAGAAGAAGAACAGATATCCAAGAGTTAGTCAAAAATCACTCTCTTTTCTTGCTTTTCTTGTTCATTCTTTTCTCTCGATTCTTTTCAACATCTTTTCTTTCTCACTTTCTTTCTCAATGTTTTTCTCAATTTCAATTTTCTTTTCTATTTTTTTGTTCTCACATTCTTTTTCAATGTTTCTTTCTTCATTTTCTTTTTTCTCAATTTCTTTTTCTCTCACAATATCTTTTTCAAATTCTTTCTCTTTTTCTTTTGTACACTCTTTTTCACTTGGATTACAACAAGGAGATGTTTCATAGGAACTGAAAATAGAAGGATTTGACTCTAAGATCGAGGCAATGTTCTCATATATATCAAATGAACTTCTTGATGAAGACGAATCTTGATAGAAGTCTCTTGATCTTGAAGTCGATGATGAATGGGAGTCATGTCGAAATTCTTTTCTTGAATAATCATCAAGATGGGTCTACGAGATGGTCGCCGATCTGTTTCTCGACTCGTTGTAGTGTGCTTTACGTCGAAATTTTTCCTCCGCTTCGGTCCAAACGCCTTTGTATTGGACTTAACTTTTCTCGAGCATTCGGTCCATTTCGCTCACCAAAATTGAAAGTCATCGTGGAAAGTTCTTCTTGAAACATGTTTATTGCTGAAAATTAAAATACGTTATACAAAAGAAAATAGATAGAAAAGAGAAAATACCTTACCACAAAATCCTCACGAGCCACTCAAGAAAGAAAATCACTCACACTCGTGTTTAACTCAGATGATGGCTTTTTCTTTAATGATTTCACTCGTGCCTTTTTCCGCTCTATCTCGTCTCACAAATTGCATTTCGTTTGGAAGACTCATCGTGGCTTGAAGGTCGACTTCAAAGTGGCTAACAAGGAAGATGTCGGTGTAACACCCCAAACCCGTCAATACACCACGGCCGAATCGTATGCTCTGAGAAAAAGGTTTTGGGTGGTTTAAGTTGAAGTCTAGAAGTTTGGTGAAAACACTTAGCGAAATTTTGTATTTTGAGGATAACTCAAGTAGGTTTTGATTGAAAATCTGATGATGTGTTTGAAAACCCAGAAAGTTTTGAATATTTATCCTGTGTGTAGGAAAAACTAGTTTATTTCGTTTTGAAGCTTAAGTTATTTCTTATTGTCACTAAAACATTTATAACTTAGTAGAAAATCATATTTAAGTTAGAAAACCTTTTGAGTTCACTTTATCCCAAGTTATAGTATGATACCCGATGGTATAGTTTAAAACATCATCTTTGAAATTTTGAAAACGTTGTCTTTCCAAGTTTTAGCACATTTCACTCAATTAGTTTGTTAAAGCATATTGAGAATCTACTTAAACATAGCATACCAAAACATAATTTAAGAGGCCATTTACAAACCCAAATATAACAAAATAGAAATAAACCAAATAGTGTACCAAATTTTATAAAAGAAGTCCGAGCAAATCTTTATTTCAAGATGGCATGAGCACCTCGAGTCCATCCGGCTCCATGTCCGCGTCTAAGTGTCACCGAAAAGTCAAAGGAGAGAGTGAGTCGCAAGACTCGGTGCATAAATCCCTCTCCCAGATAACATGCCAACACATATATCATAACGAGAATAATGCAAATCATGCACCTGTTCCTAACCAACCATATCGCTTTTTCTACCCCGTGGTACCAAACCACCGGTGGTGCTAAACCACGGTGACCCAAAGTCACGATATCCATACTTGTGGTACCAAACCACTGTGACCAAGTCACAAATAATCCAATGATGGGGCCAACCCATCGTGTGATACCAAATCACTAGCAACGATCCCATATCTCATAAGTGGGGCCAACCCACGGTGGTGTCAAACCACGTGGACAAGTCGCAATGAGGTGCCAAACCTCCGTGTCCCAAAGACACAATGTGATACCAAATCACCGTGACCGTAGTCACAAATCGATGATGGGGCCAACCCATCGTGTGATACCAAATCATTGGCGTCAATCCCATTTAATCAAGCTCGGGGCCAACCCATCGTGGTACTAAGCCACTGGACGAGACGCCGAGGTGCCAAACCTCCGGTGACCCAAAGTCACAAAACACGTGGTACCAAACCACCGAGGTGCCAAACCTCGGTGTCCCAAAGACACAAGGTCCCAAAGACACGGATATCAAATTTCCCCTCCTCTCATATCACCCAATCACATATCATACTAGATGCAAAATCGTGCAATCATGCTATCATGCTCACATGCTTAATATGACATCTCAATGAACATGCACCCATAATCATAATATCATATCACATAGCTCATATCGGAACGGACTTACCCGAATCCGTATCCATACCTCAATGGGTACCAAATCAGTCAATCACACTGTTTCATTTACACAACGGGTTATTACATTACTAAGTTAGGATAGTGTGTTGGATTACACACCTAAATTAGCGGAGGTTTTAATACTATGAACCGGTCTAAGACCCTCGACCACCCTGACAACTTTGATCCTAAAAACGACCAACCAAAGGGTTAGCACACATATCATCCAGCCATAACCACAGAAATCAAAGGGTATATCGGTTTACCCTTACCTTAACCTGGATTTGGTTTCCTACCAAATCCGAACCCAACAGTGGTTCTTTCAGAAACCGGCTTCAACAATGATTTCTCCTTACACAATCGGCACACCCTGATAAAAGAGCAGTTAATCCCTTAACAACTTGTCTTAAAGAAAACTAAACGAAATCGAATATAGCACTCGTTCTTACCACTACTCACCGCTACTGTAGAAAGAAAACTCCTCAAGAACATTCCTTAGATCCGGATGTCCTATTATAAGAATTGGTTTACAAAAGATTAGCACCTTCCAACAATAACACATTCGGCCAACAACATAATAAGAATCGGCAAGGTGTGAGAAAGAAGAGATGGCCATACTGCCAAGAACTTACCCTCTTAGAAAACCGATTACCCCAAGAATCTAACAGAGGAATAGATTGGCTAATGTGTTTTGGAAAAGAATTGAAATAAAGAGAGATGAGTGGGGGGTCACTTTCGGTTTGAAAGGAAAGAGAAGAATAAGGTGTGTTTAGAAGAAGAACAATTTTAGACTACTATCCTTCAAAAAAGAAGAAAGAAAATGCTAGATTCGCTCAAAGATGATGAAAAACAAAGGCTGGTTTTGTTTAAAAGAAATGGTATGAAACAAAGGGAGAAATCGGCACAAGGTTTATGAAAACAAAAAGAAGAAGTGAGAAGAAAGGGTCTCTAGTTTCGCTTGCATAATGAAGAGAAGAAGGAAGAAACAAGGTATAATTTCGACAACAAGGGTGCTTTGAGGTTTGGTTTAACTCAATTGAAAAGAAAAGGAGGTAGGAGAGGCATTACTTAACAAGGTTTTCAAAAGAGAAAAAGATAATGGGATGCTTGGTTCTGCTAAAACAAAGAGAAAGAAGCAAAACAAAGCAGCAAGCAAATTCGGCAACACTTGGGGTTTGGTTTCAAGGATGAATGGCAAAGAAATGTGGTTTCACTTTAGGCTCTTTGCAAGTGAAGAGCTTGCTAGCTTATGACTAACGAAATCAGCTTGTTCTTTTTGACAAAAAGGTAGGCTTACCAAGGAGAATTTGACCGAAAGGAGAAAAAAAGAATAAAGGTAAAACACACATGCTAAAGGAAAAATTCGGCTCACCCCCACACTAACAACCGCCACTCTTTCCTCCCCCAAACTCTCACCAAATCCGCCAAATCTCCCCATTTACTCTCACACCACCAATTCAAATACTATGACCAAGTCTCCTCCTACAATTGCTCTCCATCCACCGTTTGAATGAGTTGACAAGGTCCAAGCTAGAGTTCAAATTGCCCACAACTCCTCCTCTCCATGCCGTCAAAATGGACGCAAAAGGGTTGGGATTCTTGCGACTTGAACTTAAGACCTCCCCCTTGCAATTGGCGCCACACACATGCTCCAAGTGGCGCATGCCTTGCCACTTTGCTAGCTCCTCATTTGTGTTACAAATTCACTTAAATTAATTATAAACCCCAAAGACCTTGAGCTCCTATCCCTAAAGCCCAAAAACTAAAATTTCACCACCTACCGGGCTCACTCCTAGCCTACAACTAAGTCCCAAAACACCCAAACAACATCATAGCAAGCAATTAATCATGCAACCAATGCCAAAACAAAATAGCCCTTAACTCGGGATATTACGCTTCTACCCTTAAAAGAATTTCGACCTCGAAATTACAGGTCGAGAAGAGTTATGGTATTGTTGTCTCATCATATCCTCGGGTTCCCACGCCGCTTCTTCCATACCATGATTCCGCCAAAGAACCTTAACCAGAGGCACGACTTCCTGCAGAACCTTCACATCTCGATCTAAAATTTGTGCAGCTCTTCTTCCATGGACATATCTGGATTTACCTCGATCTCTTCTCTCGTTACTACATGTGATGGATCGGACGATATCGCCGAAGCATCGAAATGTGGAACACGTCGTGAATCTGACTTAGCTCAGCTGGCAACTTGAGCTGATATGCAACTGGTCCCACTCGTCTTAATACCTTATACGGCCCAATAAACCTCGGACTTAGCTTGCCTTTCTTCCCGAACCTTAATACTTTCTTCCACGGTGAGACCTTCAGAAAACCCGATCTCCACAAAGAAATTCAATATCTCTCCGCTTAAGATCGGCATAGGACTTCGCCGTCCAAGCTTCCTTCAATCGAGCCTGAATCAACTTAACCTTGTCTTCGATCTCAGCAACCAACTCTGGTCCCAATAACTGACGTTCACTTAACTCCATCCAACAAGTAGGTGAACGACACTTCCTACCGTACAACGCCTCATAAGGTGCCATCTTGATGCTCGCTTGGTAGTTGTTGTTGTGGCGAATTCAATAACGGTAGATACTCCTCCCACTACCCTCAAGTCCAAAACACACCCTCGTAGCATATCCTCCAAGATCTCAGATAACCTTTCTAATCGCCCGTCGGTCATGGATGAAATGTCAGTCTTGAAATCTAACAGTGTACCCAGAGCTCGATGCAACGCCTTCGAACCTTGGCGTGAATCTCGGATCCCTATCCGAGATGATCGATCTTGCACCCCGCAAGATCTCACTATCTCGACACATACTGCCTTTGCCAACCTCTGTAGTGAGTAATCCACCCTCACCGGAATAAAGTGAGCTGATTTAGTCAGCCGATCCACAATTACCCAGACTGAATCCTTCTTGCTCGGTGTAAGCGGTAATCCACTGACGAAATCCATAGTTATTCTTTCCCACTTCCATTGTGGAATCTTCACCGTCAAGCAACCCAGAATGAAGCGATGCTCGGCCTTGACCTGGCGACAAGTCGACACCTACCCACAAACTTCGGTCACCTCCTTTTTTGGACCGGCCACGAATCATCCTCCGAGGTCCCTATACATTTTGCTACCTCCGGGATGCATAGCGTAGGGTCGCTATGTGCATCTGAAGAATCTTTTGCCTCAACTCGTAATCTCTTGGCATACAAGCCTTCCCGAAAACCACAAGACCCCATCACTAGACAAGTCAGAACCCTTCAAACCATCATTACGCACTTGTGTCCTCTACGCACTCGTAACCTCATCCAAGAATCGCTTTCTCTACGATCCGCTCAACCCAAGTAGGCTTAACTCAGCTCTCTGCGAATACTCCGTCGTCATACAAACTCAAGTGAGCAAATAACGCCTCAAATCCAAACAACCTTACGGCTCAACGCGTCCGCCACAACGTTAGCCTTGCCGAATGATACTCAATTGAGCAATCGTAGTCTTTCAAAGACTCAATCCATCGGTACCGCCTCGTAATCAAGTCTTTACGAGTCAAGGTACTTCGAACTCTTATGATCCGTATAGACTATCGATCTTTCTCCGTATAAGTAATGCCTTCATATCTTTAAGGCAAATACTACAAATGCTAACTCCAGATCGTGCGTAGGATAATTAACCTCATGTGGCCTCACCGTCGGGATCGTAAGCCACCACCTTCCTTCTTGCATCAAGACACAACCCAATCCGTATGTGATGCATCGCGAGACACTTGTGAATTCCTTACTACCTCGGGTTGAATTAGAATCAAAGCTTGGTCAAAATCTTCTTCAACTTATCAAGCTCTTACATTTGCTTCTCGGTCGCATAAAGCGGAACCCTTTTCTCAATAATTTAGTCATTGGCGGCCGTGATCAACAAGAAACCCTCTACAAATCTTGGTAGCATCCTCGCCAAGCCCGAAAACTCCGAATCTCCACTACCGACTTAGGCGACTTCCAATCCAAAATCGCTTCTATCTTACTTGGGTCCACTCTAATCCCTCAAATTTACACTACATGACCCAAGAATGTCACCTCCACGAGCGAACTCGCATTCTTGAACTTAGATAGAGTTGTTTCACCCTTAGAATCAGTAATACCACCCGTAAATGAGCATCATGCTCCTCCTCGGTCCTTGAGTATACCAAGATGTAAATCGATAAAAACCACCACGAATGATATAGGTAATTGGAACACCCTATTCATCGATCCATGAAAGTGCCGGTGCGTTAGTCAACCCGAACAGCATAACCAAGAACTCAAAATGCCCATACCGAGTACGAAATGTCATCTTACGATATCAGCCTCCTTTACCTTCAACCTGTGATGCCTGGACCTTAGGTCGATCTTCGAGAAAATCGGCGCTTCTTCAAACCGATCAAACAAGTCATCTATCCGAGGTAGTGGATACTTGTTTTTGATCGTCGACTTATTCGGTTAGCGGTAGTCTATGCACATCCGCATAGTACCGTCTTTCTTCTTTACAAAGAGTACCGCGCTCCCAAGGTGAAATACTTGGCCCGATAAAGCCTCGGTCCAACAATTCACAGATTCGAGCCTTAAGCTCCACTAACTCCTTAGGTGCCATCACAGACGGAGCAATGGATCTGGCGCAATTCCAGTAATGAGATCTATTCAACTCTACCTCCGATCCGGTGGCAAACCCAAAGCTCCTCAGAAACACATCCACAAATTCCCTAATCGTCGAACGGTCTCCACAAAGAGACTCCTTAGCCTCCAAGGCATACACATGCACCATATATGCTTGCGACCCTTTCTCGACCATTTTCTCGGCTTTGAGGCGGATACCACATTGGATGAGATAATTTCTCCTATTACCGATTAGAACTACCTCATCACCTCACCGTGCTTTCAGAACCATGCGCTTAGCAGCGCGATCCAACTTCACTGGTACTTAACCACCAATCCATCCCAAAATCGGATCGAACTCCCAAGCGACAGTTCCATCAGTTAGCCTCGAAAGATACCCCTTGGAGTTCTAGAGTGCGCCTCTATACAGTTTATCTACCACTACAGAGTGACCTAGAGGGCTTATTACGGTCATCTGCCTAGAAGATATTTCAGAGTCTAGATCCATGGTCTCCACTATGCTACTTGCAACATACGAGTGTGTTGAACCCACATCAATTAAAGCAGTAAATGGAGAACCAAAATTAGAAACGCACTGTAATGGCGTCCGGTGCGTCGCCCTCCTCTCGGTGCCTCATGACATACACCAACCCCTACCGTCGGCCTCGTAACTACTGCACCTCTGGGTGCTCCACTACCACTGAACTATTACCTCCTCTACCATTACCTCGGCCCCTACGTGGTGGTCCATTATTTCTATCTTGATTATGGCCTCGATTCTCTGATGAATCCTAGCTAACTTGCGCAGACAAATTTCACACCTGATGGTCCAAATGAGCCACACTCAAAACAATCTCTACCATCACCCAACATCCTCCCAAAGAGCCTTTCCACAACAGTTACATCACAAGGGTCCCCGCTTAGCAAAGAACAAACCTACCCGACCGATTCGCCCACTCGGTCTAGCCCTCTTCTGCTTGCGATGACACCAAGACCCGGAAGATCCAAAACTCCTTTTGTGGCGGTTTCTATCCATACTCGCCTCACAGACTCTTTAATGCCCTCGGCAACCTTCGCCTTTTCAACTAGAACCGCAAATTCACGCTCTCATTGGGCGCAATTATCGACCTTAGTTCGTCTCGCAGCCATCCTCGAAGCGAACGCACCTCTCATGCTCGGTAGCCACCATACCCACAGCATATCGACTCGACCTCGAAACTCTACCTCGTACTCAAACCACGATTTGCTCCTCGGACTAACCTCGAAATGCTTTCCTCTGCTCATTTATGTAGTTAGCTCACGCGTACTTTCGATAAGCGGCCGGAAATAGTCCCATGTCGGATCTTCATTGCGGTATTATCACGGACCATGAGCCACCACCGGTATGACTCATCTCGAGAAGTGATACGATCCTTCAACTTTTCTTCCATTGTCGGTCTAGATCATCCATGATCCGCCTGTCGCTTCGGCCAATACTCGGCGATGCTAGGAGCAACACCAGACACCGAAAGAATTTAGCCCCATTTGCGAAGTCGCTCGAGCACGATTTCCTAGCTCCCACGCCTCCACCTCCCACTACCCTTTCTAAAACCAGCAAATCGCTTTGTGACATCTGCGTCATCGCCGGTGCTGCTCTCGAACTCACCACCTCCACCGGTGGCGGGCAGGTACCTCATTCTCGAACCACGCCTGAACCTACGGGCTCGAAGCTTGATCATCCTACTGCGACCACATCCCACGACCACGTCCACCTCGGTACTCATGACTAAATCTCGTGCGATTAAAGAATTTTATGTATCATCATTATTCCACCGTGTTTAAAGCAAAGTCTTATGAATTTTTTTAAAGAAGCTTTGTTTTCATGAGTCCTGAGTCCTATTAGTTTCAGTCTCTAAAGTAGTCTTACTAGCCATTCAATCATATCAATCAATATCACAACAAATAGTGCAGGTACTTACAGGCGAACGGTGCGGAGACTCGGTGCCATGCCCTTCAAACCATACTTTTAAAATGTAATACTTGAAAACTATAGTTTTAAAACATTTTGGGCCTCGGGCCACAGTGAAACTTTTGAACTTGGCTCGATACCACAAATGTAACACCCCAAACCGGTCAATACACCACGATAGAATACGGTATCTTATGCGGGAAAAAGGTTTTGGGTGGTTTAAGTTGAAGTCTAGAAGTTTGGTGAAAACACTTAGCGAAATTTTGTATTTTGAGGATAACTCAAGTAGGTTTTGATTGAAAATCGATGATGTGTTTGAAAACCCGAAAGTTTTGAATATTTATCCTGTGTAGGAAAAACTAGTTTATTTTGTTTTGAAGCTTAAGTTATTTCTTATTGTCACTAAAACATTTATGACTTAGTAGAAAATCATATTTAAGTTAGAAAACCTTTTGAGTTCACTTTATCCCAAGTTATAGTATGATACAGATGGTATAGTTTAAAACATCGTCTTTGAAATTTTGAAAATGTTGTCTTTCCAAGTTTTAGCACATTTCACTCAATTAGTTTGTTAAAGCATATTGAGAATCTACTTAAACATAGCATACCAAAAACATAATTTAAGAGGCCATTTACAAACCCAAATATAACAAAATAGAAATAAACCAGCTAGTGTACCAAATTTTATAAAAGAAGTCCGAGCAAATCTTTATTTCAGTATGGCATGAGCACCTCGAGTCCATCCCGGCTCCATGTCCGCGTCTAAGTGTCACCTGAAATGTAACACCCCAAACCCGGTCAATACACCACGGCCAGAATCTGGTATGCTACTGGGGAAAAGGTTTTGGGTGGTTTAGGTTGAAGTCTAGCGCTTTGGTGGAAGCGTTTAGCAAAATTTTGTATTTGAGGAAAACTTCGATTAGGTTTTGATTAAGAATCGATGATGTATTTGAAAACCGAAAGTTTTGAAAATTTAATCCGATGTGTAGGTAAAACTAATTTATTTCGTTTTGAAGCTTAAGTGATTTCTCATTGTTACTAAAACATTTTTGACTTAATAGAAAATCATAATCAAGTTAGAAGAACCATTTGAATTCACTTTGTGTCCCAAGTTATAGTATGATACAGATGGTATAGTTTAAAACATCATTTTGAAGTTTTAAAACGTTGTCTTTCCAAGTTTTAGCACATTTCACTTAATTGGTTTGTTAAAGCATATTGAAAACCTACTTAAGCGTAACATGTCAAAAACATAATTTAAGAGGCCATTTACAAACCCAAATATAACAAAATAGAAATAAATCACTAGTGTACCAAATTTTTATAAAAGAAGTCAGAGCAATCTTTATTTCAAGTATGGCATGAGCACCTCGAGTCCATCCGGCTCCTGTCTGCGTCTAAGTGTCACTGAAAAGTTAAAGGAGAGAGTGAGTCGCAAGACTCAAGTATAATTCCCTCCCCAGTATAACATGCCAACACACATATCATAACAGAATAATGCAGATAATGCACCCGTTCCTAACCAACCATATCACCTTTTCTACCCCGTGTGGTACCAAACCACTGGTGGTGCCAAACCACTGGTGACCCAAAGTCACGATATCCATACTGTGGTACCAAACCACTTTGGTGACCAAGTCACAAATAATCCAATGATGGGGCCAACCCATCGTGTGATACCAAATCACTAGCGGCGATCCCATATCTCAAAAGTGGGGCCAACCCACGGTGGAATTAACCACGGGGATGAGTCGCAATGAGGTGCCAAACCTCGGTGTCCCAAAGACACAATGTGATACCAAATCACTGGTGACCGTAGTCACAAATCCGGTGATGGGGCCAACCCATCGTGTGATACCAAATCACTGGCGTCAATCCCGTATAATCAACTGTGGGGCCAACCCACTATGGTGCTAAGCCACTGGGACGAGACGCCGAGGTGCCAAACCTCCGTGACCCAAAGTCACAAAATATCATTGTGGTACCAAACCACCGGAGGTGCCAAACCTCCGGTGTCCCAAAGACACAAAGTGTCCCAAAGACACGGATATCATACTCCCCCTCCTCTCATATCACCCAAACACATAACCTACTAGATGCAAAATCGTGCAATCATGCTATCATGCTCACATGCTTAATATGGCATCTCAAAGTATCAACAATCATGATATCATCATCATCACATAACTCATAATGAAACGGACTTACGAATCCGTATCCATACCTCAATGGGTATCGAGATAATCAATCGCCTTTGTTTCACTTACACAACAAAGTTATCACATTATTAAGTTAAGGCGGTGTGTTGGTTTACACACCAATTAGCGAAGGTATTAATCCCTAAAATCGATTTACGTCCCTTGATCACTTCTACAACTCGAACCTACAATCGGCCAACAAATGGATTAACCATCATACCATTCGCCACAAGCATTAAACCAAAAAGGGTTTATCAAATAGTCCTTACCTTGCAAGCGTTTGGCTTCCTACCAAACTCGAACCACAAAGGTTTCTCTTTTACAAACGGCCTCCACCTAAAAAGAAAATCCATTAATCCATTGAGACTTGCTTTAGCGAGGCTAAAAGAATGGACTAACAAAATACTCCTCTTACCACCACTTAACAATCGGCTAAAAGAGTTGGAAGACTCCTCTTGATTATTTCCAAAGTCCAAAGACCCTATCTGAAAAGATTAAACAAGAAGTTAACACCTTTTAACCAATACCGATATCACCCTTAACATACCAAGAATTGGTAAAATACCGAGAAAGAGAAATGGCCATTCGCCAACACTTACCCACTACCAATCGATTGAAACCGCACCTAACAACACCCGATATTCGGCCAATACCAAGGAAGGTTTGGCTAACACCCTTAATCCCGAAAAGAAGAGTTTAAAAAGAAAAACAAGGAAGAAAGAGTGCTCTCGGTTTTGAATGAAAGAAGTAGAGGGAAGTATTTGGAGAATGAAGTTTCGGCCTACACCAAAAGAACAAAAGAAAAGGGGAAGTAGGAGAGAAAGAGCTTTCGGCTACAATGACCAAAATCGGCAAGGGCTTGCTTGTGGTAGCTTTCGGTTTAGATGAAAAAGATGGAGGATATAGGTTTTGGTGAAATGTGTTACTGGTCAAAAAGAGAGAAGGCTAGTTTGGTTTACAAGCAACAAGAAGAAAGGGAATGAGAGAGGCATTCTGCTTCTACAAAACAAAAAGAAAAAAAAGTGGAAGCAACAAGCAAATTCGGCTGACACCAATGCTTTGGGTTTCGGTTCAAGAAAAGAAAATATGAGAAGGAAAGAGAGAGTCAAAGGAGCTAATTTCGGCGAGTTGAAAAGAAACAAAATGCTGGTTTTGGTTTCAAAAATGAGAATAGAATGGGAGAGTTTTCTTTGACATTCGACTTACCAACAAAATGACCAAAAAGAGACTTGAGCAATCGGTTGGAAGAGAAAATGAGAAAAGCTTTTGACCAAAAAGGAAAAATCGGCTTAACCAAGGAGAGTTTGTGACTGAAAACACACATGCCCAAGGCACATTCAGCACACTCCAATTACCAACCGGCCACACCTTTCTCTCCCTCCAAACTCTCACCAAATCCGGCCAAATCTCCCCCATTTACTCCCACACCACCAATTCAAATCCCATGACCAAGTCTCCCTCCTACTTTCACTCTCCACCCCTCTTTTGAATGTGAAGACTAAGTCCAAGCTAGAGTTCAAGTTGCCTTCTACCTCTTCCTCCATGCCGTCCAAAATGGGAGCCAAAAGGGGTGGGATTCTCGCGACTTGAACACAAGACCTCCCTTGTAGATGGCGCCACACACACTCTCCATGTGGCGCATGCTTGCCACTTTGCTAGCTCCTCATTTGTGCATTAGATTCACTTAATTTAATTAAAACCCCATCTCCTTGACTCCTATCCCCTAAAGCCCAAAAACAAAAATTTTCCACCTACTCAGGCACACTCCTAGCCTTCATCTAAGCCCCGAAACCATGCAAACAACATAATAGCTCACCAATAACCATGCAAAAATGCCAAAAATAAATTAACCCCCCTAACCCGGGATATTACAGCTTCTACCCCTCTTAAAAATAATTTCGACCTCAAAATTACAGTCAAGAGTTGCGGGTATTCTTTGTCTCATCATATCCTCGGGTTCCCACGCCGCTTCTTCCACGCCATGATTCCGCCAAAGAACCTTAACGAGGCACGAGACTTCTGCGCGCAGAACCTTCACATCCCAATCTAAAATCATGCATGTGCTCTTCCTCCATGGTCATATCTGGATTTACCTCGATCTCTTCTCTTCGCTACCACATGTGACGGATCGGAATGGTAACAAAAGCATCGAAGCGTGGAACACGTCGTGAATCGACTTAGCTCTGCTGGCAACTCGGTGATATGCAATCGTCCCACTCGTCTCGATACCTTATACGCCCAATAAACCTCGGACTAAGCTTGCCTTTCTTCCGAACCTTAATACTTTCTTCCACGGTGAGACCTTCAGAAAACCCGATCTCCCACAAAGAAATTCAATATCTCTCCATTTAAGATCGGCATAGGACTTCGCCGTCAGAAGCTTCCTTCAATCGAGCTCAATCAACTTAACCTTATCTTGGTTTGAGAACCAACTCTGGTCCCAATAAGCGGCGTTCACTTAACTCCGTCCAACAAGTAGGTGAACGACACTTCCTACCGCATAATGCCTCATAAGGTGCCATCTTGATGCTCGCTGATAATCGTTGTTGTAGGCGAACTCGATAACGGTAGATACTCCTCCCAACTACCCTCAAGTCCAATACACAACCTCGTAGCATATCCTCCAAGATCTCAGATAACCCTTTCGATTGCCCGTCGATCTGCGGATGAAATCTTGTCTTGAAATCTAACAGTGTACCCGAGCTCGATGTAACGCCTTCGGAACCTTGGCGTGAATCTTGGATCCCTATCCGAGATGATCGAGGCCGCACCCGTCTTGCCTCACTATCTCGATACATACACTTTGCCAACCTCTCGAGTGAGTAATCCACCCTCACCGAATAAAGTGAGTGATTTAGTCGGTAGATCCACAATTACCAGATGAATCCTTCTTGCTCGGTGTAAGCGGTAATCCACTGACGAAATCCATAGTTATTCTTTCCCACTTCCACTGTGGAATCTTCACTGGCTGAAGCAACCCAGACGGTAACTGGTGCTCAGCCTTGACCTGCTGACAAGTCAGACACTTACCCACAAACTCGGTCACCTCCTTTTTCGAGACCTACCACCGTAATCGCTCCACGAGATCCTTATACATTTTGCTACCTCTAGGATGCATAAGCGTAAATTCGCTATGAGCATCTGAAGAATATTTTGCCTCAATTCAAGATCTCTCGGCATACAAGCCTTCCCTGAAACACAGAACCCTATCATTAGACAAGCCATACCCTTCAACCCATCACTGCACCAGTCTTCTGCGCTCAAAACCTCATCTAACAAGCGCTTTTCTCGATCACTCAACCCAAGTAGGCTTAACTCATGCTTCGCGAGAATACTCCGTCGTCGTACAAACTCAAGTGGGCAAACAACGCCTTAAATCCGAATAACCTTACGGCTCAACGCGTCTACCACGACGTTAGCCTTACAGGTGATACTCAATTGAGCAATCGTAGTCTTTTAGCGACTCAATCCATCTGCTACTGCCTCGATTCAAGTCTTTACGAGTCGGAAGGTACTTGAGACTCTTATGGTCCGTGTAGACTATCGATCTCTCTCCGTATAAGTAATGCCTCCATATCTTTAAGGCAAATACTACACCGCAAGCTCCAAATCGTATGTGGGATAATTGACCTCATGTGGCCTCGGTAGCCGGGATCGTAAGCCACAACCTTCCTTCTTGCATCAAGACACAACCCAAACCCAGATGTGATGCATCGCAAGATAATCAGAATTCCTTACCGACCTCGGGTTGAATTAGAATCGAGCTTCACCAAAATCTTCTTCAACTTGTCGAAGCTCTCCTGTTGCTTCTCGGTCAAATAAGCGGAACTCCCTTTCTCAATAATTTGGTCATCGGTCTGCAATTAACGAGAAACCCTTTACAAATCTTCGGTAGTATCCTGCCAACCCCAGAAAACTCCAAATCTCCGCTACTGACTTAGGCGGCTTCCAATCCAAAACCGCTTCTATCTTGCGGGGGTCCACTCTAATCCCCTCAGCCGACACTACATGACCCAAGAATGTCACCTCCACGAGCGAACTCGCGTTCTTGAACTTTGCATAAAATTTGCTTTCTCCTTAGAATCTGCAATACCACCCGTAAATGAGCATCATGCTCCTCCTCGATCCTCGAGTATACCAAGATGTCGCCGATAAAACCACCACGAACCGATCTAGGTCTTGTTGGAACACCTATTCATCGGATCCATGAAAGTTGCCGGTGCGTTAGTCAACCCGAGCAGCATAACCAAGAACTCAAAGTGCCCATACCGAGTACGAAATGCCGTCTTACGATATCCGCTCTTTTACCTTCAATGGTGATACCTGACCTTAGGTCGATCTTGAGAAAATCGATGCCCCTTCACCGATCAAATAAGTCATCTATCCGAAGCGGTGGATACTTGTTTTTGATCGTTAGCTTATTCAGTTATGGTAGTCTATGCACATCCGTATAGTACCGCTTTCTTCTTTACAAAGAGTACCTAAGCTCCCCATGGCGAAATACTTGGCCCGATAAAGCCTCGGTCCAACAATTCTCAGTCGAGCCTTAAGCTCCACTAACTCCTTAGGTGCCATCACATGCGGAGTAATGGATCTTGGCGCGATTCGAATGATCTATCCGAACTCTACCTCCCGATCCGTGGCAAACCCTAAGCTCCTCAGAAACACATCCACAAATTCCCTAATCGTCCGAACCGCTCTCCACAGCAGACTCCTTAGTTTCCAAGGCATACACATGAACCACATACGCTTCACGTTCTTCGACCATTTTCTCGGCTTTGAGAGGATACCAAATTGGACGGATAGTTTCTCCTATTACCGATCGAACTACTTCATCACCCTCACCAGGTTTCGAACCATTCGCTTAGCCGCGCAGTCCAACTTCGCCTGGTGCTTACCCAGCCAGTCCATCCCCAAAATCAGATCGAACTCCCCAAATGGCAGTTCCATCAGATCAGCCTCGAAAGATACCCCTTGGAGTTCTAGAGGTACATCTCTATCTGATTTATCTACCACTACTGAGTGACCTAGAGGGCTTATTACAAATATCGCCTAGAAGATATTTCGAGTCTAAATCCATGGTCTTCACTATGCTACTTGCAACATACGAAGTGTGTTGAACCCACATCAATCAAAGCAGTAAATGGAGAACCAAAGATTAGAAATGTATCGGTAATGACGTCTGGTGCATCGCCCTCCTCTCGACGCCTCGTAGCATACACCAACCCCGACTGTCTGGCCTCAGAACTACCTGCACCTCTGCCCGGTGCTCCACGGCCCCGACCAGAACTATTACCTCCTCTGCCATTACCTCGGCCCCTCTGCGGTGGTCCATTATTTCTGTATTGATTACGGCCCTGATTCTCTGACTGAATTCTAGCTAACTTGCGCGGACAATCCCTCACTCGGTGGTCCAGCGAGCCACACTCAAAACAACCTCTACCATCAGTCCAACATCCTCCCCAGTGAGCCTTTCCACAACGGTTACACTGCGGCGGTCCCTGCCTAGCAGCAACAAACCTACCCGACTGATTCGGCCCACTCGGTCTAGCCCTCTTCTGCTGATTACCCGATGACCCAGAAGATCCAAAACTCCTTTTGTGACGGTTTCTATCCATACCCTGCCTCACAGACTCTTTAATGCCCTCGGCAACCTTCGCCTTTTCAACTAGAACCGCAAATTCACGCTCCTGTTGGGGCGCGATTATCAACCTTAGTTCGTCTCGCAGGCCATCCTCGAAACGAACGCACCTCTCATGCTCAGTAGCCACCATACCCCTGGCATACCGACTCGACCTCGAAACTACGCCTCGTACTCAAACACGCATTTGCTCCCTAAACTAACCTCGAAATGCTTTTCTCTGCTCATTTATGTAGTTAGCTCTCGACGTAATTTTTCTAATAAGTGGCGAAAATAGTCCCATGTCGATCTTCCATTGCGGTATTTCTCCGAACAATGAGCCACCATGGTATGACTCATCTCGAGAAGTGATCGATCCTTTTAATTTCTCCTCGATCGTTAGGTCCAGATCGTCCATGATCCGCTCGCCGCTTCTAGCCATTCTTTTCGGCGATGCTTGGAGCAACACCAGAGACACCGGAAGAATTCACCCCATTTGCCGAAGTCGCTCGAGCACGATTTCCTAGCTCCTCGCCTCCACCTACTCTAGCTACCCTTTCTAAAACCCGCAAGATCGCTTTGTGACATCTGCGTCATCGCCGGCCTCGCTCTCGAACTCACCACCTCCGGTGGTGGCGGAATCGGTACCTCATTCTCGAACCACGACTGAACCTACGGGCTCGAAAATAATCATCCCATCTGCGACCACGTCCACGACCACGTCCACCTCGGTACTCATGACTAAATCTCGTCGATTAAAGAATTTTATGTATTAGTCATTATTCCAATCGTGTTTAAAGCAAAGTCTTATGAATTTTAAAGAAGCTTTTGTTTTCGAGTCCACGAGTCCTAATAGCCAAGGTCTCTAAAGTAATCTTACTAGCCATCCGATCATGTCAATTAATATCACAACCAATAGTACGGGTACTTACAGGCGAATCGGTGCTTGACTCGGTGCCATGCCTTTCAAACCATACTTTTCTTCTTTTTTTTTTAAAAAAGAATACTTGAAAACTATAGTTTTAAAACATTTTGGGCCTCGAGCCCACAGCCGAGCTTTTGAACTTAGCTCTGATACCACAAATGTAACACCCCAAACCCGGTCAATACACCACGACCGAATCTGGTATGCTACAAGGAAAAGGTTTTGGGTGGTTTAGGTTGAAGTCTAGCAGTTTGGTGGAAACGTTTAGCAAAATTTTGTATTTGAGGAAAACTCGATTAGGTTTTGATTAAGAATCTGATGATGTATTTGAAAACCCAGAAAGTTTTGAAAATTTAATCCGATGTGTAGGTAAAACTAATTTATTTCATTTTGAAGCTTAAGTGATTTCTCATTGTTACTAAAACATTTTTGACTTAATAGAAAATCATAATCAAGTTAGAAGAACCATTTGAATTCACTGTGTCCCAAGTTATAGTATGATACCCGATGGTATAGTTTAAAACATCGTTTTTGAAGTTTTGAAAACATTGTCTTTCCAAGTTTTAGCACATTTCACTTAATTGGTTTGTTAAAGCATATTGAAAACCTACTTAAACGTAACATGTCAAAAACATAATTTAAGAGGCCATTTACAAACCCAAATATAACAAAATAGAAATAAATCACTAGTGTACCAAATTTTTATAAAAGAAGTCCGAGCAATCTTTATTTCAAGTATGGCATGAGCACCTCGAGTCCATCCCGGCTCCCTGTCCGCGTCTAAGTGTCACCTGAAAAGTTAAAGGAGAGAGTGAGTTGCAAGACTCAGAGTATAATTCCTTCCCCCGGTATAACATGCCAACACACATATCATAACAGAATAATGCAGATAATGCACCCGTTCCTAACCAACCATATCGCCTTTTCTACCCCGTGTGGTACCAAACCACTGGTGGTGCCAAACCACTGGTGACCCAAAGTCACGATATCCATACTGTGGTACCAAACCACTGGTGACCCGAAGTCACAAATAATCCAATGATGGGGCCAACCCATTGTGTGATACCAAATCACTAGCGACGATCCCATATCTCAAAGTGGGGCCAACCCACGGTGGAATTAACCACGAGGGACGAGTCGCAATGAGGTGCCAAACCTCCGTGTCCCAAAGACACAATGTGATACCAAATCACTTTGGTGGCCGTAGTCACAAATCCGGTGATGGGGCCAACCCATCGTGTGATACCAAATCACTTGGCGTCAATCCGTATAATCAATCTGGGGCCAACCCACTATGGTGCTAAGCCAACTGGGGCGAGACGCGAGGTGCCAAACCTCTGGTGACCCAAAGTCACAAAATATCATTGTGGTACCAAACCACCGGAGGTGCCAAACCTCCGGTGTCCCAAAGACACAAAGTGTCCCAAAGACACGGATATCATACTCCCCCTCTCATATCACCCAAACACATAACCTACTAGATGCAAAATCGTGCAATCATGCTATCATGCTCACATGCTTAATATGGCATCTCAAAGTATCAACAATCATGATATCATCATCATCACATAACTCATAATGAAACGGACTTACGAATCCGTATCCATACCTCAATGGGTATCGAGATAATCAATCGCCTTTGTTTCACTTACACAACAAAGTTATCACATTATTAAGTTAAGGCGGTGTGTTGGTTTACACACCAATTAGCGAAGGTATTAATCCCTAAAATCGATTTACATCCTTTGATCACTTCTACAACTCGAACCTACAATCGGCCAACAAATGGATTAACCATCATACCATTCGACCACAAGCATTAAACCAAAAGGGTTTATCAAATAGTCCTTACCTTGCAAGCGTTTGGCTTCCTACCAAACTCGAACCACAAAGGTTTCTCTTTTACAAACGGCCTCCACCTAAAAAGAAAATCCATTAATCCATTGAGACTTGCTTTAGCGAGGCTAAAAGAATGGACTAACAAAATACTCCTCTTACCACCACTTAACAATCGGCTAAAAGAGTTGGAAGACTCCTCTTGATTATTTCCAAAGTCCAAAGACCCTATACTGAAAAGATTAAACAAGAAGTTAACACCTTTTAACCAATACCGATATCGACTCTTAACATACCAAGAATTGGTAAAATACCGAGAGAAAGAGAAATGGCCATTCTACCAACACTTACCCACTACCAATCGATTGAAACCGGCACCTAACAACACCCGATATTCGCCAATACCAAGGAAGGTTCTGCTAACACCCTTAATCCCGAAAAGAAGAGTTTAAAAGAAAAACAAGGAAGAAAGAGTGCTCTCGGTTTTGAATGAAAGAAGTAGAGGAAGTATTTGGAGAATGAAGTTTGACCTACACCAAAAGAACAAAAGAAAAGGGAAGTAGGAGAGAAAGAGCTTTCGCTACAATGACCAAAATCGGCAAGGGCTTGCTTGTGGTAGCTTTGGTTTAGATGAAAAAGATGGAGGATATAGGTTTTGGTGAAATGTGTTACTACCAAAAGGAGAGAAGGCTAGTTTGATTTACAAGCAACAAGAGAAGAAAGGGAATGAGAGAGGCATTAAACTACAAAAACAAAAAGAAAAAAAAGTGGAAGCAACAAGCAAATTCTAAGACACCAATGCTTTGGGTTTTGGTTCAAGAAAAGAAAATATGAGAAGGGAAAGGAGAGTCAAAGGAGCTAATTTCAATGAGTTGAAAAGAAACAAAATGCTGGTTTTGGTTTCAAAATGAGAATAGAATGGGAGAGTTTTCTTTGACATTCGACTTACCAACAAAATGACCAAAAGAAACTTGAGCAATCGGTTGGAAGAGAAAATGAGAAGAAGCTTTTGACCAAAAGGAAAAATCGGCTAACCAAGGAGAGTTTGTGACCGAAAACACACATGCCCAAGGCACATTTGGCACACTCCAATTACCAACCGCCACACCTTTCTCTCCCCAAACTCTCACCAAATCCGCCAAATCTCCCCATTTACTCCCACACCACCAATTCAAATCCCATGACCAAGTCTCCTCCTACTTTCACTCTCCACCCCTCTTTGAATGTGAAGACTAAGTCCAAGCTAGAGTTCAACTTGCCTTCTCCCTCTTCCTCCATGCCGTCAAAATGGGAGCCAAAGGGGTGGGATTCTCATGACTTGAACACAAGACCTCCCCTTGTAGATGACGCCACACACACTCTCCATGTGGCGCATGCTTGCCACTTTGCTAGCTCCTCATTTGTGCATTAGATTCACTTAATTTAATTAAAACCCCATCTCCTTGACTCCTATCCCCTAAAGCCCAAAAACAAAATTTTCCACCTACTCAGGCACACTCCTAGCCTTCATCTAAGCCCCGAAACCATGCAAACAACATAATAGCTCACCAATAACCATGCAAAAATGCCAAAAATAAATTAACCCCCCTAACCCGGGATATTACATGAAAAGTCAAAGGAGAGAGTGAGTCGCAAGACTCAGTGCATAAATCCCTCTCCCGGTATAACATGCCAACACATATATCATAACAGAATAATGCAAATCATGCACCCGTTCCTAACCAACCATATTGCCTTTTCTACCTCGTGTGGTACCAAACCACTGGTGGTGCCAAACCACTTTGTGACCCAAAGTCACGATATCCATCTTGTGGTACCAAACCACCGGTGACCAAGTCACAAATAATCCAATGATGGGGCCAACCCATCGTGTGATACCAAATCACTAGCGACGATCCCATATCTCATAAGTGGGGCCAACCCACGGTGGTGTCAAACCACAGGGACAAGTCGCAATGAGGTGCCAAACCTCTGGTGTCCCAAAGACACAATGTGATACCAAATCATTGGTGGCCAGTAGTCACAAATCGATGATGGGGCCAACCCATCGTGTGATACCAAATCACTGGCGTCAATCCTGTTTAATCAAGTACTGTGGGGCCAACCCACTGTGGTACTAAGCCACTGGGACGAGACGCTGAGGTGCCAAACCTCTGGTGACCCAAAGTCACAAAACACGTGGTACCAAACCACTGGAGGTGCCAAACCTCTGGTGTCCCAAAGACACAGTGTCCCAAAGACACGGATATCAAATTTCCCCCTCCTCTCATATCACCCAATCACATATCATACTAGATGCAAAATCGTGCAATCATGCTATCATGCTCACATGCTTCATATGACATCTCAATGAACATGCACCCATAATCATAATATCATATCACATAGCTCATATCGGAACGGACTTACCCGAATCCGTATCCATACCTTAATGGGTACCAAATCAGTCAATCACACTGTTTCATTTACACAACGGGTTATTACATTACTAAGTTAGGATAGTGTGTTGGATTACACACCTGAATTAGCGGAGGTTTTAATACTACGAACCGGTCTAAGACCCTCGACCACCCTGACAACTTTGATCCTAAAAATGACCAACCAAAGGGTTAGCACACATATCATCCGGCCATAACCACAGAAATCAAAGGGTATATCGGTTTACCTTACCTTAACCTGGATTTGGTTTCCTACCAAATCAACCAACAATGGTTCTTTCGAAACCGGCTTCAACAATGATTTCTCCTTACAATCGGCACACCACGATAAAAGCGCGTTAATCCCTTAACAACTGGTCTTAAAGAAAACTAAACGAAATCGAATATAGCACTCGTTCTTACCACTACTCACCGCCTGCTTACCAGAGAAAGAAAACTCCTCAAGAACGTTCCTTAGATCCGGATGTCCTATTATAAGAATTGGTTTACAAAAGATTAGCACCTTCCAACAATAACACATTCGGCCAACAACATAATAAGAATCGGCAAGGTGTGAGAAAGAAGAGAGATGGCCATACGGCCAAGAACTTACCCTCTTAGAAAACCGATTACCCCAAGAATCTAACAGGAGGAATAGATTCGGCTAACAGGTTTTGGAAAAGAATTGAAATAAAGAGAGATGAGTGGAGGGGGTCACTTTCGGTTTTGAAAGGGAAAGAGAAGAATAAGGTGTGTTTAGAAGAAGAACAATTTTCGACTACTATCCTTCAAAAAAGAAGAAAGAAAATGCTAGATTAGCTCAAAGATGATGAAAAACAAAGGCTGGTTTCGGTTTAAAAGAAATGGTATGAAACAAAGGAGAAATCGGCACAAGGTTTATGAAAACAAAAGAAGAAGTGAGAAGAAAGGGTCTCTAGTTTGACTTTGCATAATGAAGAGAAGAAGGAAGAAACAAGGTATAATTTCGACAACAAGGGTCTTTGGAGGTTTGGTTTAACTCAATTGAAAAAGAAAAGGAGGTAGGAGAGGCATTCGGCTAACAAGGTTTTCAAAAGAGAGAAAAAGATAATGGGATGCTTGGTTCGGCTAAAACAAAGAGAAAGAAGCAAAACAAAACAGCAAGCAAATTTGGCAACACTTGGGGTTTCGGTTTCAAGGATGAATGGCAAAGAAATGTGGTTTCAGCTTAGGCTCTTTGCAAGTGAAGAGCTTGCTAGCTTATGACTAACGAAATCAGCTTGTTCTTTTTGACAAAAAGGTAGGCTTACCAAGGAGAATTTGACCGAAAGGAGAAAAAAAGAATAAAGGTAAAACACACATGCTAAAGGAAAAATTCGGCTCACCCCCACACTAACAACCGGCCACTCTTTCCCTCCCCCCAAACTCTCACCAAATCCGGCCAAATCTCCCCCATTTACTCTCACACCACCAATTCAAATACTATGACCAAGTCTCCCTCCTACAATTGCTCTCCATCCACCGTTTGAATGAGTTGACAAGGTCCAAGCTAGAGTTCAAATTGCCCACAACTCCTCCTCTCCATGCCGTCAAAATGGATGCAAAAGGGGTGGGATTCTCGCGACTTGAACTTAAGACCTCCCCCTTGCAATTGGCGCCACACACATGCTCCAAGTGGCGCATGCCTTGCCACTTTGCTAGCTCCTCATTTGTGTTACAAATTCACTTAAATTAATTATAAACCCCAGCACCTTCATCTCCTATCCCCTAAAGCCCAAAAACTAAAATTTCACCACCTACCCAGGCTCACTTGATACGGTCTCGGTCTCGAGGAGAAAACAAGATGTATGCTTGGAGTTCGATCGTAAAACCAGAGTATCGAAGAAGAAAGAAATTTAGATGTAGTTGGGATATGTTTGAAGTAAGGGAAGAATTGAATGGCTCGGGTTTGGTTTAAGAAAGAAAATTTAAAAGTTTGTGTTTGGTTTAAGGATGAAAGAATGTTCGGGTTTGATTTAGTACTTTAGGAAACAAGTAGGAACCAATACCGAGAAAGGTATCGACCGGTGCCACTTATAGGTTTCCTAAGGTTCGGGTTTTGGGATTTAATTTGGACCTCGACCCACTATCGTGAAACGATAGGAACCTCGATATCGATTTTTGGATAGTAGAAGGAAGGGTTGGCGCCACTAGCTTGCTAGATAAGCCAACGAATCCTAAAACGAAATTGGAGTAGTGCTCTCACAAATTGACGAATAACAATATAAAATTCATCAAAAGTTCCTTACAATTGTCCATCTTTGGATATTTATAATACTTAGAAGCTAATTGAAAAGTCATGAAATGTTAACTTAGTTTCTAAGTAATTTTGATTCAATGTCCTCAACTATTCTAGAAGTTGGCCTTTGGTTTTGCTGTCCACGTTCATCCTTTGTAGCACCCAAAATCAGCTTCTAGAAGTTCTTTAAGTCAACAAAATTCATAAGGAAGAAAGAAATTTGAAGGCTCTTAAATTGACCTTGAAATGTGCATGGCTTGCCTTGGAAAGTCGAATGGCTAAATCCTTGTTCAAGGCTGTATTGGGACGTGAAAAGGCATCCTTAAATCCCATACCATCTTTAAAATTACTTCCCACGCATGGAGAGGTGTACCAGCAAGCAACCACCTCATTAATCCTGTCTTGAAAAGAGGAAACAAGCTTTTAAAGGGTGTTCCATGCATGCTTCTTTGCTGTCCATCTTAATGGACGTGTGGGAGACTCCAAGAGTCACGTTGGAAAGCTACTCCAGCAGCAAATTAACTCCCACATGCTCCAACAAGGCCTTAAATGCTACTTCATTAATTGTCGTTCTTTGTCATTTACTGAAGGTGCATCTCTGGTGTCCCCTTGTTAATGCACTTAAATGCATGTTTCTTTGCTGCCCAATTTAATGGACGTGTGGGAGACTACAATAGTCACGTTGGGGAGCACAAAAGGCAGCTACCAATGTCCCTTGCGTGCTCCCAAGGTGCCTTAAAAGAAGCTGCCGCCCAAGCTTTAAATGGTGTCCCCAAAACTCCTGAAAATTAATAATTTTCGTCAGCCTAAATTCCAGCCACTTAAGACATCATTTATACCATGTTTTAGGCTGAAAAAAATTAAATAGAGGTTGTTCAATGCTTACATTAATTTAGGCTGGAGTTTTTAGACAAATTAAATGGACAATTTTAGCCAATAAGTAGCAAAGAAACAATTAATTATGTTCTAAAACTAGACATATTAATTTTAAACTATTAATTATGCAACAACTTAAGACTTATTAAATGTAGCAAAATAATTAAAACACTTATTTAAATGGTCCGTTTTTATTTAACTAATCTTCTATTAATTAATTTAACTGAGGCCGAAAAACCAATTAGTTATGGCCGAATGGCCATAAGAAGATCTCCCTGTTCGTGCGCTCGTAAAAGTATGCAACACGGAGTTAAACCATCATTCGACAGGGTCTTAGCATCATCCCAAGCTTGTTGGATTAGAACTCCGATTGCCTCTTTAAATTGTCTCGCACGCGACCTCGTTATCGATCCTTGAGGTAACACCATCGGGTCTCGGATTGTACTCGGTTCATGATGAGGCGTGCCCGTATCATCACTCCTAGCCTACAACTAAGTCCCGAAAACACCCAAACAACATCATAGCAAGCAATTAATCATGCAATCAATGCCAAAACAAAATAGCCCTTAACCCGGGATATTACATCGGGTATAGGGTAGGCTGAACAAAAGAAAAAAAATTTGGCTTCGGGTCCGTTGAACAAAGAAAAATTTTTGGGGGGTAGAAGAAGAAGAACAAAGTAATACTTAAAAAAAAATTTCCACAAACCCCTTTTTTTTTTTCACCACACTTTTTTTTTTAACTTGTATTTTTTTTTCAATTTTTGTTTTTTTTTCAAATTTTTTTTTCACTTCACATACAATATATTGAAATACAAAAATGAAAATTACAACTTACAAATTTTTTTTATTTCTCTCTTCTTCTTTTTTTCTTAACTTTTTTTCAACTTACGAACTTATTAAACTTCTCGTCGTCATCAAAAATCCTCATTTTATAGCTCGATACCAAATGATCTGAGACCACCTCGAGGAGAGTCAAAATGTATGCTAGTTGCCCAATCGTCTCACGAGGATGATTTCTAACCTTCGGGTAATAATGAGAAAATATGGAAGTGCTGCGGAAGCTTTTAAATGAATTTGTTTTAAGAAATGAATTAAGTTAGGAATGGAGGTTTGAGAAATGATGGGAACAGTTTAGATAATAGGCTCAATTTTATGATGAAGGAAGATGGATAAAAGATAGGTGATATTTTGGTGGAAATGGATTAACGAACTTGAACAAAGAAATGATTTAACACTAGTAAGTGTTACCCCGGTTTCTATAAGGTTCAAGGTGAAATTATGGAAATCAATATGGACCACGACCCGTTATCTAAATAGATAAGAACCGTTGGTATAAGGTTATGGAAGAGAACGATTGACGCCACAAGCAAGCTTGATAAGTCAGAATCGAAACCCGTACGAAAGATAGAGAGGAGATAACTCACTCAAAGAACCAAAGTTCATATATTTTAATTCAAGATTAACCTCTAAAAAATGAAAATTAACAAGTATTTATAGGACTATGAATAGGGCTAGCAGAATGGACATAAATCCCTAATTTTCTAAGTTTAATTCAGCCATAAAATACTAGAAAAATCTAGAATAGAGTCTTTAATGGATGGTGGCTGGATTCACCGATGGAAGAGCTTTAGGCAGACTTCTAGAAGTGCCCAAATGCATCCAAAATTAATTAAGCTTTTGGGAGTGAAATACCTCCTTAAATTCGGACATGGAGAATGAATGGGGTGTCTTGAAGATATGAATGGGCGTGCAACTCTCTAGCAAGCCTTGGAAACATCAACACCACTCAAAACTATTCATGTGCACTCTTGAATGCTGGTCACGCATGGAAGAGCAAATTCAAAGATCTCCTTTAATCTTGCTCCCCTTTGACATTCACGAAGCAATTGTCCCTTTTGGCTATTGGTATGTACGAAAATATCAACTTGAATGCATGTTCACTTCTTTAAATTCGTCCAACATGTGCCTTAAAGGTCAGTACGCATGTTCCACACCTCCAAAAATGCTTTTAATGCCAACAACTTAATTAATGTGGTTCCCTTTTTCCAAAGACTCAATGAATGTCTTGCCCATGCCTTTCATGCATTAATTTTCGTAAGCACTATGCAGATATTTAAAGAGCTCCCATGCATGCTTCAACAAGGCATTAATTGGATGCCCCATGCTTCTCCAACAAGGCATTAATTGATGTTCCAGTTTGCTGCTCATTAAAGGTGCTTGTCCATGCTTCCAACAACTCATTAATTGACCATGAGGAAGAGTGAAAGGCTCCTTATTAATGTTGGCTGAAAATCCCTAGAGAACACCAAAGTTCAAGACCTTTAATACCTTCTTCATGTCGTCAATGTATTGAAACTCGCAGCAAATTAATTAACCCATTAGTTAATTAAATCAAGCACATTAATTGGGGCAATTAGACACCATAAATTGACAGCCCTTTAGACACATTAAAAACATGTTTCAACTAGGACAAATTTCATAAGCTTGCATTAAATTAATTTGAAACAAGACAACCTTAAAACATCATTTATTCTTGACAAATTAATTACTTGTATTTAAAAGAGCATAATAAACATTATGAATTAAATCCAGACTCATTTATTGAAACTTAATTAAATTCATAATTTAAAGGAAGCTACTAAATTAACTATTATCTTATTTAATTTTAATGCATTAAAATTAAAGAATCACTCAATAATTTGAAGTGAGCTCAGTGAGCTCAAATTGAGCTAGAATGAGCTAATCCGGCTCGATTGGAAAGTGCATGAAGATGCACATGATCTCCACGATACTTGAAACGATGATTTTGAACTCGTTTGATTTGTAAAACGTTGGTGCCCCAGGCGTGCAGTATCACCGCCGCTTCGGTAATATTCAAGATGGCTAGGAGCAACACCGAGACACCGAAAAAGAATTCGGCCCGTTGCCGAAGCCACTCTGGAACAGATTTTCGAGCTCCTGCGCCTCCTCCTACTCCAACTACCCTTTCTAAAACTTCATGACATCACAGTGACATCGTGTCATCCCCATCATTCTGAAACTCACCACCTCCAGGTTGGTGGCGGGCATCCGTATCTCATTTTCGACCCTTGACCAGATCCTACGGGTTGAAACTGTCTACCTCTGCATGACCTCGTCCACGACCACATCCACCTCGGTACTCATGACTAAATCTAAATGCGATTTAAAAATTTTATGCATCGATAATTATTCCAATTGTTTAAAAGTAAAGTCTTATGAATATTAGAGAAGCTTTGTTTTCGCGAGTCCACTGAGTCCTATCAGTTTCAATTTCTAGAGTAGTCTTACTATCACTAGCCATCCAATCGCATCTCATCAATATCATTATCTCAAACAATAGTAAGGGGTACTTACCTGGGCGGATTGGTGCCGGAGACTCGGTGCCATGCCATTCACACTATATATTTTTTTAAAACATAACACTTTAAACAGACTTTTGAAAACATTTTGGGCCTCAAGCCCACAGCCGAGCCTTTGAACTTAGCTCTGATACCATAATTGTAACACCCCAAACCCGGTCAACACACCACGACCAAATCTGGTATGTCACGAGAAAAATCTAAATTTTGAGAAGTTAGGTTTCTGTTTAAAAGTTTGATGGAAACACTTCGCTAAATTGTGTATTTGAAGAAAAACTTGAGCAGGCTTGATTAAAATCTGATGATGTAATTGAAACCCCAGAAATTTTAAAACCTTAATCAAATGTGTAGGTAAAGCAAGTTTATCTCATTTAGAAGTTTAAGTTGTTTCTTATTATTACTAAAACATTTTGACTTAGTAGAAAATCGAGTTTAAGTTAGAAAACATTTGAGTTCTCTTTATCCCAAATCATAGTGTGATACCCGATGGTATAGTTTAAAACATCTCGATTTGTAGTTTTGAAATTGTTGTCCTTCCAAGTTTTAGCAAATTTTAACCCAATTAACTTGTTAAGGCATATTAAAAATCTACTTTAAGCATAAACATAGCAAAACATAATTTTAAAGGCCATTTACAAACCAAAATTTTACCAAATAGTAATAAATAAGCTTAAGTACCAAATTTTATAAAAGTCTGAGCAAATCCTTATTTAAGCATGGCATGAGCACCTCGAGTCCATCCCGGCTCCATGTCCGCGTCTAAGTGTCACCAAATGTCAAAGGAGAGAGTGAGTCGCAAGACTCAAAGTATAAATCCCCTCCGATAATACAACATGCTAACACACATCATAGCAAAGCAATACAATTAATGCACCTGTTCCTAACCATCCATTACACCTTTTCTACCCCGTGTGGTACCAAACCCTTTGGTGGTGCCAAACCACTTGGTGACCCAAAGTCACGATATCCATAATGTGGTGCCAAACCACTTTGGTGACCAAGTCACGAATAATCCAAAGATTGGGCCAACCCATCGTGTGATACCAAATCACTAGCGACAATCCCATACCTCATAAGTGGGGCCAACCCACGGTGGTGTCAAACCACAGGGACGAGTCGCAATGAGGTGCCAAACCTCTGGTGTCCCAAAGACACAATGTAATACCAAATCACCGGTGACCATAGTCACAAATCCGATGATGGGGCCAACCCATCGTGTGATACCAAATCATGGCGTCAATCCCAGATAATCAAGCGTGGGGCCAACCCACCGTGGTACTAAGCCATTGGGACGAGACACGAGGTGCCAAACCTCTGGTGACCCAAAGTCACAAAATATCATTTGTGGTACCAAACCACTGGAGGTGCCAAACCTCTGGTGTCCTAAAGACACAGTGTCCCAAAGACACGGATATCATACTCCCCCTCCTCTTATATTACCCATACATGTCATACTGACTCATGTACAATATGCAAATCATGTAATTCATGCCAACATGTCCAATATTGCATCTTATAGCACATATACCATGGACCATAATATTAGTTGTATCAACAATAGAACTCACAAAGCTATGGACTCACCCGAATCCGTGATCATACCCTATCGGGTATCAAGACAATCATCACTGTTTCACTTGTTACAACACAGGTTATTAACTTATTACTAAGAAATCAGTGTGTTAGCTTACACACCTGAAATAGCGAAGATTTTAATCCTAAGAATCGGTCTACGTCCCTTGATCACCTTGACAACCCTGATCCTACACCATTCGGCCAAAACCATTTAAACCAAAAGGTATATCGATTAACCCTTACCTTAGACTTGCTTTGGTTTTCTACCAAATTCGAAACCAACAATGGTTCTTCCGACAATCGGCCTCACCCTAGAAAGAAAAATGGTTAATCCCTTAACAGCTTGACTTAACAAAGACTAGATGAATAGTCTAAAAGAAACTACTCTTACCACCACTTACCGTTTGCTTATCAGATAAATAAGGCTCCTCCCACTTGTTCCCAAAATCCGGATGTCCTATAAAGAAATTGGTTTACACATTAGATCAATATCCTTCAACCAATAACAAAATTGGCCTTTATCTAAACCACAAAATATAAGAATGAGAGAGAGGAAAAATGGCCATTCGGCCAAGCTCTTACCCACTACCAGCCGATTGAAAACAAGCACCCAACAACAACCAATATTCGGCCAACAAAACACCACTAGGAGAGAAGAAAGATTCGGCCTAGATATTAACACTCCTACTTTCGGCTTTGTGTGAACAGAAAAGAGAGTATAGATGAGAAGAAATGGGTTGATATTCGGCCAGGAATCAAAATGGAAAGAGAAGAAATAGAGAAGCACCTTCGGTTCTTTCTTGGAAAAGAAAAGGAAATGGAGAAGAAAGTTTTGGGGAGACTTTCGGCTATCAAGGTTTCAAAAGAAAAAAGATGAAAGTGGGATGCTAGGTTCGGCTTTGTTCAAGTGAAGAAAGAGAAGAAGAAACAAGGCAAAATCAGCAACACAAGTGTTTTGGGTTTTCGGTTCCAAGAAAAGAAAAATATGAGCAGAAAAGGAGAGTCAAAAAAGCTAGTTTCGACTCAAGTTGAAGAGAAAACAAAATACTGGTTTCGGTTTTGGCAATAAGCTACTTGAACATTCGGTTAAAGGAGAAAAAGAGAAGAAGTATTTTGAGGTTTTTGCTAGCTTTTGACTAAAAGAAAATTGGCTTCCCTAAAAAGTTTGTGACCGAAAATGCACATTAGCCAAAGGCAAATTCGGCACACCCCTACTACACCAAAACCGGCCACTCATTTCCCTCTCCCAAAATCTCTCCAAATCCGGCCAAACTCCCCCCAAACACTCCCAAGCCACTAATTCAAATTACCTTGACCAAGTCCTCCTCCACAATTTGCTCTCCACCCATCATTCAAATAGGAAGACTTAGTCCAAGGTAGAGTTTGAACTGCCTACAACTCCTCCCCTCCATGCCGTCATAATGGAACAAAAATGTGGGATTTTCGACTTGAACCTGGACATCCTCCCTTGCAATTGACGCCAACCACAAACTCCAAGTGGCGCATGCTTTGCCACTTTGCTAGCTCATCACTTGTGCAACAATTCACCAAATAAAATACATAAGACCCAGCTCCTTCAGCCCCTATCTCATAAAGCCCAAAACAAAAATTTTTCCTACCACTCGAGCTTACCCCTAGCTTATAACTGAGCCCCAACATCATCGAAATAACAACATAGCACATCAAGCATATGCAGCAAAGCCAAAATAAAATAGCCCCTAACCCGGGATATTACAGTGATTATGCCTGTTTGCATGCGATTTATTTTTTTGGTGATAATTATATTTGGGTTGCAAGTTATTTTGAAACAATTCTTGCTAACCCATGATTATTTTTGTTAGGTGATACGATTATCATCTGCCCCATTTGACCGAGGGAAGCCGAGCAAAAGGAATTCTATTCGAGAGAACCATTGGCTCGACTCAAGGACGAATCACTTTCAAGAAGGGGGTATGATGCGAACCTAGTCGCATCATGGTTCGACTCCATTCGATGCCATCGAGAGTGGCCTAAGCTCGAGGGGCCAAAGTGCAAAATGAAACTGATTCCAGCTATTTGAACCTTTCCAACTAAATTGAGCTCTTTATTTAATTTTCAGCTTTGCATTTAGTTTGCATTTAAAATATTTGCATTTAAGCATCTTAGTTTAATAAATGGTTGCTGGTCATTAATTCAACTCAACTTAGTTTAATTAATTGAGTTCTTTTAGTGAATTTAATAGTTGTGTCTTTAATTAATCTAGTTCCTAGGTTAATTTATTGATGCATGAGTTAAGTTCATGTAATGTTGTTTTTAATCTAGTTACCATGATGTTTTAATGAAGCCTGAGTTAAGTTAATTTAATAAGAGGCTTATTAATTAATCTAGTTACTAGGATGTTTTAATGAAGCATGAGTTTAAGTTAATTTAATTCTACTTCCATAAATTAAATAGTTGCTGCATTAATTGAAGTCTTAACTTTTAGTTCATTTAATAAAGTCAAGTGTTTAATGTGTTTAAGTTAAAGTAGTGTTTAAATGTGATTAATTTGTTTGTTTAATGTGTTTGAATGTAGGAAACTTTTCAGCTACACTCAAGGGATGTTACGAAGAGTTGATGTGACTTTTCAAGTGAAAACGGTTGCACACTTGGGGAAGTTTTATTTAACATTAAAAGGAGCTGTTATGATCATTGATGGAATCATTACATCTCTATTAAATTCAAAAGCAACCTATTCATCTTCCATAACCATTTAAGGCTTAAAAGATCACACAAGAGTTACAACTTCTCATTAAGCTGCTGGTGACCATTCGGCTACTAAGAAACCATGAAACCAAGCATTCAAATACATTGAAATTAGCTCATTTGGAGTCATCAAATTGCTGTTATTTGGCTGGAGGAATTCAAGAGTTTTTACCTATTGATTACCATTTAATTGCATATTAAAGTTGAATTCATTTGTCTCTTCAGCTAACCACATGTAAGCACTATATATACTTGTTATTAATTTGTAAAAAAATGAATTTTTAAGACTTTTGATTGTTAATCATATCATATGGACTTTTGTTCATTCGAGTGAGTTATCTCCTCTTCGTTGTCATATGAGTTTCATTTTGGACTTATCAAGGTCGCTTATGGCGTCAAACATTTCTCTTCCATTCAATTATACCATTGGTTCTTACTTCGCTAAGTAACGGGTCTTTGGTCCATCATCAACTACCATCTTCCACCTTAAACGTTATAGAAATTGCGGTGACACATACTTGTGTTGAATCGTTTCTGGTTTAAGTTCTTTAATCCATTCCCACCAAAACATCATCTATCTTTTATGCATTTTCCTTTCATCATAAAACTGAGCCTACCCTTCTCCATATCTGAATCATTCCCACATTTAAACACCTCCATTCCTAACTTACCCATCTTCTAAACAAATTCACTTAAGCTTTCGCAAACTCATCTGTATTTCCCTATTATTTTTCAAAAGGCTTATCTCCTCCTCGTAGACGATTGGGCAACTCAAATACATTTTGACTCATCCCGAGACAGATTGTATCACTTTTCTCACCATTCTTTCAGCCATTAAAGCAGACACTATATTGGACAAGTAGTTCCTCCTTTCACCTATCACTAACACCTCACTATCCTCAAGAGTCCTTAACACTATGTGCTTAGCAGCACAATCCAAGTTTGCCCGATACTTCACTAACCAGTCCATGCCCAAGATCAAATCGAACTCGCCGAACGGCAGTTCCATCAAATTAGCTGGGAAAACCATCCCTTGTACTTCTAGAGGCACACTCCTAAAGAGTTTGTTCACCACTACAGATTGTCCTAAAGGGTTAAGTACAGTCATCCCCCTAGCAGCAATCTCAGAGTCTAAGTTCAGAGTTCCAGACACAGTACTAGCAACATAGGAATGTGTTGACCCAATATCAATCAGTGCAGAAAATGGCAAACCAAAATAAGGAACGTACCGGTTATGACGTCCGGTGCATCGCACTCCTCTCGGCGTCTACCTGCATAGACCAACCCAGGCTATCTTGCATCTATGTTCCCAGCACCTCTGCCCAGTGCTCCACGCCTCTGACCAAAACCATTTCCTCCTCTGGCCGAACCACGACCTCTCTGTGGCTGCTGACCACCTTTACCAGGCTGAACATAATTCTGACCTACTGGTCGCACTCTACTTGGCTCTTACGTACAATCCCTTACCTGATGATCCACTGATCCACACCTGTAACATCCATTACTTTTTGCCCAGCACTCCCTCAAGTGAAACTTCCTACATGTAGCACATTGTTGTGGCCGCCCAACCACAACAGGCCTCGCAGCTCAACTTGGCCATACAACCTAGGCCTCTTTTGGAAATTCCTAGCAGACCCTGACATTCCAAAACTTCTTTTGTTCCTACCCTTGTCCCTATCCTGGTTCTACCTTTCAGATCACTTTGCCTCTTCGGCTATCTTAGCCTTCTCCACCAAAACAGTGAACTCCCTTTCCTATTGTGGAGCTATCAGTACTCGCAACTCATCCCTCAGACCATTCTCAAATTAGACACAATGCTTATGATTCGTTGACATAATACCCTGGGCATACCGACCTAGACGTAGGAATTCTGCCTCATACTCGGCCATAATCTTATTCCCCTGAACCAAGTTTAAGAGTGCCTTCCGCTGAGCATCCACATAGCTCGATCCAATGTGTTTCCCCAGAATGCAGACTTAAAGAAGTCCCAAGTAATACGGTCAGCTGCCATACCATCTCTGACCGTGAGCCACCACTGGTATGCCTCGTCTTGAAGAAGAGACACCACTCCTTTCAATTTCTCCTCAGCTGTACAGTCAAGATCATCCATGATGCGCTTAACTGCTTCTAGCCAATACTCGGCTACGTTGGATGAAACACCCCAAACCCGGCCCACAAGCCCTGACCGGATCTAGCATGCTCCTTGAGTAAAACGTAGTTAAGTCTCAAAATGACATTTTGGAAATCTTAGTGGTTTTGAAGAAAATAGCTTTGGATTTTCTCAAGTTAAAAATCGTATTGTAATTTAAATTTGTGCTAAAATGATATTTTCATATTTCAAAAGTTACAAGTTAAAAGAGATGCCGAATTTTAGAGTTTATTATTATTAACTTGGAAATCGTAGGTGTTTGGGTTTCAAAACAATTGATGTTGTTTTACAAAAATTGTTTAATCATTCTGTTCGATATTGTTCGCATCATAATAAAAATTTAAAACGTATAAATAAAACAGTTAAGTGATAATGGCCTTATTACATCAAAACATAACCCAAAATAAATCAAAATAAACTTGATAAGAAAAACCAAAAAACTGAGCTGTGCATGGCCACCACTAAGTTCCTGCTGACCCGGTCCATTTATTGAGTGCCATCTGCAAAATGTTAGCCCACGAGGGGTGAGTCAACAGACTCAGTGTGTAACTACCAACACAGACTCCCAAAACAATCAAGGCATATTAAATAACATAAAACAATTATAAACAATGATGCAACCCAAACCACCTAGATCCAACCTCTACACATCACCCGTACCTACCGATCACACTATGGGGATTACTAAATCGACCCTCCATCTGCTACACACTATCGAAGGCAATCGCTGCAGTCAACTGCGCATCGCCCTTATAATTGTGGCATAGCCACCAGATAATGTGGCAGAGTTACCAGATTCATAATATGTGACATAAGTCACCAGATAATGTGGTAGAAACCACCAGATCACTTCCCCTTTAACATAATCACCCATATGCCCATGCAACATACAATTTACCATGCAATTCACCTTACCCAAAAATCATAACGGAATTCCACATATTTTCGCATCTATGTTATTTAAACATTATTAACAAGTATTAAGGGTAACGTACCTGAATACACTGTACCATTGAATGGTACCCTTAGTCATGTTTATTCGTCACTTCATTAACACATGCTTAACATTATTACTATTAAACTATCGGGAATTTAGTATAGGGTTACACACCTGATTACTAACGCAATTACCAAATCCTGAAAATCTTCAGGAAATCATCACCACCAATTCTACCTACATTCGGCCATTCTCCAAAACATCAAACAAACTGAAAACCATCTTGATTCCATTATATAAGGTATTCGGCCAAATAAAAAGAATCAAGAGAGGCCATTCACCGAACCTACCACTACCTACCTTGACTTTTCCACCAAATCGGCACGACAGAGACTTTTAATGAGACAAATTCTGCTCTGAGAGAGGAAAATCGGCATGACCTTAAGTAAGTGTTTCAGGTTAGATCTTAATGAAGAAGGAAAGAAAGTAAAGAAAATAAAAGTGAATTCGCATAGAATGAAGTCCCAAAACTCACCCGATTACTAAGGAGTATGCGGCTAATGGTGCACCTTCGGGAACCAGAAACCTCCCCTGTAGATTCAGTTATGGAGGAGGAATATGAGTAAGAAAAATTCAGCTTTCAGGAAGATATTGGAGAGGAGAAGAAGACTAGGGAATTTCGGCTAGAAGAGAAAAAAGAGAGAAAAGAATTTTGGCTTGAGAGCAAAGATGAGAAAGTGGGAAAAACAAATGGAAAAGATGATAATTCCCTTCTAAATTTTGGCTATACACAGGCACACACTCAGAGTTGGAATTTCGGCCAACTCTTCCCCTCCTAATAGCTCTTATCTTGCATGATAACCGAATCCCTATCTCATCTTTAGAAGAGGCCAACCTAGAGCCAACTCCTCCCTCTTAATTATTAGCTTTTAATTACTAAATATTAAAAGAAATAAAGCTTCTAAAATGGGGCTCATGTGTCATCCATCCCCTCCCCCTTGAAGTGTCGAATATTTGACCCACTAATTTGGACCCCAAGCGGCCATACTAGGCCCAAACTTCTCCCCCTTGTGACGCCACCTACATACCCACTTATGGCACCTCCAACTTTGGGCCACGAGCCCAACTTGCTACTAAACATACTCACTTAACTTTTAATTTATACACTAACATTATTTATAAGCAATTTAACCTAGGTTTTAAGCCCAAACCTGAGTCCAATCCACACCTCAAAGCCTTCTCCTACGAATTTAGCCATGCAACGCATCAAATACATAGATCCACAAAGTTAGGATATTACATTGGGAGCCACACCAGAAACGCCCTTAAACATCTCAGCCCGGTTAGCTCGAAGTCGCTCGGATACAAATTTTTGAGCCACTGATCCTGTGCTCACTCCAACAACTCTTTCCAGAACACGTAACATAGCCTGAGACACAGCATCGTCTCCACTAGTCTGGGCCTGAAATTCCACTTTCGCAACTAGCGATGCTGGCACTTCACCCTCCGGCCCATACTCAGATTCTGAAGGCTCAGCCCCATCACCTCGACCTCTACCACGGCCGCGCATACAGCGTCCACGTCCTCTAGCACTCATGGCTATCGATTTGACTTAATTTGATTTAAAAGTTTTATGAATTATTGTTTTCTTCCACTATTTATTGCAAAGTAGTCTTATGAAAGTAATATTGAAAGTAATTCTCGCCAATACATGCCTACCTACAGGTTTCTGTTTCTAGAGTTGCATTTCTTAGTACTAACAATCCTAGCACAATACATTCACTTCATGCAAAACAACCAAACTCAGAAGACTTACCGTTCGGATTTGGTGCCGGAGACTCGGGTACCATGCTTCCAGAAAACATATATATATTTCTAAACCATTTTTTGAAACTAACCTTTGAAAACATTTTTAACCCCTATTCCCACAGCTGAGTTTTTGAAACTTGCTCTGATACCATAATTGTAACACCCCAAACCCAGTCAAAACGCTACGACCAAATCTGGATTGTTACAAGAAGGGTAGTTTTGAAAATTTAGGCAAAACATCGTAATTTGAGAAAAATATTTTGTTTGGTGAATCCATGTTAAGGGCTATTTAAAATTCGGTTAGGTTATACCTATCTTACCATCTTCTTATTAAGTTAACTAGGTGCTAAAGACAGGTTTATTTCACAAAACCAACTTAGAAAATTTTTATAAGGTGGCAATTGAAATAAATATTGAGGACGTGACTTTTGAGAATAGTATTTGTAGTATTAAGAAAATCCCAAGTTTAATTATTTATTGTTAGTGTTCCTTATGTTATTATTTTGGAAAAAAAAACCATTAGTTACGTTTTAAGAAAACCTCATATAGTCAGTTTATTGCATACATAATTCAGTATTAAATCAAAACCCCAAAATAAAGTTAAAGTGACCTATTACAAAATAAAATCCCAAATTAAAAGTAAGTTCAAATTAAAGTATGAAGTTTACGAAAGCAATAGTAACGCATGGCAACCTCGAGTCTGCCTCGGCTCTAAAACTCGCGATCTACTAATTACTAGCAACATTTAGTAGAGGGGTGAGTCATCGAGACTCAGTGTGTAAATCTCATATCATGCAAACTAGGCTTTAAGCCTCAGATGCACTTTGGGCCTTAGCCCACTCAATATGGCATCTGTCACTTGTATGATATGTAGCCCAACACAATCTCACTATCCACCCAAACACCCGTGGCATTATGCCACTGTGGTTCTTGACCACCGTGGTTCTTGACCACTCGTGACAAAGTCACTGAAATATATATAACCGTGGGGCCAACCCACTGTGGTCTTAGACCACCGTGACGATCTCTAATAAATTTATGCTTACGTGGGGCCAACCCACTGTGGTCTTAAACCATCGAGACAAGTCACTGAAGTATATACGTGGTTTTAACCATTGTGGTTCTTAGACCACCGTGACCATAGTCACTTAATTCACACTTCCCCTTTCATTCAATCCCAAGCCCATGCTCATTTTCTCATGCTAAATATGAATGCAACATGCTCTCAATGTGTAATATTTAATTATTACATACAAGCATATAATCAGAAATATCATCATAGAAGAACTTACCCGGTGTCTCTAACCTTACTTGCAAGGGTATCTCGACTATCAAATTAGTCATTTCGGCTTTCAACCAATACAATTAATAACACAACAACAAGAAATGTGTGAGTAATACACACCTGATAACACGAAACCCTAAGCTTTCTACGTCGACGCTTTCACTAGTAGGAACGATAGCTATTTGCCTATCCCAGGCAGACGTCGGCTCTCTACCATAGCCCAGCGAAAAATTTCAAACCACCGACACATCACGCCTCTTAAACTTAGGGGTAGAGATTGCGGACACACTTCCCTCCTTGGTTTAACTTACACTTGCATCCATGGAGAAACTTTGATCAGTGCACAAGGAGGCGTAGATTGACTAATAACAGAATTTGGTTAAGGCATATCACAATTGAAAGGAATGAATAACCAAGAAATCACAAGATGGCCCCTTACCTTAAGAACCCGAATGGAATGATCCGATTTGACAAACAACAACCCTCCAGCTTCGGATTACAAACACTCGGCTACAGGAGTTTCCCAGAGTGTTATCCCAAAACTAGAAAAGGAGAAGGGAAAAGAGATTAGTCGCAAACCATAAATCATGAGCAACATAGCCGTTCGGCTATGGTGAAGTAGATCGAAAAGAAGTGGCCCTTACCTAAGTAAATGATGAACTAAACCATAACTGATCGCCATCGAATCAGAGATAAATTATGAGAGAAATAGAAGTTCAGCCTAGCAGTCCCAAACAGCCCTTGAGTATTCGGTTAACCAAAAAAAGAAACTTAAAGAAAGAAAAAGTATCGCACGGGATTACCTTGTGTTATTGATGATGAAAACCAAGATAGATTTGGTAGAAAAGAGAAGCCCCTTATGTCTTGGCTTTATGAGTAGCATCGATTTGCATTGGCAAAGAACCAGAGGTTCGATTAGTGAAGAAGGATATGGAGAATAGAGAAGAGAAGAGAAGAGAAGGGAGCCGAAAGAAAAGATTTTGCTTTTATCAAAAGAGAGAAAAGAGATTCATTACCTTCAACAGTCGAATAATAGGGTGAACCCGACTCACTTTACCCAAGGTGCTATTCGGCTTAAGAGAGAAAAAAAATATGTTAGTGGAGATGGTAAAATGATTGGTAATACCTCTTAACCCTATTCTGCCGATAGTTACAGGTTAGGGGTATTACAGTGGTAGACGCCACCCTGGCGAGTGTCGAGGAAACAAAAAGGCTTGTTTCAAGTGTGGATCTCTAGATCATTTTATCAGAGATTGCCCCAAGAAGGGTGAGGAAGAGAAGCCTCAGAATGTAAGACCAGGAAGTACTGCTAGAGGAAGACCACAGAGAAACCCGGGAAATGAAATGAGTAGCAAGAATTCATCTAGAGATCAGACTGCAAGAACTGAGGGTAGAGTACCGGCGAGAACATATGCCATTCGTGCTCGTGAAGAGGCATCCTCCCCTGATATAATTACAGGTACATTTTCTCTCTTTGACACTCGTGTTATAGCTTTAATTGATCCGGGATCTACTCACTCATATATTTGCATAAAATTAGTCTCTAGCATGAGCATGCCTATAGAGTCTACTACATTTGTGATAAAAGTGTCAAATCCCCTAAGCAAATGTGTATTGGTTGATAGAGTATGCAAAGGTTTCCCATTGATGATTAGGGGTCATTGTTTTCCTGCTAATCTCATGTTATTACCGTTTGATGAGTTCGATGTCATCCTTGGGATGGATTGGTTAACTACTCATGATGTGATAGTGAATTGTGGGAGGAAGTTTATTAATTTAAAATGTGAAAGTGGGGATCTTATTCGTGTTGAATCAGATAAGCAAGATAGATTGCCAGTAGTGATATCTTCCTTGTTGACTCAAAAGTATTTAAGGAAGGGGTACGAAGCTTACCTTGCCTTTGTGATGAATGTTAAAGAGACTGAGTTGAGAATAGAGTTGGTACCCATAGTACATGATTATCCAGATGTTTTCCCAGAGGAATTGCCAGGGCTACCTCCAGTTTGGGAAGTTGAATTTGGGATTGAGTTAGCTCTTAGTACTGCCCCCATTTCTATCGCCCCATACAGAATGGCTCCAACCGAGCTAAGAGAATTGAAGGCACAGTTGCAAGAGTTGATGGAAAAGGGCTTCGCAAGACCGAGTTATTCTCCGTTGGGTGCTCCCATATTATTTGTGAAAAAGAAAGACGGTTCTATGAGGATATGTATAGATTCAGCAACTCAATAAGCTAACGGTGAAGAACAAGTTGATCAATTAAAGGAGCCACTTTATTTTACAAAATAAACTTGAGGTCTGGATATTATCAGTTGAGAGTCAAGGACTCAGATGTGTCAAAAATCGCATTTAGGACAAGGTATAGCCACTATGAATTTTTTTTTCATGCCTTTTGGTTTAACAAATGCCCTTGCCGTTTTCATGGATTTGATGAATCATATTTTTCGACCGTATTTGGATAAATTTGTGGTGGTTTTTATCGATGATATATTGATTTACTCTCGGGATGAGAATGAGCATGCCGAGCATTTGAGAATAGTTTTACAAATTTTGAGAGATAAACAATTATATGCCAAGTTTAGTAAAAGTGAATTTTGGTTGAAGGAAGTTGGATTTTTGGGGCACATCGTCTCAGAAGATGGAATCAGAATCGACCTGAGTAAGATCTCAGCAATTATAGATTGGAAGCCACCAAGGAACGTAACTGAAGTTAGGAGTTTTTTGGGCCTAGCTAGCTACTATAGGCGATTTGTCAAGGGGTTTTCCATGATAGCTACCCCGATGACAAGGCTACTATAAAAGGATGTGAAGTTTGATTGCATAGAAAAGTGCCAACAAAGTTTTGAGAGGCTAAAGGTGCTGCTAATTGAGGCTCCTATTTTGGTGCCACCTGAGCTGGGAAGAGAATTTGTGATTTACAGTGATGCATCCATGAATGGATTAGGTTGTGTACTTATGCAAGAGGGCAAGGTGATTGCATATGCTTCTAGATAATTAAAGCCACACGAGAAGAATTACGTGACCCATGACTTAGAGTTGTCTGCCATTGTGTTCGTATTAAAGATATGGAGACACCATTTATATGGTTAAAGATGTCGGATATTCACCAACCACAAAATCCTAAAATACTTTATGACACAAAAAGAATTGAATTTGAGGCAACGAAGATGGTTAAAGCTGATAAAGGATTATGAACTAGTGATTGACTATCATCCGGGAAAGGCAAACGTAGTCACCGATGCTTTGAGCAGAAAATCATTGTTTACACTAAGAACCATGAATACACGGATGGCTTTGTCAGATGATGGTTCTATTCTAGCCGAGTTGAGGGCTAGACCATTGTTTCTCCAAGAGATTTATGAAGCTCAAAAAGGTGACAGCGACTTACAAGCCAAAAGAGTTCTATGTGAGTCAAATATTGAGTCAGACTTTCGGATAAGTCCTGGTGGATGTTTGATGTCTCGAGATAGGGTCTGTGTACCTAGAAATGATGAGCTTATTCAGAAGATTTTGCATGAAGCACATAGTGGATGTTTGTCTGTGCATCCAAGTAGCACGAAGATGTGTAACGACTTGAGAAAATGGTATTGGTGGCCGAGTATGAAGAAAGACCTTTTTGAGTTCGTTTCCAGATGCTTAATTTGTCAACAACTGAATGATGAACACTAAGTACCTTCGGGTCTACTTCAACCTATTATGGTTCCCAAGTGGAAGTGGGACCGTATTGCTATGGACTTCATGACGGGTTTACCGTTGACACCGAAAAAGAAAGATGTTGTGTGGTCGTAGTTGATATACTCACGAAGTCAGCCCATTTCATACTAGTGCGGGTCGACTACTCGCTTGATAAGTTGGCGGATTTGTACATGACTGAAGTAGTAAGACTTCATGGAATACCATTGTCGATTATTTTGGATAGAGATCTGAGATTTACGTAACGATTTTGGAAAAAGTTGCAAGAGGCTTTAGGCCCAAAATTGAGCTTTAGTGAAGCTTTCCATCAGCAAACCGTGGGCAGTCGGAGAGAATAATTCAAATACTTGAAGACATACTTCGATGTTGTGTTTTGGAGTTCCAAGGTAATTGGGAAAAATACTTACCGTTGGTGGAATTCGCCTACAACAACAGTTTTCAGCCAAGATTGAAAATGACGCCTTATAAAACATTGTACGGGCATAAGTGTCGAACGCCCTTGTATTGGACAGAACTCAGAGAGAATCAGATTCACGAAATCGATTTGGTCAGGGAAACTGAAGAGAAAGTAAAGGTGATACGTGAATGTCTAAAAGCGGCCTCAGATAGATAAAAGTCCTATTCGGATTTGAAACGGAAATAGGTCGAGTTTCAAATTGGTGATAAAGTGTTTCTGCAAGTATCTCCATGGAGAAAAGTCCTCAGATTTGGTCGAAAAGGCAAATTGAGTCCACGTTTTATCAGATCATATGAGATTACCGAGTGGATAGGGCTGGTAGCTTATCGTTTGGCTTTGCCATCGGAATTGGAAAAGATTCATGATGTTTTCTGCATGTCCATGTTACGCCGATACTGATCAGACCCTTCGCATGTGATTATACCCACAGAGGTAAAAATTTAATCGGACATGACTTATGGTGAAGAGCCGGTTAAGATTTTGGCACGAGAGGTCAAGAAGTTAAGAAACAAAGGTATATCCCTTGTGAAAGTACCATGCCAAAGGCACGGGGTATAAGAGGCCACATGGGAGCCCGAGAAGGCCATGAGAAACCAATATCCCAATCTTTTCACTGGTAAGATTTTCGAGGACGAAAATCCCTAAGAGGGGGAGAATTGTAACAGCCTAATTTAGGGGCTAGCTAGAACAGTGGTCTCGAGAACACTAATCCAAGGTCAAAGAAAATTATTTTAATGTTATTTCATGAGTTATAACATGATTATAAAGGTGAATGAAAATTTTGGTGCTTTAATTTTAGCGATTTCATGCTTAATCGCGAAAAAGGACTAAATCGCATAAAGTACAAAAGTTCAATTCTACAAGCTAAAGGTGACTAATAGCCATAGAATATTAATTGGAGGTCCCAAATGTGCAATTAGGCCTTGTTTTAAGAGGTGGCTGGCCATAGGGGGACAAAGAAGTCAAAATTAGTCAAAGTTGTTGTAATTGGTGGATTAAATTGATGAAATAGAATAAAATTTCAGCAAACTCTTCTCCTTACAAGTAAGCGTTTCAGTGATCATTTCTTGATAATATTTGCACTTTTGGAACCCCTAAAGCTTAAGCTTTCTAAAGAGGGGGCTATCTTGCAAAATGGTTGAAAGATTAGAGTTTTTCCATGTGAGCTTTTAATTTGTTTTCTGCATTTTTTTTGGAAGAAAATGAGTCATAGTTGTTAGATGAACAACTTTTGTGAAAGGTGTTTCCATGAAAACACCTAAAATGACCCTTTGGTAAAAGTTGTAAAATATGTGGTAAATGTGTGCAATAATGAGTATTGAGGGTTACCATAAGAGTAATAAATGTTCACCTAGGATCGTTAAAGAAAGAAATTAATTAGAATTGATTTTTGAGCCTAAGGGTAAAATGGTCATTTTGTGAAAGTCTAATTGCAAAATGGTAATTTTTCCAAAGTATGATTATTAAAATGTGCTGATTAATATGGTTATTAAATAAGCTAAATTGTTATCATAGATCAAGAAAAACGAAGGATTAACCTCGACCGAGGAAAGGGCAAAGTATCAGACTAAATCGGTAATTTAGCCTATTTTGAAATCAAGGTAAGTTTGTATGTGATAAATGCAACATCATGCTAGTATGTTTGAGAATGTTTGATATTATAATGATGTATAATATTTCTATGAAATTGAGTGATGGTGTTGAATGAGAAAAATCATGAAAGTTGTGATGTTGAAGTCCTAGTTGGACTATAAAAAAAGTGAGAAGAATATCATTGAGACATGAGATGGATAAGGTCCCGTGTAAGACCATGTCTGGGACATGGCCTCGGCACCGAATTGAGATCCTATATAAGACCATATCTGGGATATGGGATATTATGAGCTTATGCTGTTATTTATTTTTCATGCAAACTTACTAAGCTTTATGCTTACTCCTCTCATTTCTCGTTTCCTTGTAGTATTGTCAAGTTAGCTTTAGAATTCGTGGAACATCAGAGTTTGAAAATCACACTATTGGCTACTCTTTGGTATAGCAAAGTTAGATTCATTTTGAGTATGGCATGTATAGGACTTAGTCTCTTTTGTTATGTCATATTTGTTAGCCAAAGTGTTGGCTATTAATATTGTTAAATTCATTTTGTAAGTTGTCATTGGAATTGGGCCATTACTTGACAAGTTTATATATGTTCAATGATGATGAAATTATTAAGTGTATGCTTGTGTGGATGTCTTGATTTTGAGTCTTTAGAAGTGCTTTATAGTCTTGATATATGTTGGATTGTATTGGTGTAAGTATGATTACTGTATGGGGTGGCATTTGGCTTGGTAGATAGCCTTTCAAATGTCCACAAGGGTAGACACACGGTCAGCCCCATGGGCGTGTTGATTGGCTGTGTGACCCCATGCATGCTAGGTTTACAAGTCAAAATGCTCAGTAGTAAACACACAGGTAGAGACACAGCCGCGTGTCTCAGTCGTGTGGGAGGCACAGCCATGGACATGGGTGTGTGCCTAGGCCGTGTGAAGTCTGCACCTAAAATTAGGAATTTAATTCGACATATGGTCCAAGGACATTTGTAACACCCCAAACCCGGCTCATACGTCATTATCGTATCTGATATGCTACAGGTTAAATCTTAAAAACTTTGCTTCGATGGGTTTTCAAAAGTCTCAGTTTTTTTCATTAATCGTGATATTTGTGAAAAAGTTTGAAGAGCTTATCATTTGCGTTGGTTGAGTTTGAAAAGCCCACTTATCATTTCATTTTATTAATAAGACTTTGGAAAAACATAGGTTTATAAGCATGTGACTTATTAAGGGTGAAAATAAAATAAAGCGAGTAACACATAAATTGGAAACCTAAGTTATAGGGCCTTATTACAAAAATATTCCCAAAAATTTATATTTTAAACGAAAAGTCAAAGATAGTCTATGAAAATAATAATAGTCTTGATGGCCCCTCGAGTCCGCCTCGGCTCCCATGTCCACAGTCTACTGCTCATCTATAAAGTGGGAAAAACATAAATGGGTGAGTCACAAAGACTCAGTGTGCAAAACTTGAAAAAACATAAAAGCCTAGGGCCCACAAACACATTATGGGCATTGGCCCATATACAATGGTAACAAAATATGTCATGCAACATGGCCCATCCCAAAACCTAAGAGTCCATCCTCTACACACCCCCATACCAACCATCACACCGTGGGGATTTCTACAATCAACCCTCCATCCGCTACACACCATGTCGACAGCTGTGATACCTGTCATAAAGACCGATCGCTAATGCCAATACATTTAGTATTTCGATAGCTATGCTACCTGTCATAAAGATCGATCGCTAATGCGAACCTTTGTGGCAAAGCCACCGATCGCCCTGTGACCTGTTCCCCTTCCATAAATCAATCAATCAATCCCATCCCACGCATACACACAAACAAGAATCAAAACATCAAGCCATCTAACAGATCTCATACTTTCACATGATTCGATACACATAGAAAAGTTTCTATGATTACGTACCTGGCATCCCTTGCCTACCCTTTCTGGATAACACAACTGTTCATACAGCCTCTCTTTCCAGCTTTTAGCCCATAGCATACATATAACATAACAAAGCTTATGTGTTAAGAATCTACACACCTTATTACGGTTGAGACGACACCTTCTATGTCGACACTGTCAGAAGCCGATACGACTGCTATCTGCCTAAGATGCTGTTCAGAAGCCGGTCCACAACCCGGCGGCCAATCTCGAACAGTGGACACTACTCGTTTCTTAAACTTAGGGATTGGGTTTACGGACCCAATCCTCTCCTTTGCCTGATCCATATTTGATTCCATCCAAAAAGTCCTTGTCAGAATTACTATAGCGAAATAGGGTTGTTAAACCATATATGAGTTAAGATCTCAAATATGATAGCGAATTTAATAGGAATCTAAAGGAAACCCCTTACCTTGAAATCCCAAAATCGATAGGATACTTAGAGATTAATGGCTTCCTGCTTTTTGAGATCTGGATGATTCGATCTACTATAATTTCCCGAAGTGTCGCCCAAAAGAACATGTGATTAGAGAAAAAGTTAAACTAAAGATGACCTATCAAACAACTAGCTATTCGGCTATAGTCTCAAAATCGAAAGAGAAGGGAAAAAGAACAGAAGAAAATCGACACCTACCTTTACAGGGAATTCGGCAGTTTTCAGGAGATTCCAGATTTATGGAGAAATCGGCACAAGAGAAAAGAATTGAAAAAAAAAGTGAAGTGAAAGGTTTCGGCTTTTGAAGAAAGTGAAGATGAGAGAAAGAATTTAGAGGTTTTGGCTTTTGGAAAAGAAGAGAGAATAGAAATTGCAGAGAAAGACTGAGAATTTCGGCATAGAGAATGAGGAAAAGAATAGGTTTCAAATGCCAGAATTGAAGAGATACCATCCTTATTTATAGAGAATTTCGGCACTTACTTATCAAAACCCAAAAGGCCCTTCATGATAACTAATAATTAATCAAATAATAGGGGAAATTTCGGTACCCCTTTAACATGAAGAAACCGTTTCCTTCCCCCTCTAGGAGATGGAATTTCGGCCAACTCTACTCTCAGCAGATAGCTCCTATCTTTCCTCCTTTATCTTGATCTATTCACCTTTAGGAAAGGCCTAAATAACACCACCTCTCCCTACTATTATCAGCCCAATATCCACATTATCCAACAAATAAATCTTCCTATTCTAAAGCATCCTAGCTGCCCCCACTCTCCTCTCCTTTTAACGCCAAAATCAATTAAAATAAATAAGTGGGTAATGCGACTCGAACCTTGGATCCCCTTACTACTTTTCACGCCACTGTCCACTGGGCCACTAGCCTATTTTTGTGTTTTAATTCACGAATAATATCTTTTAAGCCCGGACCTATCTAGCTTTCCACTAAAGTGCCCAAACAGAAAATTTAATTAAGGCCTCAGCCCAAACCTGAGCCCAATCTGAACCCCTTAAACACTCTAATTATCATATTGAACATAACACACATCAAATGCAAAGGCCCATTAATTCAGGATGTTACAACATTGGCGTGTGCCTTACCCGTGTGACCATAGTGAGGTGATGATGTCATAAATAGAATGTCATGGTTTTTGGCACACGGGCATGTCGAGGCCGTGTGAGGGACACAGGCTAGGGACACGGGCGTGTGTCCGGCAGTGTGAAAACCCCTGTAGGTTCGAAAGAAAAAATAAATTCCACAAGGCCTACCCACACGGGCGTATTCCATTTCACACAGGCGTGTGGCCCTATTTAAGAAAATTTTTCTAAGTGTGCAAAAGTTTCCGGTTTGGTCCCGAATCACTCCAAAGGTATTTTTAGGGTCTCGTAGACCCTTGATAGAAACGTTATGATTATAACTGAAAAAGTTTTCAGTTGGAACGAAATTTTATAGCCCAGTGATGTATGTTTAAGTCCGTTGAGTTCAGAAAATGCCTCGTATCCGGTTCCGGTGTTGAACGCGGGTAAGGGGTGTTATAGTACACGCCCGTGTCCTTTAACCGTGTGGTGAATTAAATTCCAAATTTCAAGTGCAGACTTTACATGGCCTGGGAAAACTCCCATGTCCATGGTCGTGCCTTCCACATGGCTGGGACACACGGCCGTGCCTCTGCCCATGTGTTTACTAATGAGCATACTAACTTGTAAAACTAGCATGCAAGGGGACACACAGCCTAACCACACACCTAATAGGTTGACTGTATGTCGCACACGGCCTAGACACATGCCCGTGTGTCTACCCATGTGGATAAGAATAAGGCTATTTGCCAAGTTCTTTTTATCACCCTAACTCATACAAACATAAATCTCATTCAACCATCAATCCATTCATGCATAATTTAACCAAGAAAATCAACATGCTACTTGTACAATCATGAATAACCTTATCTTTTCATAGATTAATAATAATGAGCCATCAACTATGGCCATATACAAAAGAGTTCATCTTTAAAAGAGCCAATACACTTGACCAAAACAAAATGACATTTCACTAAGTCTAGTTCTTATACATGCCATACACAAAATGCTACGGCTAACTATACCAAGATGAGCTGATAGCATGTGTGATCTTCTAATTATCTTCGTATCTCGAGCTAGCTCTTTGACACTATAAAACAAGGGAAAAGAAAGAGAGTAAGCTTTAAGCTTAGTAAGTTCACATGTAAACAATAAGCATCATACCATATGCTAATCAATCATAAACATTACATACTATGTAAAAACAATTCAAATTTTCATAATCATGCTTACTCATCTCAACTCTTACCACATCCCAACCATATATCATACACATTGCTCAAATTTATTTGTACTTATGTCCTGCAATTATCACCACAAAGCCACACGAAATATTTACTTAAACAAGTTTCTCAATGAACCCTTCAAAATAATACAAAGTATCTGGTGGTTTCACACACAGCCCACCTTTAAACAATAATAGGGTGGTATCACACATAGCCCACCAACAATGATAATTACGGTGGTATCGTACATAGCCCACCAACAATGATAATTACGGTGGTATCACACATAGCCCACCAAATGATAATATAAATGATGGTATCGCATACATCCCATCGTGAATAAATAACAAGGTGGTATTGCACACAGCACACCAACAATTACATATTTACGGATATTTATCCGTACCCACATTTCTATTCTGAGGTTCATTCGAGAATTTCTCATTTTCTATCATTTTCAATCAATCTCACCACTAAGTATTTACATCCATACAATGCATCAATAGGTAAAAACATATGTATTAAGGATGTATCGTTTACACATAAATTTACCTCGGTGCAAAATGTGTTAATTGGCTGTTTAGCCCGAAACCTTGCCTTTTCCCCAGTCAAGGTTGTTTCCGCATTCTTCTTGATCTATAATAATAAAATTTTCTCATTCAATCACTAAATAATTCATGACACTTCAAAATTTCTACTTAGGCAAAAATGACCATTTTGCCCTTATACTTGGGCAAAATTACAATTTTGCCCCTAAGCTCGTAAATCATTTTTTCATCAAATTTCCCCATTAAACAAGCCTATCTAAACATTTATTACTCTTATAAAATCTCACAATACCAATCATTTCATGCATTTACTACTAAATTTTCAACCTTTACAAATAGGTCCCATTTAGGTGTTTTCATGGAAAAACCTTTCACAAAAGTTATTCCTTAACCCACTAGCATTCATTTTATTCCATAAAAACTTAGAAAACAACATAAACACTCTCATGGAAAGTCCCTAAGATTTCAACCATTTTGTAAAATAGTCCCCTCATTAGCTAGCTTAAGCTTTAGGGGTTCCAAAAGTACAAAAATTATCAAAAAAGACCTCTAAAGTCACTTACTTGCAAGAGAATAGCTTGGCTGAAAGTTTGAGCTCTAAAAACCTCTATTTTTACTTAAATTTTCGGTGGAAGAACAAATGTGAATAGTAAAAGATGATATCTTCTTTATTTAGTCTTATTTTATTCATTTAGTCACCTAATATCACCAATTTTTTTTACCAATTTAATGCTCTTGTCTCCCTTTTCTGGCCATCTATTTTAGGGAGGTCTAATTGCACTTTAAAGACCTCCAATTTAATATTCCATAGCTATTAAACACCTCTAGCTTGTAAAATAAAACTTTCGCACTTTATGCGATTTAGTCCTTTTTCACAATTAAGCATACAATCGCTAAAATTAAAGCACCAAATTTTTTATGCATCCTTATAATCATGCTATAACACATAAAATAATGTTAAAATAATTTTCTTCAGCCTCATATTAGTGGTCCCGAAACCACTATTTTGACTAGCCCCAAAATCGAGCTGTTACATTGACAATGTGCTCTTATTCGTAAGTCATTCTTTGAATTGAAAATCTCGGTAAGGTAATTTGTATAATGAATTTTATGGATTTGCTATACATTTGAGTATTAAATTGAACGCATGTGATTTATCAGTTGAGATTGTGGATGACAGGAAACCTTAGTGGTTGAATGGTTAATGTTTGAATTATTTTAATTACTTTGGTAAGATTAATCATTTAAATACTGTAACGGCCCGATTTAGGGGCTAAACGAACAGTGGTTTCGGGACCACTAATCTGAGATTGAAGAAAATTATTTTAATATTATTTTATGAGTTATAGCATGATTATATGGGTGCATAAAAATTTTGGTGCATTAATTTTAGCTATTGCATGCTTAATTTCGAAAAAAGAGTAAATCGCATAAAGTGAAAAAGTTCTATTTTGCAAGCAAAAGGTGTCAAATAGCTAAGGAATATTAATTGGAGGTCCCTAATGTGAAATTAGGCCTTTTTTAGGGTTGTGGCGGACCATAGGGACAAAGAAATGACTTTGTCAATTGATTAGGTGACAATTTGGTGTCTGAATTGATTTTTAATCATAAAACAAAGAAAAGAAAAATATCATATTTTTTTCCCTCTTCACCACCAAAAATTAGCAGCAAAATAGGGGTTGAGAGCTCAAAAATTTTAGCCAAGCTTTTCTCCTTGCAAGTAAGCGTTTTAATGGTCATTCTTTGATAATTTTTATACTTTTGAAACCCTTGTAGCTTGAGCTAGCTAATGAGGGACTATTTTGCAAAATGGTTGAAAAACTAGGGTTTTTCCATGAGATCATTAGTGTTGATTTCTAAAATTTTATGAAGGAAAATAAGTTTTAGTTGTTAAATGAACAACTTTTGTGAAAGGTGTTTCCATGATAACACCTAAAAAGGACCTTTTTGTAAAGGTTGTAAAATAGGTGGTAATTGTGTGAAATAATGAGTATTAGAAGTTTCTATAAGAGTAATAAAGGTTCATCTAGGCTCGTTAAAGAAAGAAATTTGATTAGAATTGATTTACGAGCCTAGGGGTAAAATTGTCATTTTGTGAAAGTTTAAGGGCAAAATGGTAATTTTGCCAAAGTATGATTATTGAAATGTATTGATTAATGCGGCAATTAAATGAGCTAATTTGCTATTATAGATCAAGAAGAACGAGGAATTAACCTTGACCGAGGAAAAGGCAAGGTTTCAAACTAGATCGGCAAATTGGCCTATTTTGGTATCGAGGTAAGTTTGTGTGCAAAAAATTCAATATCATGATATTAAGTTTTAAAACTTTTGATATTCATGAAGATGTATATTATTTCTATGGAATGGAGTAATGATGTTAAATGAGAAAATGATGAAAATTTATGATGTTGAAGTCCTGGTTGGACTTTGAGATGTGAGAGGATATCATCACAAAGACATGAGATTGGTAAGGTCCCGTGCAAGACCATGTCTGGGACATGGCCCGTAACAGCTCGACTTAGGGCCTAGTCGAAATAGTGGTGAGAGACCACAAATCCGAAGTAGAAACATGAGTTTTATGATTTCTATAGGTGATTTCATGATTGTGTAAAAATCTCATGAAGAAATTTTATTAATTAGTGAATAAATTGTCCATTAGGACTAAATTGAAAAGATTAGAAAATATGAGATTCTAGAAGGTTTAAGTATGAAATAGCATCATAAAAATTATTAGAAGTCCTTATTTAGCAATTAGACCATTATATGTTAAGATGGACAAAAATTGACATGGGAAGGAAAAATCTCAAGAAAGGATCATTAAGGGCATTTTAGTCATTTGGTTAATAAAAGAATTAAAAGGGAAAAAGAAGTCAAAAATGGTGTCCATCTTCTTCCCTAAGAGCCGAAAATTTGAGGAGAAGCCATAGCTAGGGGTTTTCTCATTTTCAAGCTCAAAGTAAGTGCATCCTAACCCCATTTTTAATGTTCTTCATATTTTTGAGACCCTCGTAACTCGATTTAGCTATTTCTAGATATATTTTGAGCTAGGGTTTACGATCAAAAATTTACCCATGTATGACATGTATGTATTTTGATGTTTTATGGAAGAATATGAAAGTTTGATGTATGATAAACATCTTTTTTTAAGTGATTTTCATGAAAAATACATAAAAAGGACTAAATTGAAAAAGTTGAAAAAATGGTCATACATGAATGAAATAGTGGAAATTGAATGTTACTATAGCTGAGAATATGATTCGGCTAAGCTTGAAATGCAAGAAAGTTGAATAAAAATTATTTTACGAGCCTAGGGGCAAAAGTGTAATTATGTAAAAGTTTACGGCAAAATTAAAATTTGCCAAAATAGAATTATGAGTCGATTTAGTCAATGTGTGTATTTAAAAATTGAAATTATTATTATAGATCAAGAAACACGAAGCCCGGATCAAAACAGAGGCAAGAATAAAATGGAGGACTAAATCGAACATCGATACCCATTATGAGAATCGAGGTAAGTTTGTATGAAGTTAAAGTTTCATAATGTTCGATATTTGGAACTACTTAATATTATGATAATGTATGATATAGCTATGAAAATCGAGTGACATAGCCTCGATGAGCAAATGGTGAAAACAAGTTAAGTGAAACTCCAGATAAAAATTCAGAATAATGAGGATACTCATGTTATAGTATTGAATAAAGGAGATCCCGTGTAAGACCATGTCAGGGATATGGCCTCGGCACCAAAGGATGATTTCGTATAAGACCATGTTTGGGACATAGCATCGACATCTATGTAAGATCTCGTAAAAGACCATGTCTAGGACATGGCATCGATATCGAGCTATAAGATCCAGTGTAAGACCATATCCGGGATATGGCATCGGCATCAAAGGATGATCCCATGTAAGACCATATCTGGGATATGGCATTGGCATCGAGATTTATGCATGATGAGTTTGAATATCTTACGATAATCTGATTAATTCATGGGCAAAAGAGTTAAGTATGTAAAATGATATAGAGCCAAAACTATTTATGGATGACCTTGAGTTTCATTCATGTTATGAATGATGAAGTTTTGAGTTTATGCTCATGATATTAGATATTCTAAGTTATGTGGTAAGTGATACAGTTACCATGAGAAAATACAAGTTATAAACCCATAATGTGGCATGAGATGGTTAAGAAAAGTATGAGTAAGCACAGATGAGTATGCTTAAGCTTTTGAGACTTATGTTGTTATTGTTTCAATAGATGGATGAATTTAAAGTGAGCAAATATGTTGTTTTATAATTTCATGCAAACTTACTAAGCTATATGCTTACCCCTCTCTTTTCCCTCTTTCCTTGTAGTTTCGCCAAGTTAGCTCGGGGATCATAGGACGTCGGAGCTTGGATCACACTATCAATCATTCTTTTGGTATAGTAAAGTTAATTCATTTTGAGTATGGCATGTATAGGGATATATTCATTTTGTGTCATGTCATATTTGAAGGCCAAAGGGTTGACTATTGATGTTTTACACTCATTTTGTAAAGGGCCATGGTGAATTGGCCAATATTGCCAAGTTCATATTATAAAGATGATGAGTTGAATGAAATTAATGTCCATGCATGTAATTCAGAAAAATATGGGTCGAATGAATGTTAATTTAAAGATTCTTAATAGTTTAATATTGATATGTTATGTGCTACTTGTGATGAAATGAATGAGTTTATGTTTCAGGGTGGCAAAAGGGCTTGGAAAATAGCCTCTAGTTGTCCACACAGGCAGACACACGGGTGTGTATCTAGGTCGTGTGTGACACACAGTCAACTCCATGGGTGTGTTAATAGGCCGTGTGTCCCCTGCATTTTAATTACGAGAATTTAAATCGTCACACGGGCCAGCACACGGGCTTGTGCCTAGGCTATGTGCTTTTAAAGGGGTTACTGACGTCATAAACAGAATACCCCTAGTTTTCACACATGGGTGAGGACACGGTGTGTCTAGGCCGTGTGAAGGACATAGGCCATCGACACGGGCGTGTGTCTGGCTGTGTGAAAACCCCTATAGGTTCAAAATAAAAATAAATTCTACACAGGCTAGGAACATGGGCATGTGAGACCACACGGCCTACCCACACAAGCGTGTCCCAAGTTACACGGGCGTGTGACCCCTGTTTAGGCAAAAAATTTTAAGGAGTATAAAAGTTTTCGGTTGAACTCCGAAACCTTTCAGATGTATTTTTAAGGCCTCGTAGGCCCATGAAATGTATGTTATTAGTAAGAAAGAAAAGTTTTAAGATGGAACGAAATTTTATAGCCTGATATTACATGTTCAAGCAAGGTTCAGCATGGTAATGCCTCTTATCCAGTCCCAGCGTCGGACACGGGTAAGAGGTGTTACACGGCCTCGGCACCGAACTGAGATCTTGTATAAGACCATATCTGGGATATGGCATCGACATCGAATATGAAAAATGTATAAGACCATATTTGGGATATGGCATCGACATCGATATGAGATCCCATATAAGACCATATCTGGGATATGGCATCGACATCGAGATTTGACCCCATGTAAGACCATATATGGGATATGGCATTGGCGTCGTGTTTATGTGGATGATGATGATTGTGTATTCTCGGGTATTCTAAGTGACTCATCAAGAAAAATAGTTAAATTTATAATAGAGATGAAATTAGTGCTAAAGCTATGTGATGAAGTGATACAGGTACTTGTGAGAAATCCACGAGAAATGCTTACGATATGTGACATGACATGTAATTGGTAAGAGTAAGCATGAGTAAGTTATGGCAATGTGCTTGAGACTTTGTGTTTTTATCCAATGCAATGGATGGATAACATTATGAGTCTTATTGTTGCTATTTATTTCATGCAAACTTACTAAGCTTCATGCTTACCTCTCTCATTTCCCATTTCCAATTTCCTTGTAGTATCGCCAAGCTAACTCGGGGATTGTAGGACATCGGAGTTTGGAATCACACTATCAACTTCTCTTTTGTATAGCAAAGTTTGTTTAATTTTGAGTATGGCATGTATAGGAACTTTGTTATTTTGAGTTATGTTATATTTGTTAGCTAATGTCTGGCTATTAATGTTATTCAATTCATTTTGTAAATGGCCATTGGAAATTGACCAATACATGACAAGTTTATATATATATTCAATGATGATGAAGTTCATGTAGTGTATACTTATGTGTGGATGTCTTGATATTGGGTATTAGAAGTGCCTTATGGACATGATGTATGATGCATTGAAGTGGTATAAGTGTGGTTGCTTTGTAGGGTGGCAATTTGGCTTGGAATATAGCCTTATAATTGTCCAAACGGGTAGACACACGGGCGTGTGTCTAGGCCGTGTGTGACACACGGTCAGCCCCATGGGCGTGTTGATAGGCCGTGTATATCCTTGCATGATAAGTTGGCAAGTCAGTATGCTTAGTAGTAACCACACAGGCTGAGACACAGCTGTGTGTCTCAACCGTGTGGGAGACACAGCCTAAGACACGGGCATGTGCCTGAGCCGTGTGAAGTCTGCACCTAAAATTAGGAATTTAATTTGACACACGGTCTAAGGACACGGGCGTGTGCCTTGGCAGTGTGACCTTATTGAGATGATGACATCATAAACAGAATGTCAAGGTTTTCACACACAAGTGAAGAAACGGGCATGTCATGGCGGTGTGAGGGACACGGGCTATGGACACAGGCGTGTGTCAGGCCATGTGAAAACCCTTGTAGGATTGAAATGAAAAATAAAATCCACACAGACTAGGGACATGGGGGTTTGTGATTACACGGCCTGCCCATACGAGCATGTGGCCTTGTTTTATGTCAAAATTTTCTAAGTGTTCAAAAGCTTTTGGTTTGGTCACAAATCATTCCATGTGCAAGTTTAGGGTCTCGTAGACCTATAATAAGGACATTAAGGTCTCGAATGAAAAGTTTTAATTTGAAATGAAATTTTATGGATAGATGTGGTATGTATGAGCAAGTTAAGTACGGTAATGCCTCGTACCCAAATCAGGTGTCGATAACAGGTAAGGGGTATTACAAATACGTTGAACTTACTAAGCTTGTAACAGTCTGGTTTAGACCCTAGTCAGAACAGTGGTTTCGGGACCGCAAATCCAAGTTATAAAAATATTTTAATATTATTTTCTGTGCCTACTGTATGTGATTAAGCATGTGTTAAAGTTTCGTGAATTAATTTGTTTATTTGTGTATTTAATTTGAGAAAAGGGCTAAATCGCGTAAAATGAAAAAGTAGCTAATTAATGTGTAAGTGCTAATTTGTTAATGTCTTTATAATCTGAATCCCGTAATAGGAAATTAGCCCATTAATAAAGTTAGTGGATGGCAAAGGACAAGTATGCCCTATATGTATATATGTTTCTTATATTAATTAAAAGGTTAATATAGTGAATAATATAATAATTGTTTATAATAAAAATAAAGTATGAAAATAGACATTGTTCATCCTTTTTTTTTTCTAGCTGAAACTTTAAAGAAAAAGAAAGAAAATAACCAAGCTAGGTTTCGGTTATGTTCAAACAAAATTGAGGTATGTGTTAGTCTCGGATTTTGATAATTTCTATGTTTTCGTAATCGTTGCTTCGAATACTTTAAAACTCATGCTTCAATTTTGTGAATTGATGAATATTTTGAAATAAGTCATTGATGAATCTATAAGTTTTGTGATGTTTGATGATGAAATATGAAAAATATGTGTTTGATTAACAAGTTTTATCTTTGAATTTTAGTGATTTTGTGTAATTTGGATTATATTGAAAGAATAATATTTTGAAGGACTAAATTGTGAAATAGATGAATGTTTATGTGAGAAGTATAAATGATTCAGGTACGATTGAAAAGTACACTATGAGTGTATGAAAGGTAAGTGTTTATATAAGCTTACAAAAATTGGATATATTTATAGTAATGAGATAATATGTGACTAGATGTTTGAATAAGCTATGTGTGTATATAAGATATTTGAGTTGAGAAATGTGGCAAGCTATAGCTAAGAAAATGAGCCAAAGAATATGTGATGAATTTGCAATGAGAAACATTAATGCCATTGTATCAATGTAGCTATTTGCAATTTATGTTAAGTTTATTTTTATATGGCTTACTAAGCTTTTGAAAGCTTACTTTGTGTGTGTTTGCTCTATTTTATAGCTCGTCAAATCTACTGAAGGCTCAGGGACCATCGAGGATCGTCATCGCACTACTCAATCTTATTTTGGTACCTTTTGAAAGTGTATATACTAAGTATAGCACGTATAGGCTAGTTACTTTGGGTTATTTTTTATATGTGAAAATGGTCATGTGATACGACTAAACATATGTTTGTGATTATGAGTGACTAGACAAGTTTCATGATGCTAGTTTTGATTTAGCTTGATGAGAAATGAAATGGTTACATGAATGGTGAACTCGTTGATGCATAGCTAGCACATTACTAATGATAAGTATGTGATGGATTCTATCTTGAAATGATTGAGGTTATGTACAATCAATTGCCTTATAAGTTGGTATGATTGTCAGGCTCTTGAATGGTTTGAAATGATGTACATTTTGGTATGTATTAATTGCCTATGATGCTTAAATTGGTGCTTAATTGTGTTTGTAGGAATGACCCATGTGTGGATGGCAATTTGGCCTTGAAAATGGCCTATATTTGCCTACACGGTAAGCAAACAGGCGTGTGGCTCGACTGTGTCCTTCAAGGATGCAATTCAAAACAAGTCAGGCTCAACCACGAGTTGGACATACGAATGTGTGACTGGCCGTGTGGTGCAAGTCACTATCGACCACGGGTGAGACACACGGGCATGTCTCAGGCCGTGGGGACAAGTCAGTATGTATGCCCTGTTTTAATATGGCCTAGACACACGGGTGTGTCTGAAATAGTGGGAGGCACACGGCTTGCCCACACGGGCGTGTGACCTCTATAACTTAAGAAAATTTTTAAATTTTTTAGAATTTTTGTATGTGTTCAGTTTAGTCCCGGCCTCTCTCTAAAGCATGATTAAGGTCTCGTAAACCTATTTAAGGGACGCTTTAATGTGTTTTGTTAGACTTTGCTGTGAAATGTCATTAAATGATTCTGATTGTCCAGTAATGCCCTTTAACCCTGTTCTGGCGATGGTTATGGGTTAGGGGTGTTACATTTTATTAGTATCAGAGCTACAGTTTACCAATTCTCAGACAACGTAGCATGAAAGAGTCTAGCTATACATGCATATTTATGAAGTGTGATAGTGTGATGAATTCTGATGTATAAAATGTGTTTTGGTATGGTAATGGATCTCGAAAGAGCCGTAGCTGACAATGTAGAAAGCAACATGCCTGCTCCCGCTCAAGGGACAGCGCCATCTGATTCGAGACCAGCTACTAGCGGTCAAGAGGGAGAAGCTAAACAAGCTTTCTTACAAATGATGAGCGAGTGGTTCACTAAATTTTTTAGAAATAATTTGACTGTTTCACAACCTTCGCCCCCGTCTAATCTCCCTCAGATTTTGTTATGCCTCCGGTTGTGAATATGAATCTATTGAACAAGCCTCTGGTCGACAAAATTCGTAAATATGGGGCTGAAGAGTTCAGGGCTACTAGTGATGACGATGCTGAGAAAGCTGAGTTTTGGCTCGAGAACACAATCTGGGTATTTGATGATATGTCATTGAGTCCTGAAGAATGCATAAAATGTGTTATTTCTTTGTTACGAGACGCAGCTTATCAGTGGTGGAAGACTTTGATTTATGTGATTTCAAAGGAACGGGTTACTTGGAATTTCTTTCAGTCTGAGTTTTGAAAGAAATATATCAGTCAGAGATTCATAGATCAGAAACGAAAGGAATTCCTAGAATTGAAATAGGGCCGTATGTCTGTCACTGAATACAAACGAGAGTTCGTGAGATTAAGTCAATATGCTCGGGAATGTGTATCGATTGAAGTAATAATGTGCAAAAGATTTAAAGACAGCCTTAATGAAGATATTCGTTTGCTAGTTGGGATTCTAAGGATAAAAGAGTTCGTTGTGCTTGTTGATCGAGCTTATAAAGCCGAGGCACTCGAGAAAGACAAATGAAAAGCTGAGTCTGAAGCCAGAGATGGGAGAAAGAGATTTCTGAGTAAATCATTTCAGTCTACTTCAAAGAAATTCAGAGATGAACATAGACGTTCCAGGGCAAATGTGGGACAATCGAATAGAGATCGAGCTAGATCACAGTCGAATACCAAAGCTCCGGCAACTTCAATGGCAAGTGTGGGAAATGTCCGATCCGATCGACCTATATGTAAGCATTGTGGTAAAAGACATCTGGGAAATTGTAGATTGAATGATCGAGCTTGCTTCAGATGTGGATCATTAGATCATTTCATCCATTATTGCCAGAGTCTATTGAGCAAGAGATTATTCAGAATCTGAGGTCTAATAATGTTACAGCGAAAGGTAGACCTTCCAAAAATGCAAGAAATGTCAGTGGTAGTCAGAGAACTATGAAGGACACTATTCTAAGATCTGAAGCTAGAGTGCCTATCAGAGCGTATGCCATCCGAGCTCGTGAGGAAGCTTCATCTCTAGATGTTATTATGGGTACATTTACTCTTTATGATACTTCTGTGATTGCATTGATAAACCCTGGTTCTACTCACTCGTATATATGCATGAACTTAGTATCTAGAAAGACTTTGCCTGTAGAGTCTACTGAATTAGTTATTAGAGTATCGAACCCCTTAGGTAAAAGTGTCCTGGTTGACAAAGTATGCAAGAGCTGTCCGTTAATGTTTCGAGATATCTGTTTTCTTGCTGATCTGATGCTATTACCATTTGATGAGTTTGATATAATTTTGGGTACGAACTGGTTAACATTGTATGATGCGGTTGTAAATTGCAAAAGAAAGATTATTGATTTGAGATGTAAGAATGGTAAAATAGTTCGAGTTGAGTCTAATTATTTGACTGGGTTACCTACTGTGATATCAGTGTTAAAAGCTCAGAATTATGTGAAAAAGGGTTATGAAGCTTATTTAGCATATGTGATTGATACAAAAGCAACTAAAAAGAAAGTTGAATTGGTGCCTGTGGTTTTTGAATTCCCTTATGTGTTTCCTGAAGAACTACCGGATTACCTTCAATTCGGAAGTTAAATTTGGTATTGATTTAGTATCGGGGATGACTCCTATCTCGATAGCTCCATATAGAATGGCACCAATAGAACTAAAAGAGTTAAAGTCTCAGTTGTAAAAGTTGACAGACCGAGGATTTGCACAACCGAGTTTCTTGCCTTGGGGTGCTCCTGTGTTGTTTGTGAAAAAGAAATATGGCACTATGAGAATTTGTATTGACTACTGGCAGTTGAACAAAGTGACGATAAAGAATAAATATTTGTTGCCTCGTATTGATGATTTATTTGATCAGCTGAAAGGAGCTACAGTGTTTTTGAAAATAGATTTGAGATCGAGCTATTATCAATTAAGAGTTAAAGAATCTGATATGCCAAAAACTGCTTTCAGAAATAGGTATGGACACTATGAATTCCTAGTTATGCCTTTTGGACTAACAAATGCTCCTGCAGTATTTATGGATTTGATGAATGGATATTTAGACCATACTTAGATTGCTTTGTGGTGGTGTTCATTGATGATATTCTGATTTATTCCTGCGATGAGACGCAACATGCTAAACATTTGAGAGTTGTATTACAGAATCTATGTGAGAAGCAATTGTATGAAAAATTTAGTAAATGTGAGTTTTGGTTGCGTGAGTTTGGTTTTCTGGGGCATATTGTGTCAGCTGTGAGAATACGAGTCGATTCGAGTAAGATTTCTGCTATTTTGGAATGAAAGCCTCCGAAAAATGTGTCTAAAGTTCGTAATTTTTTGGGACTTGCTGGTTATTATCGAAGTTTCATAAAAGGATTTTCAATGATAGCTACTCAATTAACTAAATTGCTTCAGAAAGATGTGAGATATGAATGGTTCGATAAATGCCAGAAAAGCTTTGATCAGTTGAAAGCCCTTTTGACCGAAGCTTTAGTTTTGATACAACCAAAATCGGGTAAAGAATTCATGATTTACAATGATGCTTCGTTAAATGGTCTGGGATGTGTTTTGATGTAAGAAGGAAATGTTATATCTTATGCCTCGAGACAATTAAAGCCGCACGAAAAGAACTATCCGACGCACGATCTTAAGTTAGCTGCAATCGTTTTAGCATTAAAGATTTGGCATCATTATCTTTTTAGTGAGAAATGTCACGTGTATTCAGATCATAAAAGTTTGAAATACTTGATGTCTCAAAAAGATTTGAATCTGCGACAGAGAAGATGGATAGAGTTATTGAAAGATTACAATCTTGTAATCGATTATCATCCAAGTAAGGCAAATGTTGTTGCTGATGCATTGAGTCGTAAATCACTATTTGCATTATGTGCTATGAATGCTCATTTAGATTTATCGAATGATGGTTCAGTTTTGACTGAATTGAAAGCGAAACCGATGTTTTTATAATAGATATGTGATGCTCAGAAAAATGATAATGAAATGCTAGTGAAATGAGCTCAGTGTGATTCGAACTCTGATTCTGAATTTTGAGTTGATGATAATGATTGCTTGAGATTTTGATATCAAATTTGTGTTTCGAGGAATCCAGAGCTAATTCAGCTAATTTTGAACGAAGCTCATAGTACTCAATTATCTGTTCATCCAAGAAGTACAAAGATGTATCATGATTTGAGGCAACACTACTTGTGGTCTGGTATGAAAAAGGATATCTCTAATTTTGTATCGAAATGTTTAGTTTGTCAGCAAGTTAAAGCTGAACATCAGGTTCCACCTGGTTTGTTACAACCGATTCTGATTACTGAATGGAAATGGGATAGAGTGACGATGGACTTTGTTTCTAGATTGCCATTAACTTCAAGAAAGAAAGATGCAATTTGGGTTGTAGTTGATCGATTGATAAAATCTACCCATTTTATTCTGGTACGATCTAATTACTCACTTGATAAGTTATCTGAGCTTTACATTTCTGATATTGTGAGATTGCATGAAGTGCCATTATCTATTGTGTTAGATAGAGATCAAACATTCACATCGCGGTTTTGGAAGAAACTGCAAGATGCTTTAGGTACTAAATTGCATTTTAGTACAGCCTTTCACCCGCAGACAGATGGCCAATTCGAGCGGATTATTCTGATACTCGAGGATATGCTGAGATGTTGCATACTTGAGTTTAATGGTACGTGGGAATAGTATTTACCACTTATTGAAATTGCATAGAATAACTGTTTTTAGTCGAGCATTAAAATGGCACCATATGAGGCTTTGTACAGACGCAAATGTAGAACACCTCTGTATTGGACTGAGTTAAGTGAAAGTAAGATACACGGGGATGATTTGATAAAAGACACTAAATAGAAAGTGAAAGTAATCCGTGATAGTTTGAAAATAGTGCCTGATCGTCAGAAGTCCTATGCAGACTTGAAAAGAAAAGACATTGAATTCAAAATCGGTGACAAAGTATTTTTAAAAGTATCTTCGTGGAAGAAAGTACTCCGATTTAGACATAAAGGCAAATTGAGTCCGAGGTTTATCGGACCGTATGAAATCATTGAGCATATCGGACCTATAGGATACAAACTATTATTGCCACTTGAAATGGAAAAGATTTGTAATGTATTTCATGTGTCAATGCTTCGTCGATATAGATCAGATCCATCACACATGATTTCTCCGTCTGAGATTGAAATCCGATCTGATATGACTTATGAAGAAGAATCGATACGTATCTTAGCTTATAAAGTAAAAGAATTGAGAAATAAGAAAATTCCGTTAGTGAAAGTCTTATGGAATCGACACGGATTTGAAGAGGCTATATGGGAGCCTAAAGATTTTATGAGACAACAATATTCGAACCTATTCAACGGTAAGATTTTTGGGGACGAAAATCCCTAAGGGGGAGAATTGTAACAGTCTGCTTTAGACCCTAGTCGAACAGTGGTTTTGGGACCATAAATCCGAGTCATAAAAATATTTTAATATTATTTTCTGTGCCTACTGTATGTGATTAAGCATGTGTTAAAGTTCCGTGAATTAATTTGTCTATTTGTGTGTTTAATTTAAGAAAAAGGCTAAATCATGTAAAATGAAAAAGTAGCTAATTAATGTGTAAGTGCTAATTTGTTAATGTCTTTCTAATGTGAAGCCCTTAATAGGAAATTAGCCCATTAATAAAGTTAGTAGATGGCAAAGGACAAGTATGCCCTTAATGTATATATGTTTCTTATATTAATTAAAAGGTTAATATAGTAAATAATATAATAATATGTTTACAATAAAAATAAAGTATGAAAATAGACATTGTTCATCCATTTTTTTTTCTAGCTGAAAGTTTAAAGAAAAAGAAAGAAAATAACCAAGCTAGGTTTCGGTTATGTTCAAGCAAAATTGAGGCATGTGTTAGTCTCAATTTTTGATAATTTCTACATTTTCGTAATCATTGCTTCGAATACTTTGAAACCCATGCTTCAATTTTGTGAATTGATGAATATTTTGAAATATGTCATTGATGAATCTATAAGTTTTGTGATGTTTGATGATGAAATATGAAATATACGTGTTTGATTAACAAGTTTTGTCTTTGACTTTTTAGTAATTTTGAGTAATTTGGATTAAATTGAAAGAATAATAATTTGAAGGAATAAATTGTGAAATAGATGAATGACTATGTGAGAAGTATAAATGATTCAGGTACGATTGAAAAGTACACTGTGAGTGTATGAAAGGTAAGTGTTTATATAAGCTTACTAAAATTGGATATGTGTATAGTTATGAGATAATATGTGATTATATGTTTGAATGAGCTATGTGTGTATATAAGATATTTGAGTTGAGAAATGTGGCAAGCTATAGCTAAGAAAATGAGCCAAAGAATATGTGATGAATTTGCAATGAGAAACATTAATGTCATTGTATCAATGTAGCTATTTGCAATTTATGTTAAGTTTATTTTTATATGGCTTACTAAGCTTTTGAAAGCTACTTTGTGTGTGTTTGCTCTGTTTTATAGATCTTTAAAGCTACTGAAGGCTCGGGGACCATCGAGGATCATCATCATACTACTCAATCTTATTTTGGTACATTTTGAAAGTGTATATACTAAGTATGGAATGTATAGGCTAGTTACTTTGGGTTATTTTTTATATGTGAAAATGGCCATGTGATACGGCTAAACATATGTTTGTGATTATGAATGACTAGATAAGTTTCATGATGATAGTTTTGATTTAGCTTGATGACAAATTAAATGGTTACATGAATGGTGAACTCATTGATGCATAGCTAGCACATTACTAATGATAAGTATGTGATGGATTCTATCTTGAAATGATTTAGGTTAAGTAGAATAATTGCCTTATAAGTTGGTATGATTGTCAGGCTCTTGAATGGTTGGAAATGATGTACATTTTGGTATGTATTAATTGCCTATGATGCTTGAATTGATGCTTAATTGTGTTTGTAGGAATGACCTATGTGTGGGTGGCAATTTGGCCCTGAAAATGGCTTATATTTGCCCACACGGTTGAGGACACGGGTGTGTGGCTCGATCGTGTCCTTCGAGGTTGCAATTCAAAACAAGTCAGGCTCAACCACAGGCTGGACACCCGGTCGTGTGACTGGCCATATGGTGCAAGTCAGTGTCGACCACGGGTGAGACATACGGGCGTGTCTCAGGCCATGGGGACAAGTCAGTATGTATGCCCTGTTTTGACATGGCTTAGGCACACTGACGTGCCTGAGACCGTAGGAAGCACACGGCCTTCCCACACGGGCGTGTGACCTCTGTAACTTAAAAAAATTTTTAAATTTTGAGAATTTTCGTATGTGTTTGGTTTAGTCCCAGCCTATCTCTAAAGCATGATTAAGGTCTCGTAAACCTATTTAAGGGACGCTTTGATGTGTTTTGTCAAACTTTACTGTGAGATGTCATTAAATGATTTTGATTGTTCGGTAATGCCCTTTAACCCTGTTCCGACAACGGTTATAAGTTAGGGGTGTTACAGAGCTTCATTGAGCTTATTTGTGTTGTTTAATGTTCTTGTAGATACTCGAAAGGTTGGACGATCGGATCGGCGCTCAAGTCACACTATCTAGCTTAATTTGGTAGTTTTTGGAATGTTTGATTTGGTTTATATGGCATGTAATAGGCTTTTGTGTTGTTATTACTAATGTTTTGGAATAAGTAAAATGATAAGTATGATATTATGTGTAAATTGCCAACTTATATAATGTATGTGAATGAGGTAGATGTTTCAATGTAAATAGAAATGGTATGTGTTAGTGATATGTGTATTTGAGGTACCTATGATAGGTAAATTGGTTAGGTGTTGATTTGATGAATTGATAAGTTGTGTTTGAGGTTTTATTTTGATGTAAAATTATATATACTTGTGGTACCAATGAGGGTACATTGGTTAGGCACTTAATAGGTTGATTTGGTATGTTTTTGGCTTGATTAAAGTCACTTTGAATAGGTGTTTTGGTTGGTTAATGGTTTACTTGGGATCCAAGTAAGCTTGAAATGATAAACTTATTGTTTAAAGGTCTACACGGCCTGGCACACGGGCGTGTGAGGTATTTCGAGTGTTACACGGCATAGCACATGGCCGTGTGACCCAACTCAGAGAGTTACAAGGGTGAGCACACGGGTTGGGACACGATTGTGTGTCCCTCTTTCGATTGTTACACGGCCTGAGACACGAGCGTGTGTCTCAGCCATGTGAGTCACACGGCCATGTGACCCTTGCAGTCCAAATTTTCTAACTTTTTATTAAACTTTCCAAATGTTTTTGATTTAGTCCCAGATTGTTTCTAAAGTATATTTAGGGCCTCGAATGCTCGATTAAGGGATGTTATGAATGTAATTAAATGTAATTGGATTATGTTTGGCATTAATGTATGAATTGAATGATTTAAAGTTCTATTTGTACAGTAATACTTCGTAACCAATTCTGGGGATGGATACGAGTTAGGGGTGTTACACGCCCCATTTGAGTAGGTACCGAACATTCATTTGCATCGCATCCTAAAAGGATAGCCGAATTCTACTCGAATACGCAACAATATGGATGGATGTAGGGGAGAGGTCCAATCAATGAAGGTTATGCAGCTATTTAAGAACCCACGGCATACGAAGGCAACATGTCCAAAATTGAAGGATAAATTGAGGCCAACACCTTGTTAACATATTTTATTCATTTTTTCTAACATTATTTTTGTCATTTTCATTGTACACAAATTTATTCGTCATCTTTTTTCGTACAAAATCTTTTCATTCTTTTCTATACCTCACAGATCATTTGGCATATATTGTATTTTTATCCCAAAGAATAAATCATTCTATATCATATTGAATAGGATTTTTTTTCTTTTTCACTTTTTAACCATTAAATATTAACACACACCTCTCCATTTTCTAACTCTCCAAAGACATGCATGAAGCAACACAACAAATCCTCAACCAAAAAAAAGGAAAAGATTAGAAAAAAGTATGATTTTCTATTGAGGCAAAAAGGAAGGTTTTAGGTTTTGAGGTTTCAAATTTAGAGATGAGGAAATCATAGGGGCGAAGCCAGAACAAATTTTTAGCGGGGGCCGAATGAAAATTTAATTTTTATAGTCTATATCTTTATATTTTTAAAAAATTAAATTGAATTTCTATAATTTTAGGGGGGCTAAAGTAAAATTTTACCTTTACTAATTTTAAATTTTAAAAAAAAATTTAAGGGCCTAATTATAAATTTTCTATTTTAGAGGGGGCCAAAGCTACTGCCTGCCCCCCTTGTACCCGCCCATGGAGGAAGATGATACAAAGTAGAATAACATATATTGCAACGGTGGCCCTTGAAGGAGTAGAAGATGGCAAAATAGATGGTGGAAGTTTCAAATTTATTTTGTAGATCTAGGAAGTGTTGAATGTTTTTAGCAAAAATTAATTGAAAAATATGAAAGCGATTTAGGTTAATTTTGAGTATTTTGGGCTAATGACTAACTATGCATGGTGGGCGATGACGACAACAATGACTAAGGTCAACAAATTTTAGAGTTTGATGGCAGTTTTTGGAAATAGATTTGAAAGGTTGAAAAAGATAGAGAAGAAAGAGATTGAGCTAAAGAATACGACAATGGGTGAAAATAATAATAATAATAATAATAATAATAATAATAATAATAATAATAATAATAATAATAATAAATTTTATATAATAAAGTTTTAATTTTTATATAAATACTTTACATTATAAAAATAATAAATTATAATAAAGATAGTAATTTTATTTAAATATATATAATTTTACATAATTTTAATTATAATTCATTTAAATTTACATAAATATTTAATAATATAAATAAATTTAATTCAAAAAATGATAATGTCATTTTACATTAAAATTATTATTCTTATATTTTAAACCATTTATATTATGATTATAAAAAATTTAATAAACTATATTAAAAATTATAAATAATTTTATAACAAATTTTATTTTATTAATAAATATAATGTATTTAAAAGGTTTTTTATAAGATATTAATTATATATATAATTTATTTTTCTTCTTAGCATAAAATTGTCATCTTCATCTATTCCTTGCAATATTTTTTATCCAACCAACACTATAATAGCAATTAAATGTGTATTTTGCTCAATCCAATCAAACTATGGTTATGTTCATTTTATTCTATTATCATAAAATAATATTTTATTAGAGTTTTATCTCATTTCATCCAATCAAATATGATGTAAATTCTCACCTTCCCAATTTAAAAAAAATTAGTTTATAATGATATATATAGGCTAAATATCTCATATATACCAAAAATAAAGAAAAATTACGAAATGTGCGGTTTGAAGAATATTTACGAAAGTACCATTCCCCAAAAGCGTCCACGTCGGTAGCGTTTTTGGGGATCTGAAGTTAAAGCGCCCGACGAGGCGCTTTTGTCCACCTATAAAAGCGCCTATGTAAGCGCTTTTGCTTGAGGTGGACAAAACGCATCTCGGTAGCGCTTTGTCTTCAATAACCAAGATAACGCTACCGACGTGGACATGTTTTTGCCCTCCCTTCCCGTCCACTTGCAGTATGAAAATTTAATTGAATTTTTGGGCCAGTAGTCTCCGGAAAAATAATTTTGAAGAGACGTTTACGATAAACAATGGCAAAAACGCTTCCAAATGGTGCCTTTGTCGGCAGGAGTACCGAAAAGAGCTCCTATGTGGACACTCTTTTTGCTCTGATGGTCTCCGATAAAATTAATTTGAGGAGACATTTCTGAACAAACGATGGCAAAACGCTTCAAATAGAGTACCAAAAGGGCTCCCACGTGGACGCTCTTTTGCTATAGTGGTCTCTGGTAAAATTAATTTGAGGAGACATTTCTGAACAAACAGTGGCCAAAAACTCTTCCAAATAGGTGCACTATCGCCAGGAGTACGAAAAGAGCACCCACGTGGGCGCTCTTTTACTACTGATTGTCTCCGCAAACTTAGGCTATAAATCACCAAATTTCATTCTCGGTGGCGAAGGCAAATTCGGGCAAAAGAAAAAAAGCGAAAATAAGTGAGCGTATTAATCTTTGTTATTTACTACGATGGTGAAGTTCGTGACACGAAAATGGTGTTGTTTTCTTATCGAGAGAACAGTATGATCGAGTATTAATCGGAACATCGATTTGGTAGAACTTCGCAAAAGAATTAGGCATAAAATATTCGGAACAATGCCAATGAAAGTTCAGTCTATTAAGTATAGATTTTGCGCTTCGGTTGATCCGGTGAGATATGACTCATTCGACATCAAAGGTCCTCGGAGCCTTGAGGCAATGGTGGAGACTCATCTTGCCAGTGGATCGCCCTATCTCGAGTTATATGTAGAATTTTCATCTCCAAGTGATCTTTCTGCGACCTCAACATCTACTATCGTTCGAGGGAATACAAGACCCCAAGCCGACACTCTGTAAGTGGGAGGCAAAACACAGAAGTGCCCATGTGCGGTGGTAGTATGGAAAACATAACCCCTGCACAACACTCGGTTGGTGGATGGGACATACATATCCGTCCTTCGACGTCTGATGATAGAAATACGTATTGGGGGACGTCATCAACTTCTAGTGGTTGGCAATCCACATATGATTGGGATCTTTACGAAATATGTTTAAGGAGGGATGATGTACTCCTGATGACATCCACCGTCGAGGGGCCCTCATTTGTTACAGGTTATGGAGGGCCGGACGATGAATCCGATGTGGATCCACCTCGGGAGCCAGGGCTCGATGGTGCAGAAGTTGGATTATTTTTTGAATCGGAGCCCATTCCAATTGTACCTGAAGACGTTGAGGGCAGTTCAGGCGAAGAAGAAGAAGATCCGCTATTCAGGGCGTACTCACCTCCAGCCCACATGCATAATGTCGATCTATCTCAAGATGATGCATTGGAGTTTTCTAAACTACCACACCGGACGCGTGACCATACAAATTCTTCGTTGGATTCGGACCAATTAGAAGTTGGTAACCAGTTTTCCAACAAGAATACTTTTCTTGCTGCATTGAAACAATACAGCATCAGGAACGGGGTTAACTACAATGTGGTTAAATCCAGGCTCAATAAGTATGAGGCGAAGTGTGCAGTGCAAGATGACACATGTTCATGGAAAATCATGGTGTCGTTGAGGAAAAGGACAGGGTTGTGGAGGTCAAAAAGTACAAAAGTCCACATACATGTCTTGTCGGTACAGTACCACTATGTGTTCAATGATTTCGAATAACACTAATATTATGTAATGTTGTATTATTTAACGTACTTCGATGACAGGTGTAACACAAGATCATCCGAGGATGGATTCAGACATGTTGGATGACTTAATAATCCCGACGGTGAAGGCTGATCCCAAGACTACAGTGCCAGCCATAATTGGCAATATTTGTAGCCAATTGGGGTACACGCCCTCTTATAGAAAGGCTTGGATAGGCAAGCAGAAGACGTTAGAAAAGTTGCACGGTCGGTGGGACACTTCATATAATGAAGTGTGGCAGTGGTGTCAGTCTTTGGAGAGATATGTCTCGAGCGGACGGACGGACCTTGAAACGGAATCGGCGTACTAGCGATCGTCGCTCCGTGGATGCACAGTGTTCAAGCGTCTGTTCTGGACATTTAAGCAATACCGAGATTCTTTTACATACTGCAAGCCATTGGTACAAATTGACGGTACCTTTATGTATGGTAGATATACGCATCGGCTATTGCTAGTTTGTGGCATAAGGCGGTACGGGAGAATCCTTCCGATTGTATTCATAATAACACCGAGGAGTCGGTGATGACCGAACTTCTTCCTATCTAGGTTAAGGAGGCATGTCATCCCCACACGACATATCGTTACATCGGATCGGGGCCCTGGAATACTTGCGGCAATATAATGCTAGGGAAGCATGTGGCATCGCACACACCATCGATATTGCCTGAGGCATGTTTCATCCAACTACTATAGGCAACATCGATCTAAAAGACAGAAACAACAAGTGACCGATATGGGTATGAAATATCTATTAATATAATTTCGTTTGTAATATTCAATTTATTCTCAATTGAAGAGTGGTATGTAATATTCGCTATCAACGTATGGTGGCAAGGTACGAGATCAATAAAGACCGTTTTCACGAGATGCTAGCCAGTTTGCGCTCAGATAACGCCGAAGGCGCAAATTACCTGTGCAATATTCCTTTCGAACAATGGACACAAGCATATAATAGTGGCCTACGATATGGTCATATGACCACAAACCTGGCCGAATGCATAAATTCTGTTCTAAAAGGAACCCGTCATCTGTCGATTACATCGGTTGTGTGGGAGACATATTTTCGTTTAGCGGAACTATTTTCGAAGAGAGCAGCGAGTTATAGAGCGCAGATGCAAGGAGGCCATGTATGGAGCCCGAAGGTCTTGCAAAAAATAAACCGTGGGAAGGCACGGGCGAACACCATGCACACAGTGTGTCACAACCGCGACAGCCTATGGTTTCGTGTCACAGAGTTTGACAGACCGAACCAAGGTATTATTGGCGGGCATTATCGTGTACACTTGACAAATAGGACTGCGCGTATGTGGATATTTGATGCACCGTTACCCATGTGCTTATGTACTTGCGGCTTGTCGAATCTTCGTCTTGATCCTATGAGCTATATCGACGAAGTGTACAAATTAGAAAACATGTACAACGTGTGGAGACACGTATTCCCACCGATCCCGGATGAGCGTAAGTGGTCAGTCGGTATCGCTTGCACCATATAAGTCATTGGGATAGACAATTGAGGCGCAAACCAAAAGGTCGACCTTGCTCGACTAGAATATGCAACAATATGGATATCCGAGAAACAAGCAACCAAACGAGCAACAATATGATGTAGGAACCCGGGCCATACATCTCGCTCGTGTCCAAATCGGAATAGTTGACCGTGTTCTTAGCTTTTTTGTCTCCTGGTGGCTATGTAATTTCTATTTTTTTGGAGGAAAACAGTAAACTTTTGAACAAGAACATTTATTTTATTCAAGTTATTAAAATTAAATTACAAAATTACAAAAAAATTAAACCATTTCTATTTTATCAAATATATTAAAATTAAATTAAAAAATTAAATTACAAAAGAAATAAATTAAACTCAAATTTTATTAAATATAAAAAATTAAATTACAAAAAAATTAAACCATTTCTATCTTATCAAAGATATTAAAATTAAGTTAAAAATTAAATTACAAAAGAAATAAAATTAAACTCAAATTTTATTAAATATAAAAAATTATATTACAAAAAAATTAAACCATTTCTATCTTATCAAAGATATTAAAATTAAATTAAAAAATTAAATTACAAAAGAAATAAAATTAAACTCAAATTTATTAAATATAAAAAATTAAATTACAAAAAAATTAAACCATTTCTATCTTATCAAAGATATTAAAATTAAATTAAAAATTAAATTACAAAAGAAATAAAATTAAACTCAAAATTTATTAAATATAAAAAATTAAATTAAAAATAAAACCATTTCTATCTTATCAAAGATATTAAAATTAAATTTAAAAATTAAATTACAAAAGAAATAAAATTAGACTCAAATTTTATTAAATATAAAAAATTAAATTACAAAAAAAATTAAACCATTTCTATCTTATCAAAGATATTAAAATTAAATTACAAAAGAAATAAAATTAAACTCAAATTTTATTAAACATAAAAATTAAATTAAAAAATTAAACCATTTCTATCTTATCAAAGATATTAAAATTAAATTAAAAAATTAAATTACAAAAGAAATAAAATTAAACTCAAATTTTGTTTAATATAAAAAATTAAATTGCAAAAAAATTAAATCATTTTTATCTTATCAAAGATATTATTAAAAATTTAATTACAAAAATAAAAAATTAAACTCAAATTTTATTAAATATATTAAAACTAAATTACAAAAAAATTACAAAACTAAATTAGGGTTTAGAGGCGTCTAGGGTGGGAACCAATTGCAACACGAGGCGGTCGGTGGTTACGTCTTGGATTCCTCCTTCTTCTAGCTTCCGTGAGGTCGTGGAACCTCGGGCGGGAATCGGGTTCCTTGGCGGTGGAGTGCAGTTCAGGTGTTGTGATGATGACCCACCTTGATAAAATAATGACCGGAGGTGTTTGCATAAACCACGGCGGGGTGATCGCACCCGTCTGTGCGAAGGAGCTTGGTAGAAAGAATCGCTCCCGACGGCGCCTCCTCTAATCCCACATGCGGCGTCGGCCTCACGATCGGTGGCCGCCAGGAGTAGTCGAACGGACTCGAACCCGCCATGCATTCCAACTGGGTGGGGCCGGAAAAGGAAACATATCTGGGTTAGGAGGATACATATAAGGGGTAGGGTGCGCTTTGGCATAAACGGTGACGCTGTGATGTCGGTGTTGTCGATCGAATGATGGGCCCGGTGGTGTGTAGGCGCTGTTCTTGGGCCCGATGATCGTAGGCGCTGTTGATGGCCCCATCTCATCACCCTTCTCCTTGGATTTAAAGGGCCCGATGTTCCTTCGCTCATGAATTTGCCGTCGCCTCTCTTCTTGACAACAGAGATCTGACTTGCCATGGATCCTAAACCATGGCATGTACTTGACACGCACGCTAACTCGAGAACGATGATCGGTTCCGGATAGGTAAAAAGTCATACCGGTTCTCCCGTCTCGATATGACTTGACCAAAATCTTGGCCAATCCGTAATGCGGTACTTAGTAAGTCCACTTTGTGCTCATCATCGAGCACCTCCGGTGGCACGAGGATCGGTTGTCGGAATCCAAATTGCCGCAGAACCCGATCTGGCTGGTGCATCTCCACGGTCGCGTAGGTGATCAATGGGACCTTAACGTGCCAACTATTTGGATTTTGGAAGAACTCCTCCAGAATTACCTCCTGAATTTCTGGATCCTCGTACGGTGTCCATTGAAACTATATTAACATTACCAAAATATTAGTTATATACATAATATTAGAGACTACATATGAAATACTAAATTATAATAACGAAATTCGAAACTTACTTGTGATTCCGACCGTTGGTCCAATAGGAGCCGTATATCCTCAAGCGAGTTAGGTATTCCAACATGACTCGCCGAATGATTCCACCTAATTAAATAAACTTTTAGCATGCAATTATACTATAAATCTACGAAATAATTGTAAAATATAATATTAAATTTACCTCGTTATCGGTGGGAATGAATATGGTGGTCGAGTCGAGGGGCGTAAAATGGAAATCGAAACCATGCCCATGATCTGCAGAGTGATAGGCAACCTCCGATTTTAGCTTACTCGGCGCGTCGCCCGACATCTCCGGTACAACCTCGATAGCACGCGGACCCTAACTAAATTCACCGCTCTGAAATCAACAAGTTTGAGGAGCCATCTCAGGTGGACGAGGTTTTTAGAGAGGTCTAGCATCAGATAGCCTCCAATTATATGAAGAATGTATGCCCGAGCATACCGTATTCTTTCTACTTCGGTCGAACCCTCGTTCGGATCCGGGAATGCATCTCGTAACCAGGCCATATCGATCCGAGCTCCTTGAATTCTATCCGGAATGGCACCCGAAGCTCGTAGCATCGACCATCCAATCGGTAGATATTGCGGACACGGTGACTCTGGCCGTCCACCGGTAATCCCAACCTGCAATCGCACATCTTCTAGAGTGATGGTACACTCTCCGCATGGCAGATGGAAAGTGTGCGTCTCGGGTCTCCACCTCTCTATCAACGCGCTGATCAAAGGCGGCTCCAACTTGAACCTCCGGCCTATCGTGGCCACGTGCCAAAAACCCGCTTCCCACAGGTAAGTCTCGATCAACGGTGATGAGGGACCATGCATGTTGCGAATATAACATTTCAACACCCGATCTACAGACTGTTTAAAACATTATATAATTAAAAATTAATTAAAATTGCATAATTAAAAAAATTAAATAATATTGAAAAATTAAAATTAAAACTTACCATTTTCATTTGCTCGACGGAGATGTGCTTGTTGTCTAGGCGACGTAATTTCCCGGCTATTGTAATCCGATAAAAAATTTTAAAATTTTCCAAAAAAAATATATTAAAAAATTATAAAGGGCTTTTTCGTAAATAGTAAAGGACTATTTAGAAATTTGAGTGTAAATTTCAAGGACTTTGAGAGAAAATTGAGAGAAAATTGAGATAAAATTGAGAGAATATTGAGAAAGGATTGAAGTGTGAAAAAAATAAAAGGTTGGGGGGTTTTATGCTCTTTTTTTTTTACCGTTGGGGCCCCCAACGGTAAAAAAAAATGGCCGTTAGGATTTGACCGTTGGAGGGCTAAAGCGCGTCCTCAGGGGCGCGCTTTAGCTCTGCATCCCCCAAAAACGCGCTGACGTGGACGCGTTTTTGGGGGAAACGGTACTTTCCTGTAAATATTGTCCAAACTGGTACATTTTCGTAATTTTTCTTATTTTTTGGTATATATGGGATATTTACCCTATATATATATATATATATATATATATATATGTATATGATTTTACACATTTAATTTTTAATTATTTTTCTAAAAAATGTATTTTAATTATTATAATTAATTTGTAATTTATTATTCAAATTATTAAATATAATTAAAATATATTAACTTATTTAATAATTCAAATATAATAAAAATAATTTTTAAATATCATATTAAAAGATTATTATTTTCTACATCAATAAATATTTTAATAATATTAAAAAATATTTCAATTCATATTTAATACATGCACTATTTTTAACATACAATATAATTTTTGCTTCATGTAATTATTATTTATAATAATAATAAATATTATTAAAAATATTAATTATTTTGATAATTCAAATATAATACTAATAAAAATTCTTATTATTAAAACATTTGTAAAAAATAAAAATAAAAATAAAAATTTTAAAATAAACTCTTCAATATATCATTTTATTTTTATTTAATATTAATATATTTATATTTATTTAATAATATAAATATAAATATAAAATTTAGATCTATTATTATATATATTTGAAAATATTTATATATATTTATATATTTCTTTAATTTTTTAGAATTAGTATAAATTTGAGACTATTTGTAAATATTAAGGGTTAATTTTTAAAATGATGTCTAAACCGATATGATATATAAAAATTGAGTACTAAATTTATTATTATATTATTTTTTAACTTTTACGTCAGAGTTCTGTTTGTGATTTTAATAAGATTGATCAAAATGATTGAATTATATAATTTAAGTGTTTAAATTGTAATTTTTTTATTTTAAGTATTAAAATAAATTTTTGATAGTTTGTGACTTTATTTTTACTTTTATTTAAAAAAAAAAAAAAAAAAAACTGATAGAGGAGATTCTATATAAAATGTTTTGGCCCATTTCCGTCCTGCAGTTCATTTCAAGCACTCACATCACAGGTTAGGTTTGGCGCGATCTTCATTTCTCAAAGGTAAGCTCTCCGCTTGTTTCCTGAGAAAATGAAGCAACTCATTTCTATTTCTTTTCGTATCCATATACTTCTGGCTTCTGCATCAATAGTAATTTATAATGAGAATTCAAACAAAAGGTTAAAAGGCTGAAATTGGGAAGATTTTATTTCTAATTCACTAGCTCTGCTGAAATTATACTTCAATTAATCTACAAAAGTATCTTCATTTTCTTGAATTTTAAGCTGTCTGTAGCATATATCTGGAAAATTTATTTCATTTACTGTCGAAAACGGCTAATAATATTAATTTTCTGTACAACATGGGTTTATGATAAATTTTCCCTAATTTACTCAAGCCCTTAACTTTGTGAACTATGATCGAAAATTTCTTGCAATCTGTAAGATTGTAGCTAATGATCATATAGACTGATATGATAACCATTTATGAACGGAGTCGTTGATCACTGTGTTTCAAGAATTTGAAAGGTATTTTACATCTCCTGGATCACTCTATTGAGTGCTAACCAAGTTTTTCTGTTTTGCTCTCAAACCCATAGCAGTGTATTGGTTTACACTTTTGTAGTAGCAAGAAAAGAGCAAGTCCAATATGAAGTTTAAGGCATTTCTCACCGAACATGGGGTGGATCTCTTGGAAAGGCGGTTTCTACCAGCCTTGGACAAAATTGACAAGATATGCCACTTATTTCTTACCCGAGACCATGCTATCTTCCTTCACAACCTTCTCAATGGCGATGGGGTTCAATGCATTGCACAGTTTCGAAAGGAAGCTCTCTTTGATGACTATCGCATCTCAAGTCAGAATGAGGACCGGATTGGTTTTGCAATTGATGTATCCCTTCTGCTTCGTGCTGTTCGGAGTAGTGTAAGCATATGTACTGAATTTGGTAATGGACCTTCTGCCAACCGTCTCCAAATTAAATTGGTTAAGAAGTTGCCTCTCAATTGTACCCAGCCGATGCCTTTTCTTACCTTTGAAACCAAGGGTTACAAGTCTGCTGTCATTCAGGATGTGCCAATTTCAAAACCTTTATCTAGGGCTCAAGTGCTTGAGCTTCAAACTGCACTTGAACTGGCACAAGATATACCCCAGACTCTGGTTCAGGTTCCAGACTTGAACCAGCTGCAGAACTTTGTGGAACGGATGAAGCAGGTTGGTGATATGCTAAATGTATCTATAAGCAAGTATGGAGATCTTCATGTGCAAATCTCAACAACTTTGATCACACTTGGTGCCGAGTTTCGTAAATTGTTGGTTATTGGTGAACAAGCTGAGGCGCCATCTGATGATAGGAATCAGAGTGCTCAAACTCGGTCAGAGAGGGCAATCTCGAGGGGAGATGCACAGCGTGTTCAAGTGAGTGTAAAGCACTTCTCTAGGAGTCTCCATTGTCACCTGGCAAAGCCGGACTGTACTTTTTACGGGATTGCTCCGCAGGGTTCTTGTTTGACCGTGATATTTCAGTTCTTCATTCCTGGTACTCATCAAACTGATAAATCAATCAGTCTACATTGCAGGCATCCTGTGCTTGACCCGGGGTCAAGTTGAAACTTAATCAATTTGCCATACCACCGGATTTACAGCTTTGAATTCATAGTAAAGTTATTTAATGTCCCTTTTTTTAACTCAAAACTTGTAATGTTTGCAAGTATAGCTTGCACCCAGGCGCTCCATGTAACCATTATATATCCCATAAAACTTGGTTCAAAATCTCAACTCTGAAGCATATGTTACATATGAAAGTAATTGCAGAAACAGATATTCTCCCTTGGTCACCAAATCATCAACGTCTGGTTTATTTGGTTAGTGTATCAAATACTAAAATATATCAGTGACCGAAACCTTGTTTAGTATATTAGTATTAAAATAGTTGTTATAACAGTTGTAGTAAAATAAAATAGTTCACTATTTTGTAGACAAAAATGTTGGATGAACAAAACGCATTACGTTTATGAAATGTTGTTTTCGTCCTTAATAAAAGGGAAAATTTTCTAGTAACTCGAATATTTTTCTTTATAACTTGATAAAAATTTTAAAATCTATAATATAATATGCTCCTAATTTTCATTTTTTCATAAATAATATGTTTAACAAATAAATTTTTATATGGTTGGGAAATAAATTTAATTCAAAATACTTTTTAAATGGAAATATTTTATAAAAATAAAAGCAAACAAAAATTCCCATGTACTTTATAGGAATATTAGTACAATATCATTTGGAAATGTTTTATTCCACAAGGGGATTGAGAATTTATCAAATGTTTTATTTATTTATTAATTACAAATCAAAGACACGTGATAAAATCTCAACTTTGTTGTGGAGTTAAAACTTTTCACTACCAACTTTGTTGTGGAGTTAAAATAATTATTCATAATAATATTTACTAGAATGCAAAATTCTATTGAAAAACATATTATAAATTTGATACGGCAACGTCCCGGGTCGTGCCAAGTTCAAACAAAGAGCCATTGGAATTATCGCAAGGTCCCATCACCTGAGCACGAGCAAAACATTTCAAGGAGGCTATTTCGGCCTTAGTTGAGCAAATGTGGAGCAAGTCATTGGCTGGACAAAACGAGGAGAATCGGGCTAGCTGAATAAGCCTAATGCACATGCTTTTGCAAGCTGAAATAAATTCACATTCAGGTCATTCAGCTTGTGTTTAGCTCGATTTAGGTCATGCATTTTATTTTGCTGAATACAAGCTTTTAAATTAAATATTAGCTTAAAATAAAGGTGTTTAGTTTAAATAAATAAGTTGTGTTTAATAAGAAGCTTATTTAAATAATTTAGTTACTAGGATAATTTAATGGAGCATGAGTTTAAATTTGTTTAATTCTGCTTCTATAATTAAACTAGTTCTGCATTAATTAATGTCTTTACTCTTAGTTCATTTATTGAAGTCAAGTGTTTAATGTGTTTGAGTTTAATTAGTGTTTAATTGTGTTTAATAAGTTCGTTTTAATGTGTTTATTGGAGGTGTCTCTTCAGCTTACAACTGTTACATTTCAAGGCTCTTACAACTTAATTGAAGTGTCTTTTTAGGTGATTTTCGGTTACAAATGAAGTGGCTATTACAAGGGATGTTTAATACATCAATTAAGGTGTTTTAAGGAGCATTTTAACTCCTCTTAAATTCGGCAGCAACCTCTTTCACCTACCAGTAGTTTTTGTTCATTTAAGGATGAAAACAATCACCATTTAGTTGCTGGTGTCTTTTCAGCTAGCCAAGGGACAACTCAAGAGACATTTCAAGCATTCAAGGATGATCATTCAAGTTGAACTAAAGTGAATTCAAGCATGGAGTTAATTGCTAAAAGAATATCAAGAGTCTTGAGTTTAATTTCAGTTTTAATTAGCATATTAAAATGTGACCTTTCAGCTAGTTTTTCTATCCTTATAAATATCTGTAACCAGCCATTTTGAGGGAACTTTTGATAACTTAATGAATTGCTTCCAATTTGGTGAGAAATTTTTCCCTCAAATTTCATCCAAAGGATCCGTTAACTTATCTAACTAGTTAGTGGCATCAACCCGTTTTCGTTCAACCGAACTTATCACGGTTTCGTGTGACGTTCAATACCAATTATACCGAGGTTCCTATCTACTTTAGATAGTGGGTCGAGGTTTCCCATTCTTCTTTCGTAAACCACTTAAGGACCTATAAGTTTTGGGTCAACCTTCAATCGAAGAGTTGGTTCAATCTTGTTCTTAAGAACCTATTTTCAAACAAATCACCAACCTCCTTATTCCTCCATATCCGAACCTTCCTATTTCGAATAACTTTTCTTCTTTTAAGCCTAACTTAATCACCCTAACTACACTTAACCTAATATCCTACATCTTTCCAAACCCGAATGATACTTTCTCGTTTAAACGATCGGGCAACCATATGACTAGGATTAATCGACAGGACCGAGATCATATCATTTGATATTAGAGCTTGAAAATGAGCAGCTCCAACAACGACGATCGAGAAGTTTGAATCAGGTTCGTAAGTTGAAAAAAAAATTGAAATTTAAAAAAAAATTCAAAGTTGTAATTTAAAGTTCTTTGTATTTAATTTCTATTGTATTTGAAAAGTAATATATATATATATATATATATATAAAGTATTCGAAAGTTTTGAAGCACTTGTTCGTTCTCTATTCTTCACCTCAGTCTCTGAATTCCAAAACCTTTATTTTATCTTCATCTATCTACCTCGATCATCCACGATTTATATCATCATCATTTGGTATTCCCCATATCACCCCAATGCCACACATACCACACTTCAATTTTATTTTTTCTTCAGCCTACCCCGTACCAACCAATTTATCCCTTGTTAACCCCTTAAACCCGACCCTCTAAGCTAGGAGATTTAGTCACCCTAAGTTTTATACGAAATCACGATAGAAGAAACGAGCGAAAAGAGGCACGAGTGTGTGAGCACATTAGAGTGGAGGTAAAAGCCGAAAAAAAGAGTGTAAACTCGCGTATGAGTGTAACAGCCTGATTTAGACCCTAGTCAGAACAGTGGTTTCGAGACCATAAATCTGAGGTTGAAATGATAATTTAATAATATTTTTTGTGTGAATAGTATGTAATTTAGCTTAACTGAAATTTCTGTGTGATAATTTTATCGACTGTGTCAAATTGTGAGAAAGGACTTAATTGCATAAAGTGTAAAATGCTGTTGCTGATTGTTAAGTGTTCAATTTTTGATGTCTTTATAATGTGAAGTCCTCAAAAGGCAATTAGTACAATATTAATATAGTGGATGGCTAAATGACATGTAAACCATAATGTTTATTTGTCTCATATGTTTAATGAAAGAGCAAATTGGTAATATGTTTATAAGGTGTTAATAATAAAACAAAAGCATGAAAATGGATGAATGTTCATCTTTCACCCACCGAAATTAGAAAAAAATAAAGAAGGGTTAGGGAGCTTTGAAGGTTTCGACAAGCTTAGACTAAAATTGGTATGTATTTTCAATTCGATTTTTGATAATTTCTACGTTTTCGTAATCATTGCTTCGTGCTCTAGCTAACCCATGCTTAAATTTTGTGAATTAGTGACGAATGTGAGATATTCCATTGATGAATATGTGATCTTTGTGATGCTAGTTGGTGAAATATGAAAGCTTGATGTTGGATTAGCATAGTTTGTATTTGGATTTTTGATAAAATTTAGTAATTTGGGATACATTGTGACAAGTGTAAATTGAAGGGTTAAAATGTGAAATAAATGAAATGTATGAGCTTGTATTAGCATGGGAAGAATTCAGCTAGCATATGTGTTTTGAAATTTTATGTATTTGATGATTTTGTGAAATAGCGACTAAAGTGTCAAAATGTGAAAATGTGAGGGCTATTTTGTAAAATACCCTAAATGATTGTGTGTGGACTAAATTGAATGAGTTGGTGATTGAATGGATTGAATTTAAATGTGTATAGACCAAGAAAGGAGATGCTCGGATCGAGATCGAGGGAAATATAAAGTGCTCGATTAATCGACCGTGTCAGTATATAATACATGTCATTATGATATGTTTTAGTATTATGGAATGAATATGTATATGATTATTAGATTTGAGATGCTATGTGCAAAATTGAATTAGATGGTACTAGGTGTGCAAAATTGAAATTGAAATAGAGATGAATAGCACTGTGTGTGCGATGTTATGAAAGCTTGACTTCTTGATTTGACAACGTAAAAGATATCGAGATAAGTCAGTTAAAAGAATAGGCACTAAGTGTGCGATGACGAATATTCTTCGATTATGTATATGGCACTGAGTGTGCGATTAAATTAAACAAATATCATAGGGTGATCGACATGTAATATCGAGCATTGAATAGCTTGGAAGTTGAATAACTATGAGTTAGCTAAGGTATGTATTGAACCTTTGTGGTTGATGAGTTTATAGATAAAGTTATGAATGGATGAATGAGTATTTTGGCTATGGATGATATGGTATGAATATGGAGAATTGATCTATGTGATAGTTTATTATATACATTAGTTTGATTTGATGAGATAATTGTATTTTATTTCGAACTTACTAACTTTGGAAAGCTTACTGTGTGATTTGTTTCTCTACTTTGCAGTGTCAGTAAAGCTAGCTCGGATTTGGGGATCGTCAGCATCTCAATCACACTATCAGCAATCTATTTTGGTACTTTTGGAAAGATGTACATAGTTGAGATATGGCATGTATAAGCTAGATATGTAAATTATGTATGAGATGTGTAAATAGCCATGTGAGGTGGCTAGAAAAATGTTTGAAATATGCTTGTGTGGATATGGTATGTGAAGTGAGTTTTGGTATGTTTTGATGGCAATGGATATGTCTTATAAATGGTAATCTTGGTGATAGATTGATGCTAGTATGATCTAGTGAATTTGAGAAGGAATCATGTTTGGTATTGAATGTGTTCAAGCAGTGAATTTTAGTTTATAAGTTGACTTGATTAGAAATGAGATTGTATGAGATGATATGTCAATCACTTGATCTGAAATTGGTTGCCAAATTGTGTATGGAGTTATGCTTAAATGTGCTTGTAGGTTTCACCCTTCTATGGGTGGCAAATTGGCCTTACATATGGCCTATTTTTCCAACACGATTATGGCAAACGGGCGTGTCTAATGGCCATGGGTGAATGACAGGATCTAGCCTAATAGTACACGGCCTTGACAAGGGCGTGTCAATTAGCCGTGGGCATAGGTCAGTAACTAATTAAATGTACATGGCCTTGGCACACGGACGTACCTGGTAGACGTGGAGCCAAGTCAGGATCGACCATGGCCAGGGTGCATGGGCGTGCTTGGTGGCCGTGGAGTTAAGTCAGATTCGACCACGGAGAAGACAAATAGGTATGTTTAGCAGCCGTGGGAGACACACGGCTTGCCCAAACTGGCGTGTAACCCCTAAAACTTTGAAAAGTTTTAAATTTCTAAGAATTTCTGTATGTGTTTCGGTTAGTCCCGACCCCTTTCTAACACGTGTTTAAGGTGTCGAAGACCTCAATAAGGGACTATATACTTGTGATTGAATATGTTCGATTGATGTTTGACTTTGTGTCGTGAAATGGTAATAAAATGTTCTGAATGTTTGGTAATGCCTCTTAACCCTATTTCGATGACGGTCTCGGGTTAGGGGTGTTACATTTTATTGGTACCAGATCTACGATTTAGTCGATTCTTAGACTAACGTAACGTGTATGAGTCTAGCTATACATTCTATATATGAAATTGTGATAGTGTGATGAATTCTGACAGATGAAAATGTGTTTTCGTATAGTAATAGATCCCGATCGAGCAATTGCTGATGATGTAGAAAGTAACACGCTTGCTCCCGCTCAAGGGACAGCGCTGGCCGCATCTAAGCTGAATGAAAGTAGTGAGGGAGGAGAGGCTAAGCAAGCCTTCTTCTGAATGATGAGCGAGTGATTTACGGAGTTCGTTCGAACGAATCCGGCTGCTCCACAACCTCTACCCCCACAAGTACCTGTTGTGCCACAAGTTACAAATTCGATCATATTAAATAAACCACCTGTGGACAAGATTCAGAAGTACGGGGCCGAAGAGTTTAGGGCTACATCTGATGACGATGCTGTGCGAGCCAAGTTTTGGCTCGAGAATACCCTTCAAGTATTTGATGAGATGTCATTTATTCCGGACGAAGGTATAAAATGTGTTGTTTCGTTGTTGAGGGATACGGCTTATAATTGGTGGAAGACGTTGATATCTGTGGTTCCGAGAGAGAGAATCACTTGGGATTTCTTTTAAGCCGAGTTCAAAAAAAGTATATCAGTCAACAATTTATTGATCAGAAACATAAAAAGTTTGTAGAGCTGAAACAAGGCCGTTTGTTAGTTACTGAGTACGAATGGGAATTTGTGCTATTGAGCCAGTATGCATGGGAATGTGTTTCGACCAAGCTACTATGTGTAAACGCTTCATAGAAGGGTTGAATGAGGACATTAAGTTGTTGGTTGGGATACTCGATATAAACAAATTTGTTGTGCTAGTTGAAAGAGCATGCAAAACCGATGAGCTCAGTAAAGAAAAGAAGAAAGCTAATTTTGAAGCTCATGATGAAAGAAAAAGATCGATGAGTAAGTTTTCTCAACCTTCGACGAAAAGATTTAGAGATGCAAGCAATCGTTGAAATGCTTCATTTGGACATCCGAGTAGAGATCGTACAAGACTAAGTGTTGGTTCAAGAAATCAAGTAATGTATCGACTAGGGGTAGACCACCCAGAAATGTCGGGAATGTAAGTGGAAGTCAAAGAGGGACTACTGACACAACTTTGAGGTTAGAAGTGAGAGCACCTACCCAAGCTTATGCTATACGTGCACGAGAGGAAGCATCATCTCCAGACGTCATCACCGGTACTTTCACTTTATTTGATACTGATGTGATTGCATTGATAGATCCAAGATCTACTCATTCATATGTGTGTGTGAATCTAGTATCAAGTAAGACTCTACCTGTACTAAATTTCTGATTAGAGTATCGAATCCCTTAGGCAAGTGTGTTTTGGTGGATAAGGTGTGCAAGAATTGCCCATTGATATTTCGAGATATATGTTTTACAGTTAATTTGATGTTGTTATCATTCGATGAGTTTGACATAATTCTGGGTATGGATTGGCTTACAGAATTCTGGGTATGGATTGGCTTACTCTGCATAATGCCATTGTGAATTGTAAAAGAAAGAGTATTGAATTGAGAAGTCAGAACGGTGAGATAGTTTGAATTGAATCCAGTGATATGAAGAGGTTACCAGCTGTTGTATCCGCGATGAAAGCTATGAACTATGTGAGAAAGGGTTACGAAGCCTATCTGGCATATGTGATTGATATAAAGGTGTCAGAAATAATAGTTGAATCTGTGCCTGTGGTTTGTGAGTTTCCAGATGTGTTTCCTGAAGAGTTAACAGGATTACCTATGATTCGAGAAGTTGAGTTTGATATTGAATTAGTGCCGAGAACTACTCCTATTTCGATAGCTCTGTATATAATGGCACCAATAGAATTGAAAGAGTTAAAGTCTCAGGTGTAGGAGTTGACTGACAGAGGGTTTGCACGACTGAGTTTCTCACACTGGGGAGCTCCTATGTTATTTGTGAAAAAGAAAGATGGAACTATGAGAATGTGTACTGATTATCGACAGTTGAACAAAGTGACGATAAAGAATAAATATATGTTGCCTCGTGTTGATGATTTGTTTGATCAGCTGAGAGGAGCTACAGTGTTTTCTAAGATAGGTTTGAGATTAGGCTACTATCAGTTAAGAGTTAAAGAATCCGATGTGCCGAAAACTACTTTCAGAATAAGGTATGGACATTACGACTTCTTAGTGATGCCTTTCGAACTAACAAATGCTCCTGCAGTATTTATGGATCTGATGAATCAAATATTCAGACTGTATTTGGATCGCTTTGTAGTGGTGTTCATTGATGATATTTTGATCTATTCGTTTGATGAGACGCATCATGTCAAGCATTTGAGAACCGTGCTACAAACCCTGTGTGAGAAAAATTTTTACAAAAAGTTTAGCGAATGCAAATTTTGGTTACGTGAGGTTGGTTTTCTCGGGCATATTGTATCAGCTGCGGGAATAAGAGTTGATCCGAGTAAAATCTCTACTATTTTGGAATAGAAGCCTCCGAGAAATGTGTCTGAAGTCCATAGTTTTCTGGGACTAGTGGGATATTATAGGCGGTGTGTGAAAGGCTTCTCGATGATTGTGACTCTGTTGACAAAGTTGTTACAGAAAGATGTTAAATTTGAGTGGTCAAAAAAGTGCTAGTAAAGTTTTTAGTAGTTGAAAGTGTTCTTGACAGAGGCGCCAGTGTTAGTTCAACCTGAATCGGGCAAAGAATTTATAGTTTATAGTGATGCATCGTTGAATGGTTTGGGCTGTGTGCTGATGCAAGAAGGTAAAGTAATCGCTTATGCTTCGAGGCAGTTAAAGCCGCATGAAAAGAATTATCTGACGCATGACCTTGAGTTAGCTACGATTGTGTTTGCGTTAAAGATTTGGCGTCACTACTTATTCTGTGAGAAATGTCATATTTATACTGATCATAAGAGTTTGAAGTATTTAATGACTCAGAAAGAATTGAATTTGAGATAGAGGAGATGGTTAGAATTGTTGAAAGACTACAAATTTGTTATTGATTATCATCCGGGTAAAGCTAATGCTGTAGCTGATACTTTGAGTGGAAAGTCTATATGTGCTTTACGAACAATGAATGCTCAAATAGATCTGTGTGATGATAGTGTAGTTTTGGCCGAGTTAAAAGTAAAGCCGATGTTTGTACGTCATATTTGTGATGCTTAGAGAAGTGATGTTCAAATGATGGCTAAACGAACTCAGTGTGAATTAAATATTGATTCAGAATTCCAAGTGGATAGTTATGATTGTTTGAGATTTAGAGATCGAATTTGTGTTCTGAAGAATTCAGAGTTAATTCAGTTAATTTTGAATGAAGCTCATAATAGTCGTTTGACTGTTCTAAAACAGTTTTATTGGTGACATGGTATGAAACAAGATATATCTGACTTTGTGTTGAAATGTTTAGTTTGTCAGCAGGTTAAAGCTGAACATCAAGTTCCATCCGATTTGTTACAATCGATTATGATTCTTGAGTGGAAATAGGATAGGATCACGATGGACTTTGTGTTGGGATTACCTTTATCTCCGGGAAAGAAAGATGTGATCTGGGTGATAGTTGATAAATTGACAAAATCAGCTCATTTCATTCCAGTGAGAACAGATTATTCACTCGATAGATTGGCTGAATTGTATATTGCCGAGATTGTGAGATTGCTCGGAGTACCGCTATCTATTGTATCTGATAGAGATTCGAGGTTTACCTCGCGAATTTGGAAGAAATTACAAGATTCTTTGGGCACAAAATTGCATTTCAATACTGCTTTCATCCGCAAACGGAACATCAATCCGAGCGGATCATTCAGGTTCTAGAAGATATGTTGAGATGCTGTATACTTGAATTTGAAAGTACATGGGAAAAGCATTTATTGTTGATTGAGTTTGCGTATAACAACAGTTTTCAATCTAGCATTAAAATGGCACCATATAAGGCTCTTTATGGACGAAAGTGTCGAACTCTATAGTATTAGACCGAGCTGAGTGAGAATAAGATTCATGGGGTTGATTTTATTAAAGAAACTGAACAGAAAGTGAAAGTAATTCGTGACAATTTGAAAGCGGCCTCTGATCGTCAGAAATCGTATGTAGATTTGAAACGGAAAGATATAGAATTTGATTTTGGTGACAAAGTGTTTTTGAAAGTGTCTTCGTGGAAGAAAATACTTTGATTTGGCCGAAAAGCAAGCTGAGTCTGAGGTTCATCGGGCCGTATGAGATTATTGAACGAGTTGGGCCGGTTCTTAAGATTGATGTTGCCACCTGAGTTAGAAAAGATTCATAATGTGTTTCATGTGTCGATGCTTCAACAGTACCAATCTGATCCATCTCATGTGATTACTCCTACTGAGGTTGAGATTCAGCCAGATCTGTCGTATAACGAAGAACCGATCCAAATTTTGGCACAAGAGACCAAAGAGTTGAGAAATGAAAAAAATCTCTTTAGTGAAAGTATTATGGCACAAACACGGAGTTGAAAAGGCTATGTGGGAGCCTGATAACATTATGAGAGAGCAATATCCACACCTATTTACTGGTAAGATTTTCGGGGACAAAAATCCCTAAGGGGGAAGAGTTGTTGAAACACCCCAAACCCGGCCCACAAGCCCTGACCGGATCTGGCATGCTCCTTGAGTAAAGCATAGTTAAATCTCGTTATGATATCTTAAAAATCTTGGTGGTTTTGAAGAAAATAGATTTGGATTGTTCTTAAGTTGAAAATCGTGTTGTAATTTATTTTTGTATTAAAACGTTATCTTCATATCTTTAGAAATTTCAAGTTTAAAGAAATACCGAATTTTAGAGCTTATTATTATTGACTTGAAAACCATAGATGTTTGGGTGTCAAACAATTGATGTTGTTTTACGAAAAAAAATGTTTAGTAGTTTTGTTCGATGTTGTTTGCATCATAATAAAAACTTAAAACGCATAAATAAAACAGCTAAATGATAATGGCCTTATTACATCAAAACATAACCCAAAATAAATCAAAAAAACTTAATAAGAAAAATCCAAAAATGCTGAGCTGAGCATGGCCACCCTTAAGTCCCTACCGACCCGGTCCATTTATTGAGTATCACCTACAAAATGTTAGCCCACGAAGGGTGAGTCAACAGACTCAGTGTGTGACAGCCATCATAGATTCCCAATCGATAAAATATATTATATCACATATATTAATCATAGGCAATGATGCAACCCAAACCCACTTAGATATCCATCCTCTGCACATCACCCGTACCTACCAATCACACCGTGGGGATTACTAAATCGACCCTCCATCCGCTACACACCATCAAAGGCAGTCACTGCAGTCAACTGCACATCGCCCTTATAATTGTGGCATAGCCACCAAATAATGTGACAGAGTCACCAGATTCATAATATGTGACACAAGTCACGAGATAACGTGGTAAAACCACGTAACACTTCCCTTTAACATAATCACCCATATGCCCATGCAACATACAAAACATACAATTATCATGCAATTTACCTTACCCCAAAATCATAACGAATTCCACATATTTTCATATCAATGTTAATAAACATTATTAACGAGTATTAAGGGGTAACGTACCTGAATACACTGTACCATTAAATGGTACCCTTAGCCATGTTTATTCGTCACTTTATTACCACATGCTTAACATTATTATTATTAATCTATCGGGAATTTAGTGTAGGGTTACACACCTGGTTACTAACGTGATCACCGAATCCCAAAAATCTCGATCTAACGCACTAGATCCCCTTTCCTATATTTGGCCAACACTAAGAACATTAGCAAAGAGGCTATTAGGCTATACAGCAAATCCCGAAGGGTTAACGCAACCACAATCCTTACCTTGATGTCGATTTGGTTACCAGTCAAATCCCGAAACTACGTAGTGCACCTCCCTTGCAATCGACCTAGCACTAATACATAGAAACAATTAGCCTTCGACTTTTCAGATAACTAAGAGGTGAATTGAATCAGTACGAAACCTTACCACTGACTTACCGAAAACTATTGACCGGGAAAAGATGACTCCGGTCTACTGCTTCAAAATCTCGGAGATCCTAAAAGAAACCAATTGCATGGTTGATTAAAAGTCAAGACAAATGCTGAAATTCAGCTTTTGTCCTACACATGTCGACAGAGAAGAAACAAGGGAGAATAGTGGAGATTCGATTATGACAGACTTACCTATTCCAAACCGTTTAGAGAAGAAATCAAGGGAGATTTCTGCTTTGTTGATATTCGGCCAAAAACTGAGAAGGGATGAGTTTGAGAGATTTCGGCAATGGCTTTAGGAAAAACTATGGAGATTCGGCCAAAGTGAAAGGAGAGAATAGGAGAAAGATAAATTGTATTTGGCTTTGGTTTAGAGAAAAGAGGTGAAGGGAGTTTCGGCAAGAATGAAAAAGAAGAAGAAGATTTTAGGCTTTAGCAGGATAAGAGGAGAAGAGAAGATGCACAATTTCACTTTTGGTTTTTGGTCAAATGAGAAGAGAATTTTGGCAGAGGCACAAATGAAAAAGAAAAGAGAGAAAAATGGCCTCTCACTTCCCTTATTTCAGCACCTAAACCCCTAGCCTAGCCACTTCCCTCCCGGGCCGAAAATGCTACAACAAGACCCTCCATTCGCCAACTCTTCCTCCTCATCCAAATCCCCTTTTCACTCCTACTTAGCAGAATCCTTAAGTCGTCGGACCAATCTATACTTCATCCATTCAGAGTCTTGTGCCATCCACCACAAGTACCTCATTCTTAGAAAAATAAAAGCTCCTAAATGCTTCCCTTGCTGCTCGAACCTAGGCCCCTTTACACTCCTTGTGGCGTCACCTCACAAGGCCCTAAGTGGCGCCTCTTTGCTACCTTACCAACTTAGTTCTTGTGTCCTAAGCCACACAATAAACTCCTTAAGGCCTAGCTCCCTTAGTTCCCCTTTTTAGGCTTAAAATAAAATATTTTTCTAAGGCTTCTACCTATATATCCCAAGGTTCCTGAAGCCCCCAGAACACATTCAAAACATACTCAGGCATGCTACCACATACTTTTGAATAAAAATGCATAACCCCTAAATCCCGGATATTACAGTTCTACCCTCTTAAAATAATTTTGACCTCGAAATTACCTGGCTAAAATAAGTGAGGGTATTGCTGTCGCATTGCTTCCTCTGGCTCCCACGAAGCTTCCTCCGATCCATGGTTACACATAACACTTTGACTAGAGGATCTGATTTCCTCCGAAGCACCTTCACATCCCGTTCCAGAATCTGAATCGACTCCTCCTCATAGGACAAATCTGGTCTCAGCTCCACCTCCTCAACTGGTATTACATGAGATGGATCTGATCGGTAATGACGTAGCATAGAAATGTGGAACACATCGTGCATCTGCTTCAATTCCGAAGGCAGCTCTAACTGATATGCTACTGGTCCTACCCGCTTCAAAATCTGATAAGGTCCTATAAACCTAGGACTCAACTTTCCCTTACGACCAAATCTCATCACCTTCTTCCACGGTGAAACTTTTAGAAACACCTGATCCCCCATGACAAACTCTATCTCCTTCCGCTTAAGATCTAAATATGACTTTTGCCTGTCAGATGCCTCCTTCAACCGTGTCTGAATTACCTTAACATTTTCTTCCGATTCTGCCATAATCTCTGGACCTAAAGCTTGACGTTCCCCTAATTCTATCTAACACGTAGGAGTGCGACACCTCCTTCTATACAGCGCTTCGTACGGTGCCATCCGAATACTTGCCTGATAGCTGTTATTGTACGCAAATTCCGCTAAAGGCAAGAACTCCTCCCAACTTCCTCTAAAATCCATCACGCAACCCCTCAACATATCCTCTAGCACTTGAATTACCCGCTCAGATTGGCCATCCGACTACGGATGAAATGCCGTACTGAAGTCCAACCTGGTGCCTAATGCTTGATGTAATGCTTTCCAAAATCGAGACGTAAACTTCGGATCCCTATCCGAGATAATCGACACCGGCACTCCGTGCAGCCTCATGATTTCTGCTACATACAATTTTACCAATCTCTGCAGGAAATAGTCAACCCGCACTGGTATGAAATGTGCCGACTTTATCAATCGATCTACTATCACCCATACCGAGTCCTTCTTAGTAGGCGTAAGGGGAAGCCCACTAACGAAGTCCATGGTAATTCTCTCCCACTTCCATTGCGGAATCTTTATCGGCTGAAACAATCCTGACGGTACTTGGTGTTCAGCCTTGACTTGCTGACACGTTAAGCACTTCCCTACAAATTCTGTAACTTCCTGCTTAAGACCAGGCACCAAAACTGATCCCGTAGATCCCTATATAACTTACTTCCTCCAGGATGCATAGCATAAGGGCTACTATGCGATTCCTGAAGAATTTTCTGCCTTAACTTCTCATCCTTTGGCATACAAACCTTGCCCCGAAAACACAGCATTCCATCACCGTTCACACCATAGTCTTCCAATTCCTCATTTTGTACTTGTAGCAGCTTAGCACTGAGTTCACCATCTACCAATTGTTTCTCATTCACCTGACTTAGCCATGTCGACTTCACTTGCAACTCTGCTAACAAACTTCCATCATCATAAAGGCTAAGATGTGCAAACATCGCCCTTAGATCCGACACCACTTTTTGACTTAGGGCATCTGCCACCACATTCGCCTTGCCCGGGTGATACTCTATTGAGCAATCATAGTCTTTCAACAACTCCACCCACCTTCGCTGTCTCAAATTTAGCTTCGTCTGAGTCAGCAGATACTTCAAACTCTTGTGGTCTGTGTAAATCACCGACCTTTCTCCATACAAATAATGCCTCCACACTTTTAGAGTGAATACCACAGCCGCCAACTCCAGATCATGCGTCGGATAGTTAACCTCATATGGTCTCAACTGCCGAGACGCATAAGCAACCACTTTCCCGTCTTGCATAAGGACACATCCCAATCCTGTATGGGAAGCATCACAATACACCACAAAGTCTTTCCCTGCTTCTGACTGAATCAAAACTGGAGCCTCTGTCAATACTCTCTTAAGCTTCTCAAAGCTCTCCTGCTGCTTATCCGCCCATACAAAAGGTACCTCCTTCCTCAACAACTTCGTCAAAGGTGCTGCTACTGACGAGAACCCTTCAACAAATCTCCTGTAGTAGCCTGCTAACCCCAAGAAACTATGAACCTTAGCCACAGACTTAGGTGGTTTCCAATCTACTACTGCCTCAATCTTCCGAGGATCCACCCTTATTCCTTCCATAGACACCACATGCCCTAAGAACGTAACTTCCTTCAGCCAAAATTCGCACTTGCTGAACTTGGCATATAGCTTTTTTTCCCTTAACACTTGCAACACCACCCGGAGATGCTCATCATGATCTTCCTCAAACTTGGAATACACTAGGATGTTGTTTATAAACACAATGACGAACCGATCCAAGTAGGGTTGGAAAATTCGGTTCATCATATCCATGAACGCGGCTGGGGCGTTCGTCAATTCGAACAGCATTACTAAGAATTCATAATGCCCGTACCTTGTTCGAAAAGCTGTCTTATGGATATCTGCTTCTTTCACCTTAAGCTGATAATATCCAGAACGTAGATCTATCTTTGAAAATACCGCGGCCCCCTTAAGCTGATCGAACAAGTCATCTATCCTCGACAATGGGTACTTGTTCTTGATGGTTAGCTTATTCAACTGCCGATAATCTATGCACATACACATAGTCCCGTCCTTCTTCTTTACGAATAGGACCGGTGCTCCCCATGGAGACACACTAGGTCGAATAAACCCACGATCGAGTAACTCTTGGATCTGGGCTTTAAGCTCTACTAACTTTTTAGTGCCATTTGGTATGGAGCAATTGACATAGGAGCTGTACCCGGCAGTAAATCAATTCCAAACTCCACCTCCCTATCTGGGGGTAACCCAGACAGCTCCTTCGGAAAGACATCCACAAATTCCCTTACTGTTCTAACTCTACTAACTCCCTCTTCTTTGGTATCCAAAACACTAACGAAGGCTAGAAACATCTTGCACCCTTTTCGCACCATCTTATCAGCCTTTAATACAGAGACTACGTTAGCCAAATAACTTCTTCTTTCTCCTATCATAACTATCTCCTTATTCTCCGGAGTCCTCAACTCCATTCACTTAGCTACGCAATCCAATTTAGCACGATGTTCCACTAGCCAATCCATGCCTAGAATGAGATCAAATTCTCTGAAAGGTAGTTCCTTCAAGTTGGCAGGAAATAACACTCTCTGAATCTCTAGAGGTACATTCCGAAATATCCTATTCACCACTACCATTTGACCTAACGGGCTTACTACAGTCATCTCCCTAACAGACAGTTCAAAAGCTACACCTAGTGTTTCAGCTACTCTACATGCAACATATGAGTGGGTCGAGCCAACATCAATTAAATCAAAGTAAGGCTTGTCAACTATAAGGAACGTACCGATTATGACGTTCGGTGCGTCACCATCCTCCCTCCGATGAACCGCATACACGGACTGATCGGCTTGCCTCATGTTACCAACACCTCTCGCCTTGTTCCTCGACCTCTTCCAGAACCATTACCCCTGCCAACCGAACCACGACCTCGCGGTGGCTACTGTCCACCTCTTCCAGCCTGATTAAGACCCTGACTTGTTGGTCGGCTCCCGTCTATTTTCATAGGGCAGTCCCTAATCATGTGATCCTTGGACCCACACTTAAAACATCCCCCTGTCTTCTTCCAACACTCTCCCAGGTGCATCTTTCCACACTGAGCACAAGTACGGTATTATCTTCCCGTGACAACCGGCTGACCTTGCGGCCCTTCAACTCTAGGTCTCTTTTGAACATTTCTGGATGACCCTGATGATCCAAAACCTCTCTTCTGTCTATTCCTATCAGAATTCTGTCTCACAGATTCCTTAACCCCTTCGGCTACCTTAGCATTCTCTACCAACACGGCAAACTCCCACTCCTACTGTGGAGCTATCAACAATCTCAGGTCATCCCTCAGTCCGTCCTCAAATCGGACACACCGTTCATGCTTCGTAGCCACAATACCTCGAGCATACCGGCTTAACCTTAAGAATTCTACCTCATACTCCGCTATAGTCTTATTCTCCTGAACCAGCCTCAGAAATGCCTTCCTCTGCGCATCGATATAGCTAGTCCCAATATACTTCTTCTGATATGCCGCCTTAAAATACTCCTAAGTAAGGTCGTCTGCTGTAGTACCATCCCGAACCATGAGCCACCAATGGTATGACTCATCGCGGAGAAATGACACCACCCTTTTAGTTTCTCCTTAACAGTCAGGTCCAAATCGTCCATAATTCGCTCTGTCGCCTCCAACCAATACTCAGCCGTATTGGGCGCCACTCCCGATACACCTCAGAACACCTCAGCTCCGTTAGCTAGGAGTCACTCGGGTACAGATTTTTGAGCTCTCATACCTCCACTTGCTCCAGCCACCCTCTCAAGAACTCGCAGCATCGCCTGCTAAACTGCATCATCCCCGTCTGATCCTGATATTCCATACCAGTAGTTGGTGGTGGCATCTCATTCTCAGACCCTTGACTAGACCTAATGGGTTCTGATACGGTCATTCTGCCTCTACCACACCCTCGGACATTACGACCACGTCCCCTAGAACTCATTCTTCGAGTTACGTTTATCTGATTTAAAATTTTATGATTCATTATTTCTTTTCACTGATTTATCGCGAACAGCCTTATGATTAATAGTTCTAAAAAGTAGTTCTTTCGAATTCATACACACACTACAGTCTCAAGTTCATTCATTCAATCATCAACATTCATGAACTCGCGTTCATTACAGAAAAGTTTGTGGTTGTTATTGTTGTTATTTTCCACTACCCAGGGGTATTTTCGTAATTTTATCCTACAGGGGTTTTTTGTAATTTTTTTCAAAATAGGGTCCTTGGTGATTTTGTGAAATAAGGGTGTTCTGGTAATTTTGTAATCCCGGGGGTACTTCAAAAATTTTAGAAATTTAGGGGTGTTTCGGTAATTTTGAAAATCTGGGGGTATTTCGAAAAATTTCTTTTCAAAATAGTTTTTACAATAATTCAGTGATTTTAAAACTATGGTTTTTATAAAATAGTATAGCTAGTCCCTTTCGGGTTTTAATTATTGAATTTAGCCTGTGAATAAGTTATCTTGGTTAGGGTGAACTGTCACTACGCACTGTAGGATTGACGAAGAGGAGGTGAGTCACTAGGACTGCTTAAATACCAAGCTCCCCCTGAATCCAATCCTAGACGTGCGCACAATGGTTGCCACACCCTTAACTCGGTCACTCACTCATAGGTTTGTTTGATTAGACTTTAAATTTTATGTAATTCTGTGTTGGAGTAAGCTAATCCTAGGGTTCATTAGCTCCTAATCTACTAATCTACGTCCCCATAATACCCGTAAACAAATCACACAATTGTTAGGGGTACTTACCTGGTGGACTTCGGGCCGGAGACTCAGGTGCCATGCCAGAAACCCTGCTCATCCTTTAGTAAACTCAAGTTCAAAATAAGAAAAATGTTTTGGGCCCAAAAAGCCCTCAAGGTTGAGTTTTGAACTGGGCTCTGATACCAAACTGAAACACCCCAAACTCGGCCCATAAGCCCTGACCGGATCTGGCATGCTCCTTGAGTAAAGCGTAGTTAAATCTCGTTATGATATCTTAAAAATCTTGGTGGTTTTGAAGAAAATAGATTTGGATTGTTCTTAAGTTGAAAACCGTGTTGTAATTTATTTTTGTATTAAAACGTTATCTTCATATCTTTAGAAATTTCAAGTTTAAAGAAATACCGAATTTTAGAGCTTATTATTATTGACTTGAAAACCATAGATGTTTGGGTGTCAAACAATTGATGTTGTTTTACGAAAAAAAATGTTTAGTCATTTTGTTCGATGTTGTTCGCATCATAATAAAAACTTAAAACGCATAAATAAAACAGCTAAATGATAATGGCCTTATTACATCAAAACATAACCCAAAATAAATCAAAAAATTAATAAGAAAAATCCAAAAATGCTGAGCTGAGCATGGCCACCCCTAAGTCCCTACCGACCCGGTCCATTTACTGAGTATCACCTGCAAAATGTTAGCCCACGAAGGGTGAGTCAACAAACTCAGTGTGTAACAGCCATCATAGATTCCCAATCGATAAAACATATTATATCACATATATTAATCATAGGCAATGATGCAACCCAAACCCACCTAGATATCCATCCTCTACACATCACCCGTACCTACCAATCACACCGTGGGGATTACTAAATTGACCCTCCATCCGCTACACACCATCGAAGGCAGTCACTGCAGTCAACTACACATCGCCCTTATAATTGTGGCATAGCCACCAAATAATGTGACAGAGTCACCAGATTCATAATATGTGACACAAGTCACCAGATAAAGTGGTAAAAACCACCAGAACACTTCTCCTTTAACATAATCACCCATATGCCCATGCAACATACAAAACATACAATTATCATGCAATTTACCTTACCCTAAAATCTTAACGGAATTCCACATATTTTCATATCAATGTTAATAAACATTATTAATAAGTATTAAGGGGTAACGTACCTGAATACACTGTACCATTAAATGGTACCCTTAGCCATGTTCATTCATCACTTTATTACCACATGCTTAACATTATTATTATTAATCTATCACGAATTTAGTGTAGGGTTACACACCTGGTTACTAAAGCGATCACTGAATCCCGAAAATCTCGTTCTAACGCACTAGATCCCCTTTCCTATATTCGGCCAACACTAGAACATTAGCAAAGAGGCCATTCGTCTATACAGCAAATCCAGAAGGGTTAACGCAACCACAATCCTTACCTTGATGCCAATTTGGTTACCAACCAAATCCCAAAACTACGTAGTGCACCTCCCTTGCAATCGACCTAGCACTAATACATAGAAATAATTAGCCTTCGACTTTTCAGATAACTAAGAGGCGAATTGAATCAGTACAAAACCTTACCACTGACTTACCAAAAACTATTGACAGGGAAAAGATGACTCCGGTCTACTACTTCAAAATCCTAGAGATCCTAAAAGAAACCAATTGCATGGTTGATTAAAAGTCAAGACAAATGCCAAAATTCAGCTTTTGTCCTACACATATCGACGAGAAAAAATAAGGGAGAATAGTGGAGATTCGGTTATGATAGACTTACCTATTCCAAATCGTTTAGAGAAGAAATCAAGGGAGATTTCTACTTTGTTGATATTTAGCCAAAAACTGAGAAGGGATGAGTTTGAGAGATTTCAGCAATGGCTTTAGGAAAAACTATGGAGATTCGGCCAAAGTGAAAGGAGAGAATAGGAGAAAGATAAACAGTATTTGGCTTTAGTTTAGAGAAAAGAGGTGAAGGGAGTTTCGACAAGAATGAAAAAGAAGAAGAAGATTTTAGGCTTTAGCAGGATAAGAGGAGAAGAGAAGATGCACAATTTCACTTTTTGTTTTTGGTCAAATGAGAAGAGAATTTTGGCAGAGGCACAAATGAAAAAGAAAAGAGAGAAAAATGGCCTCTCACTTCCCTTATTTCGGCACCTAAAGCCCCTAGCCTAGCCACTTCCCTCCTGGCCGAAAATGCCACAACAAGACCCCTCCATTCGGCCAACTCTTCCTCCCTCATCCAAATCACCCTTTCACTCCTACTTAGCCGAATCCTTAAGCTGTCAGACCCAATCTATACTTCATCCATTCAGAGTCCTTGTGCCGTCCACCACTGCACCTCCTTGCCAAAAATAAAAGCTCTAAATGCTTCCCTTGCTTTCGAACCTAGGCCCTTTACACTCCTGTGGCGTCACCTCACAAGGCCCTAAGTGGCACCTCTTTGCCACCTTACCAACTTAGTTCTTGTGTCCTAAGCCACACAATAAACTCCTTAAGGCCTAGCTCCTTAGTTCCCTTTTTAGGCTTAAAATAAAATATTTTCTAAGGCTTCTACCTACATCCCAAGGTTCTGAAGCCCCCAGAACACATTCAAAACATACCCAGGCATGCTACCACATACATTTGAATAAAAATGCATAATCCCTAAATCCCGGATATTACAGTTGTAATAGCCCAGTTTAGACCCTAGTCAGAACAGTGATTTTAAGACCACAAATATGAGGTCAGAATGATAATTTAATAATATTTTCTATGTGAATAGTATGTAATTTAGCTTAAGTGAAATTTCTGTGTGATAATTTTATCGATTGTGAGTCAAATTGTGAGAAAGGACTTAATTGCATAAAGTGTAAAATGCTGTGTGATGATTGTTAAGTGTTAAATTGTTGATGTCTTTATAATGTGAAGTCCTCAAAAGGTAATTAGCCCAATATTAATATAGTGGATGGCTAAACAACATGTAAACCAGAACATTTATTTGTCTCATATGTTTAATGAAAGGGTAAATTGGTAAAATGTTTAATAAGGTGTTAATAATAAAACAAAAGAATGAAAATGGATGAATGTTCATCTTTCACCCACCGAAATTAGAAAAAAGGAAAGAAGGGTTAGGGAGCTTTGAGGGTTTCAGCAAGCTTAGACTAAAATTGGTATGTGTTTTTAATTTGGTTTTTGATAATTTCTACATTTTCGTAATCGTTGCTTTGTGCTCTAGCTAACCCATGCTTAAATTTTGTGAATTAGTGATGAATGTGAGATATGCCATTAATGAATATGTGATCTTTGTGATGCTAGTTGGTGAAATATGAAAGCTTGATGTTGGGTTAACATTGTTTGTATTTGGATTTTTGATGAAATTTAGTAATTTGGGTTAAATTATGAAAAGTGTAAATTGAAGGGTTAAAATGTGAAATAAATGAAATGTATGAGATTGTATTAGCATGGGAAGAATTCATCTAGCATATGTGTTTTGAAATTTTGTGTATTTGATGATTTTGTGAAATAGGGACTAAAGTGTCGAAATGTGAAAATGTGAGGGCTATTTTGTAAAATGCCCTAAATGAGTGTGTGTGGACTAAATTGAATGAGTTGGTGATTGAATGGATTGAATTTGAATGTGTATAGACCAAGAAAGGAGAGGTTTAGATTGAGATCGAGGCAAAGATAAAGTGCTCGATTAATCGACCGTTTCGATAGTTCGACGTCCGAGGTAAGTCCGTATATAATACATGTCATTATGATATGTTTTAGTATTATGGAATGAATATGTATATGGTTATGAGATTTGAGATGCTATGTGCAAAATTGAATTAGATGGCACTAACTGTATGAAATTGAAATTGAAACAGAGATAAATAGCATTGTGTGTGCGATGTTATGAAAGCTTCGGCTTATTGATTTGGCACTGTGTGTGCGATACTGAGATAAGTCAGTTAAAATAATAGGCACTAAGTGTGCGATGATGAATATGCTTCGGTTATATACATGGCACTGAGTGTGCGATTAAATTAAACGAATATCAGAGGGTGATCGACATGTAATATCGAGCATTGAATAGCTTGGAAGTTGACTAACTATGTGTTAGCTAAGGTATGTATTGAACCTTTGTGGTTGATGAGTTTATAGATAAAGTTATGAATGGATGAATGAGTATTTTGGCTATGGATGATATGGTATGAATATGAGAGAATTGATCTATGTGATGGTTTATTATATACATTAGTTTGATTTGATGAGATAATTGTATTGTATTTCGAACTTACTAAGCTTTGGAAAGCTTACTGTTTGATTTGTTTCTCTACTTTGTAGTGTCAGTAAAGCTAGCTCGGATCTGGGGATTGTCAGTATCTCAATCACACTATCAGCAATCTATTTTGGTACTTTTGGAAAGATGTACATAGTTGAAATATGGCATGTATAAGCTAGATATGTAAATTATGTATGAGATGTGTAAATAGCCATGTGAGGTGGCTAGATAAATATTTGAAATATGCTTGTGTGGATATGGTATGTGAAGTGAGTTTTGGTATGTTTTGATGATAATGGATATGTCTTATAAATCGTAATCTTGGTGATAGATTGATGCTAGTATGATTAAGTGAATTTGAGAAGGAATCATGTTTGGTATTGAATGTGTTCAAGTGGTGAATTTTAGTTTATAAGTTGACTTGATTAGAAATGAGATTGTATGAGATGATGTGTCAATCACTTGATATGAAATTGGTTGCCAAATTGTGTATGGAGTTATGCTTAAATGTGCTTGTAGGTTTCACCCTTCTGTGGGTGGCAAATTGGCCTTGCATATTGCCTGTTTTGCCAACACAGTTATGGCACATGGGCATGTCTAATGGCCGTGGGTGAATGACAGGATCTAGCCTAATAGTACACGGCCTTGACACGGGTGTGTCAACTAGTCGTGGGCATAAGTCTGTAGCTAATTAAGTGTACACGGGCTTGGCACACAGATGTGCCTGGTAGCCATGGAGCCAAGTCAGGATCAACCACGGCCAAGGTGCATGGGCGTGCTTGGGGGCCGTGGAATTAAGTCAAATTCGACCACGGAGAAGACACATGGGTGTGTCTAGCAGTCGTGGGAGACACACGGCCTGCCCACACGGGCGTGTAACCCCTAAAAATTTGAAAAGTTTTAAATTTTTAAGAATTTATGTATGTGTTTCAGTTTAGTCCCGACCCCTTTCTAACACGTGTTTAAGGTGTTGAAGACCTCAATAAGGGACTATATACTTGTGATTGAATATGTTCGATTGATGTTTTACTTTGTGTCGTGAAATGATAATGAAATGTTCTGAATGTTTGGTAATGCCTCTTAACCCTATTTCGATGACGGTCTCGGGTTAGGGGTGTTACAGTGAGTGTCATTATTTCTTTTTTTTTCGAATGACTAGTGAGGTTTGTGGTGAGGTTTAAGCTTTCTTATGTCCAGAAGTCCAAACCGAAACATGGAAGAAAGGCTCGAACGGCAACCAATCCGCAACATACTGGACCTTAATCTTCAAGCCCTATTTCGTGAGGTTGAGCGCCTATTCGACCGCAAGCTCGAGCTCTTTCAAGAAAGGCTAGATCAAGTCAAAGAGAGATCCCAGTGAACGAGGGTTCCTCAAGGTCCAAGAAGGGAACGAGGCCGCCCAAGGTTCCACAAAGACGATCCCTTCACTAGCGAAGCCAAAAGTGACAAAGGGTCCAACTTAAGTGATCGGCGGAGGGGACAACGAAACCAAGACTGAAGAGAACGAGGACAAGTGGATGACGACTTGAAGAATATTAAGCTCTCCATACCACCCTTCCAAGGCAAGTCCGATCTGGAGGCATACTTGGAGTGGGAAAAGAAAATCAAGTTGGTGTTTGACTGCCACAACTACTCGAAGGCCAAGAAAGTCAAGTTGGTAGCGATCGAATTCTCCGACTATGCCATGGTGTGGTGGGACCAACTAACAACCAATCGACGACGTAACGAAGAGAGGTCGATTTCTACATGGTCCGAGATGAAAGTGGTGATGAGAAAGAGGTTTATTCCATTTATTACCATCGGGAATTATACCAAAAGTTGCAAAACCTTACACAAGGCCATCAAAGCTTAGAAGATTATTTCAAAGAAATGGAAATTATGATGATTCATGCAAATGTGGAAGACGACTGTGGGGCAACCATGGCTAGATTTCTAGCTGGATTAAATCGAGAAATTACAAATGTGATGGAGCTTTAACACTATGTCGAGGTGATCGACATGGTACATGTCGCAATTAAAGTAGAAAAACAACTCAAGAAGAAAAGCTCCGTTCGGATCTATTCCAACCCCGCAAACAACTCAAAGTGGGGACAAGGTACGTGCAAAAGAGACTTACCTAACCACCCGAAGGATCAAACACTTTTGTAAAGTTTAACAAACCTATCGTGAATCAAGCAAAGGTAAAAGGTGGCCAATCCAAATTGTATGAGGGAAATCAAGTGCTTTAAGTGCTTGAGACGAGGGCACATTGCTAGTCAATGCCCTAACCGAAGTACAACGGTGTTGAGAGCCAATGGCGAAATAGAGTCGAAAGATGAGAAAGATGAGGAATCTGACACCCCTTCCAGTGAAAAGGAGGATGAATTTGAATACGTCATTGAAGGTAAAATTCTAGTGATCAAACGTAGCCTAAGTTTGCAAAGTGTGGAGAACGAACAGTAACCCGAGAACATCTTCCATACATGATGTCTTGTGCAAGGCAAGGCGTGTAGCCTTATTGTGGATGGCGAGAGTTGTACAAATGTTGCTAGTACTATAACATCCTGGAATTAGGGGCTTGGCATTATTGTATGTTTCTGTGTGTTGTCATGTTTTTGATTGTTGTTTTGATGTGTTTGGGGGTCTCGGGAAGGCTCAGGGTTAAGTTTGAGCCTTGGTGAAAATTTCATTTTAAGGCACCTTAAGGGAGAGCTAGCAGAGGCAAGCTTTAAGAGTATTCAATTGTGTTTTGTGACATAAGTGGAGTGTGTGGTGCAGTGGCAAAGTGACGCCACTTAGGGAGTAAGGGAAGTGGCGTCAACAAGGAGGCAGCTGAGGGAAGGGGTTCGAGTCGCATGTATTGCATTTTGGAATTCTTTTTGGCATTTGAATAGAGGGATGATGGTTTCGGCATGGACTCTTCAAGAGTGAGAGTTGAAAGAGTCAAACCATTCGAATGAGTGGCCATGAGGAATTTAGGGAGTTTGAACTGGTCAAATTATTTGAATGTGGAGTGGGAGTGAAAGGTGGAGGAAGTTGTGGGATTTGGAGAGAGGAGGAGAGTTGGCCGAATTTGGAAGAAGGTTGTGAGGGTGCACAGTTTAGCTTGGCTAGGTGAGGGGCTGAACCTTCCTTGGTAGTTCATAGACTTTTCGGTTGAGTAAGGTTGTCATAAGGGTGTCCTGTATCCCTCATATGGGCATTTTTGAGTGTTTTGTAGCCATAATCATCTTGAAACACCCTCATTCTCTCTTTTCGCACTTTTGGAACATTTCTCCTTCTCTTCTCATTTACCAAACCGAAACCACATATAAATTTACTATTACCATCCACCCTTCACATTGTTGGTTTCATTTTTCTTTTGCTACTTTCTTTGGCCGAAACCCTCCTTTCCCTTTTTGTTTTCATCTCATACTTTTGCCTTGTGTAGTCGGACCCTATTCTTTGTTCTGTCTTCTTTTCTCTTCTTTACTTCTTCTTATGTGAAGGTCAAATCTTCATTTTGCTTCAGGTGTAGGCACCTTTTCTGTCGATTGGTGCTGATAGCCGAATATAGACCCTCCATTCGACAAACTTTTGTCTTGGTAGGGAGCCTTCTTCTCTATTCTTTCTCGCTTGCTTTCTTTTCTCTTGGTTTGGTTAAACCAAAATCCTGACTTACTTCTTTGGGCACTGACCGATTCTAGAGGGGTGCATCATCGTCTCTTCTTCTTCGTGTGGCCTACTTTCGAGAAGATTTTGGTACGTAATTGGTTGGCAGAATGGGTGGTAAGGGGATTCTTTATTGATTCGGTTGGCCGAAAGGCCACTTCTTTTATTCTATCTCTAAGAATCGATTTAACATGGTTCATTTAGGGGTTCAATCGGGTTCTTAAGCCAAGTCTGCTAACATTCGGCTTCTAGTAATCAAGGTAAGGGACTGCATCGTTTTGAGTTCTTAATTTCTCTACTTTCTTTCAAAGCCTTAACCCTTTTTCCTGATCAAGTCTCTTCATGGATCCAACTACCAGTCAATCCAAGAAAGGAAGCGAACCCTTAGTTTTGGCTCCAAGGTTTAAAAAATGTGCTGTGTCGGCGATTCAGGATTTTTTGTCGGGCTGTGGTAGAGAGCCGACGTCTATCTGGGATAGACAGATAGCTGTCATTCCTGCTAGTGAAAGCGTTGACATTTAGGGTATAACCTTACGTGTTATTAGGTGTGTATTACTCACACGCCTCCCGTGTTAATTGTATTGTTAACTGTAAAGGCTAAAAGCTGAAGTAACTAATGTGATAGGCAAAATACCCTTATGGGTAAGGTTGGAGACACCGGGTAAGTTCTCGATATTGATATTCTTGTTAAAATGCATGTACGTATATTTTGATGTTATGCATGCATGAAATATGATTCGTTATACACTGATATTGGTTGCATTCATATTGTACACGATGAATAGAGCATGGGCTCGGGATTGAACGGAAGGAGGAGGGAGAATCAATGACTATTGTCACGAGTGACTACGGTCACGAGTGGCCTAAGTACCACGGTGGTTGAAACCACGAATAATCTAATCAGTGACTCTTCTTGGTGGTCAAGTACCACAGTGGGTTGGCCCTACGTATGCATTATTTGCTAGAGATCGTCACGGTAGTCTACAACCACAGTGGGTTGGCCTCACGAGTACATTATAGTGACTATTGATAAACCGTAAAAGTAACATATTTTAACCCCATATTTAGTATGCTTTTGGATGATTTATCCCTTGATTTATGAAAAAAGGTGCTTTTAATCCTTTCTTTTCATGTTTATACTCAGGAAAGCACTTGAGGATAAAAAGAATGCAAAACGGGCTTAAAACGGAGTAATTGGGCTTTAGCAAAGCAATCAACACGGCGTGTCCCAAAGCCCACACGACCGTGCCTCGCCAATTACTTAGAGCACAGCCTCAACTACGTAACACATGGCCGTGTAGCATCCATTGATCACACGGACATGCCTGGTGATCTACATGGCCATGCCCAAATCGACAGACCTGAAGCACAGCTTGAATCTTGACTCACAAGCCGTGCCCAAAATGACAAAATCGAGACACGACCCAACCACGATTTACACGGGCGTGTGTCATGGCCGTGCCCCTGCCGCAATTGAGAGTAATTTCACTTGGATTTGGATGCTTGAAGCCAAAGAAACATACTCCTAAGTCACTCCAACACTCTAATAGTAATTCTACTTGAAGGAGATACTTAGGAGCCAAGTGTAGCATCCCAAAGGCTATATAAACAACCCAAGGCAGACATTGAAGAGGAGCTTTTTAGCAGAGGCTTTTGCCGAAGCTTTCATTTTTTAGGGAATCACTTGAAGATAGCCAGTTGAACCATCTCAAGAAGCCGGAACTCCATTCAAGACGGAGGATCTCTCATTCAATTCCTTCAGTGAGTTTTAGGGATTTCTTATGTTTTGTTTATTCTTTACTCTTGAGATGTTTTCGTATTTAGTTATGAACTAAACCCCTCAGATACCTGAAGGGGATGAAACCTATGATGGATTTTGTTATTTGATTTATAAATTATATGATAAGTACTTGGTTTGTTCTTAATTATGTTGCTTAATTCAATCTGATGTGCTTAGGTGGAGGAGGAATAGACCCTACCTAAGGGTAGATCTAGCAAAATTGAGTGGAGTTGATCGGGCACCTAGAGATAGAGTTACGAGATTTTGTCAGATTAGGGTGAACCTAATATGGGAATCCATTGATTGATTTACTACTTCCTTAGGGGGTTATTATAAGAGAACAAGAGTTCCACTAATTAACCTAAGGTTAGACGTTATTCGACTCAAGAGAGGGTTTAATATAGGTTAGGGAGTCTCACGGATCAAGCTAAGTAAAGAAATCACATGGTTTGGGGAATAAATAATAAGTGAAGTCATAGGTGGATTCTTCCTGAGGGAATCGTCTTTATCAATTGAGTTTTCCTAAAGTCTTTCTCCAATTCAATCATTTGTCTTTGCATTTAGTCTAAGTATTTCATTAGTTTAATAATCCAATCACTCCATATTTTAGGCTAAATAATAGAGAGAAAGTAAGTAGTAGTACTTTTAGGTTCCCTTGGGTTTGATAAGATATTCTTGCCTGAGCTACACTACTGTTCGATAGGTGCACTTGCCTCTATCATTGTCGTAGTTAGTCTACAGGTTTGATCACTCTTTTATAAATATTAAAACTCGACTATTTGACATGACCAAGTTTTTGGCACTGTTGCCGGGGAACTCCTAAAATATTAAGAAAGCTCTATTTCTATTACTTTAGCCATTATCTTTATTTTTAAATTTCTCTTACTTTTATACATATATTTTTGTTTCTTTTTCTAAATTTCTTTTTTTCTTTTCATAGCAGGTACCTCTAGTTTATGACTAGAAGAAATCCGAGAGGACCATTAGAATACGAAAGTGACATTGAAGCTACCGCTCGCAGAAATCACAGAGAAATTAGACGAGCCCTAGACTATCAAAGAGAAGAACAACAAAGATCCAATCCTACTGAAGGGATAGACGATGATAACCCACCGAATGTGTAAGAACAGAATGCTCCACATACTATGTATGATTATGCTATACCTAATTTGACAGGAGCAGAATCTAGTATTGTTAGGCCCACTATAGTTGCTAATAATTTTGAATTAAAGCCTAACACAATACAAATGATTCAACAATTTTTTCAATTTGATGGTTTGCAGGATGAGGATCCAAACACTCACATATCTAATTTTTTAGAATTCTATGATATCTTCAAAATAAATGGCATTTCTGCCGATGCCATACATCTTCGGTTATTTCCTTTTTCATTAAGGAACAAAGCAAAGCAGTGGTTGAACTCATTACCACGAGGGTCAATCACCACATGGGATCAAATGACCGAAAAATTTCTTTTAAAATATTTTCCAACAGCCAAAACGGCTAAATTTAGGAATGACATATCTTTTTTTGTGCAGAATGACACAGAAACATTATATGATGCATGGGAAAGTTACAAGGATCTTCTAAGGAGATGCCCACACCACGGATTACCTTTGTGGCTTCAAGTCCAAACTTTTTACAATGGTGTGAATTCTCCAACTAGGCAAATGATTAATTCATCAGCCGGTGGAACTTTGAACAACAAAACTCCTGAAGCGGCTTACGATTTTATTGAGGAAATGTCGTTGAACACCTATCAATGGCAAATTACAAGGGCTAAACTAACAAAATCAGCTGGAGTTTTTAACATAGACGTAGTGACAATGCTGTCGACACAGGTGGAGTTAATGAATAAAAAGCTTGATAATTTATGTTCTTCACAGGTACATCCAGTCATGCAATGCGAAGCGAGTGGAAATGTGGCGAATTCTGAGTACCCACCTTACCAACCAAGAGCAGAAAACGAGCAGACAAACTATATAGGTAACAATTTCAGATCTAATAATAATCCTTATAATAACACTTACAATCCAGGTTGGAAGAACCACCCAAATTTTTCGTGGGAAGGACAAGGAAATCAAAGGCAGCAACCTCCTCCAAACTACCAAAATCAACCTTATCCACCGAAAAAGAAGCCGAGTCTTGAAGAGATGCTAAAAAAGTTCATGGCAGCTACAGATTCTCGTCTCCAAATGACTGAAGCAACACTTGATAAACATCAAATCTTACTCAAGAAAATCAAGACTCAGGTGGGAGAGCTCATTACGTCAGTGGGAATACTTACTGAAATAGTATGTGAATTAAGGATGGAAATGTTTTCCAAAGACACAGAGCAAGTAAGGGCAGTCACACTAAGGAGTGGCAAAGAGCTAGTTGTACCACAAAGAAAGACACCACATGATGTCATCGAGGAAAAAAATGTAGAAGTTGAGAACGACAATACATTGCATAAAGAGAATAGAACACAAATTTCATATCCAGAAAAATTGAAGAAAGAAAAATTGGATGCTCAATGCGGTAAGTTCCTTGAACTCTTTAGACAAATACATATTAACTTACCTTTTGTTGAAGCTATTTCCCAGATGCCCAAGTATGCAAAATTCTTAAAGGAACTTCTCACAAACAAAAGGAAGCTTGAGGAAGTATCAAAGGTGGGGCTTAATGAAGAGTGTTCAGCCCTTCTCCAAAATAGACTACCACGGAAGTTAAAAGATCCAGGGAGTTTCACTATTCCCTGCTTAATTGGTAGTTTAAACATCACGAAAGCCTTAGCAGATCTAGGCGCTAGTATCAACTTAATGCCTTATCGATTGTTTAAACGGCTAAATCTTGGGGAACCAAAACCCACTAGGATAAGCATTCAATTAGCTGATAGATCTATTAAATATCCTAGAGGGGTTATTAAAGATGTCTTGGTAAAAATTGATAAATTTATTTTCCCCGTTGATTTCATTGTGTTAGACATGGATGAGGACATTAATGTTCCTTTAATCTTAGGGCGTCCTTTTTTAGCCACTGCTAGAGCTATTATTGATGTAGGTGATGGCAAACTAGCACTAAGGATGGGTGATGAAGAAATTATTTTCCAAATTTATGATGCCATGCGATATTCTAAAGAGCAAGATGATTCATGTTATTTCGTTGACACTACTGATCATATTATTAAAAATTCATTACAGGAAATCCTGTAGGATGACACGAAAGAATTGTGTCTGTCTCAAGGAGAGCGGGAAGAGGATGAAGGTAATGAGATTAGTTTGAATACATCATCATTTAGACAAATGAAAGAAGAAAACATTGAAGAAGATGACGTATTAAAACAGAAACCCTCCATTGAAGAGCTGCCCAAATTGGAATTAAAACAGTTACCAAAACATTTAGAATATGCATTCCTTGGGGACAATTCTACGTTACCAGTAATCATCTCTTTAGAACTAGAACCCAAGGAAAAGGAGGAGCTGATAAAGGTACAAAGAGAACACAAGAAAGCCATAGCTTGGAAAATTTTCGACATCAAGGGAATAAGCCCCGCGTTCTGCACTCACAAAATTTTAATGGAAGAAGAATATAAATCGTGTGTGCAACCTTAGAGACGATTAAACCCCAACATGAAGGAAGTGGTCAAAGCCGAAGTAATTAAACTTCTAGATGCAAAAATAATTTATCCTATTTCTGACAGCACTTGGGTAAGTCCTGTGCAGGTAGTTCCAAACAAAGGAGGAATGACGGTAGTGCCCAACGAAAAGAATGAGTTAATTCCCACAAGAACAGTTACAGGTTGGAGAGTCTGTATAGACTATAGATGAATGATGCCACCAGAAAAGATCATTTTCCTCTACCCTTCATTGATCAAATGTTAGAAAGACTATCCGGGCATATGTACTACTTCTTCTTGACGGACTCTCCGGCTATTTCCAAATTCCCATAGCTCCTGAAGACCAAGAGAAGACAACATTTACATGCCCATACGGTATGTTTGCTTATCGAAGAATGCCTTTTGGATTATGTAATGATCCTACCACTTTTCAGCGTTGTATGTTGGCAATATTTGAAGAACTCGTAGAGGACATCATGGAGGTATTTATGGATGATTTCTCGGTATTCGGTAATTCTTTCCAACTTTGCCTTAACAATTTAAAACAAGTTCTAATTAGATGTGAAGAAACAAACCTTATTCTGAATTGGGAAAATGCCACTTTATGGCTAGAGAAGGGATTGTTTTAGGACATAAATTTCTAGAAAAGGGATTGAGGTAGATAAAGCGAAAGTTGAAACAATAGAAAAATTACCTCCTCCTAGTTTAGTGAAGGCTATTAGAAGCTCTTTAGGACATGCAGGTTTTTATAGAAGATTCATTAAAGACTTTTCTAAAATAGCTAAGCCTTTGACAAAATTACTAGAAAAAGATGTCCCTTTTAATTTCAATCAGGAGTGTTTAGATGCATTTAATGTCCTTAAAGATAAATTAATAAATGTACCAATTATAATCACACTTGATTGGAATTTACCCTTTGAACTAATGTGTGATGCAAGTGACTTTGTAGTAGGTGCAGTTTTGGGACAATGAAGAGACAAGCATTTTCAGCCAATTTACTACGCTAGTAGAACATTAACACCCGCGCAAGAAAATTACACCATGACCGAGAAAGAACTGCTAGCTGTAGTTTTTACTTTTGACAAATTTAGACAATATCTAATATTATCGAAAGTTGTTGTTTACACTGACCATTCAGCTCTTCGTTATCTTTTAACCAAACCTGATGCAAAACTTAGACTCATACGATGGATTTTACTCTTACAGAAATTTGATCTGGAAATACAAGATAAAAAGGGAGCTAAGATCTGGCGCGATCACCTCTCAAAACTTGAAAATCCACACACCAAAAAGCTCGATGAACAAGAAATAAATGATTCGTTTCCTGAAGAACAACTCTTTTCTTTAACGCATTCTGAAGTACCATGGTTTGCAAATATTGCAAATTATTTAGCAGCTAACGTCTTGCCAATAAAATTAACACATCACCAAAAGAAGCGATTCTTTGCTGATGTGAGAAATTATTTTTGGGAAGATCCCTTTCTTTTCCGCATATGTGCAGATCAGATAATTCGAAGATGCATTACAAAGAGAGAAGCAAGCAAAATCCTGGAACATTGTCATTCAGGACCATCAGAAGGACATTACAGTGGTATTAAGATAGCATACAAAATACTCAAATCAGGTTATTACTGGTCTACTCTATTTAAAGATGCCAACAGGTACGTTACCGCGTGTGATAAATGCCAAAGAACAGGTAATATTTCTAAACGTGATGAAATGCCTCAAACATATATGTTGTCATGTAAAATATTTGATATATGAGGTATTGATTTTATGGGACCTTTCCCTAGTTAATTTGGAAATAAATACATCCTAGTAACAGTTGATTACATGTCAAAATGGGTAGAAGCAGAAGCCTTACCTACCAATGATGCCAGGGTAGTAGTTAAATTTCTTAAGAAACTATTCTCTCAATTCGAGACACATAGAGCCATCATTAGTGATAGGGGTACCTAATTCTGTAATACGCAATTTGAAAAGTTCTAAAGAAATATAGAGTATCCCATAGAACAGCCACCCTATATCATCCTCAAACTAGCGGACAAGTTGAGGTAGCAAACCGAGAGCTTAAGCGCATCCTAGAAAAAACGGTTGAATCAAATAGAAAAGATTGGGCAGTTAAGGTAGATGATGCTTTATGGGCCTACAGAACAGTGTTCAAAACACCTCTAGGAACATCCCCATACAAACTTGTATACAGGAAAAGTTGTCATCTACCATTTGAGCTAGAACACAAAGCTTTTTGGGCAACAAAATTTTTGAATACTGACCTCACAATTGCAAGAAAGAGAAGAATGATGCAGATGAATGAGCTGGATGAATGGAAAACAGAAGCCTATAAAAGCTCAAAACTGTACAAGGAAGCAACAAAGCGATGCCACGATGCTCGTCTCAAGCGATCAAAACAATTCGAAGTAGGAGACTTGGTCCTACTATACAATTCAAGGCTTAAACTATTCCCGGGAAAACTGAAGTCAAGATGGTCAGGCCCATTCATGATCAAAACAATCTTTCCATATGGCACCATTGAGGTAACTCATCCCACAAAAGGCACATTCAAGGTAAATGGTCACCGACTTAAAATTTATAATGGTGCAGATCCTGGAAATATCAAAGATGAGCTTCTACCCCACGAACCCTCCTTTAATATCGAAAATAGGGAAAGTCTAGCTTAAGACTATAAACAAGCGCTTCTCGGGAGGCAACCCGAGTGCTAACACACTAACATTGACTTGGTCTTTCTAAAATTTTTCTAAAATGATCTAACAAAAATGAAGGACTATTAACACAGCCTTGAACACAGGCGTGCCAACAACCGTGTATAAGGTAGGGGACACACCACGGGCGTGGCGGGATCCGTGCACAGATAGGGAAAAGTTTATTTCAAACAAACACGGGCTGCGATATAAGACACGCCCGTGCCGTTCAAACGTGTGAGGTTACTAACTTATCAAGCATGTGTAAGACACGACCGTGCCCCCCGACCATGTGAAGCTACTGACTTATTGAGAACGGCTAGAACACGACCGTGCCCATGACCGTGCGAACATACTAACTTATAAAGCACAGGCTACACATGCTCGTTCGACCCAACCGTGTGAATCAAAATACAGGTGTGGCAAACATCGACACAATCGTGGCAAACCCATCTAAACGCGCCTAAAACCCAAAATTGCAAAAATCACGGGCAAGCTTAAAACGACACGGGCGTGTAGAAATACCATGCCTCAGACCCTATTTATAAAAATAATCGCCCTCTTCCCTAAACCCAAACCCTAAAATCAGATTCCAACACCCCCTTCTTCAATCCGGCCACCAAATCATCCCCTCCCTCCAACTCACCTCCTTCCGATCATTCTTCTCAAAATACTAATCAAAACCAACCACACGCCCACAGCACACACCCTTACTAGGCCGTGCCCACGCTGAAGAACCCAGCATCACCGCTGTGCGCCCCACCCGTGCTCGTCAAGCACCACCGTGCTTGGTTATTTTTCCTTCACATTTTCGCATATTTTGTCTTAAGTTTTGTTTGATTTTAGATTTAATTCATATTGTTTAAGTTTATTTTCATTATTGTCTAAGTCTTTATTAAAACATGATTCTTTATTTTTCTTGATTGTTTTATTTTTCTTTTTGGTTGCTTTAATCTATTTTTCTTATTGATTTCCACTATTTAATGCATTGTCGATTTAAATATTAACACATGTTAGATTTTATTGCTTCACCTCATGGAAGAATTGATGTTCTAATGTAAATCATAGTTAAAATCATGATTTTTATGCAACATGTTTAGTTCCATGAACTTTATTATTTTATTAACCATGATTTTAGTTAGGAATTAGTCTAATGAATAATGAAATTTTAGTTATTAAGCTGTAATGTCGTTTTGAGGTTTACCGATTTTAGTATTTGTTCTTGAATAAATATTTAAATTTGCTATTGATTTTTGATTATTTTTTAGGAAAATTCTTGTTTATATAAAGAGTATTTTTTAGGTATTATGTCGTCATCACGCATTAAAAGAGCCATCCCGAGCAAGAAAAGGAAGGGGCTCGGATCATCATCCGAAAATGCCTCCACCGAACTCCGTCACCCATTCCTCAGATTCCCTCAACCAACTCAGGAAGAATGATACAAAGTATTTCGAGATAGTCCCCTCGAAACTAGTAGATGCATCGATTGGGATGCCCTACAACAAGTCAGATTCACTGGAGATGTTCGAGCTCTCATCTCAACGGAACCATGGGAGTAATTTTTTTGTGATCGTAGAACCCACATACTTGGAACTCACTCTCAAGTTCTATGCCACATTCACCCTACAGATAGTAATGACACAATTCGACGATGCTGGCACAATTCAATTCTGCCTAGGGGGCACAGTACGTCGACTAAGCGTACCTCAATTCGGATTGGCACTCGAACTTTATTCGCCAGAATTTATAGAAGAAAATCCACTTTTCGAGTTAAACAGAGAACTCCACTGCACCCCTATCGCATGTTGGCGCAACTTACAACCCACTAAACTCGACTACAACCCGAGTCGCTCCAAAGCGACTGCCTTTCTTCCAGCTCTCAGGTATATTCATGCTATTCTTGCTCATACTATTACAGGTCACAAAGAAAGCATCGGCGTCATCAACAAACATTATGTTTATTTCTTATCATGCATGTCCGAAGGACATGTTTTCGATGTGGCATACTTCATTCCATGTTCAATGTAGCACCAAACCGATCAGCACAGGTAAGGAATCCTGTCAATGGGGCCTTGCATCACGAGACTAGCCCGACATTTTGATCTTCTCAACACCGACAATCAGATTGCCTCTCTCACACTGATAGGGAACATGGCACTTCAAGGCATCCAGACGATGCTCCACATGAAGATGATCAAGCACTGTCGAGGCAACGATCCCCCTCAATATATACTTGCCACAAATGAGGAGGTGCCTGAGGACATTAATGATGATGTCCCATCAGTCCCAAGCCAGCAGCCATCCTATCTAGCTACTTCGATGGTAGATATCTCTACACTCCTCACACAGTTCGAGCAATACTTCACCCAGTAGTTTATTGACACTGCTCGACATTTTGATGGGATCGAGGCTACCCTTTAGCAAATCTGCAATCACTTCCACATATCACCACGAACACCGCCACAGGATCCAGTCGACGATGAGGACCACTGAATCCTCTCTTTCATATATCTATCATTTACTTCTTTTATTTTAAAACTTTTCATTTGATGTTGCGTTTAAATTTGAACTTTTACTAGTATTAAATTTTTTTTCCTTTCCTCTCATTTACCATTGGCTATCTAATTTCTTACGAATCCCTAACCAATTATATACTACAAGCTCATTAACAAAGTGACTTTGTAGAATTACACACCTTACACACACAAACTCTGGGATCATCCATATTTCAGGGAGTATTACTTTCCCCACTTCTTTTTTTGATTTGGCATCTAATTATCATTATCTATCTTTGTACATTGAGGACAATGTACATCTTAAGTGTGGGGGTAATAGTGCCTAACTTTTTGCATAATTCTCAAAACCCTGAAATTAGTCTTGATCTTAAGTATTTTTCTCATATTACTAATTAGGATGAAATTTCTAATGATTCATGATTTTTGTCAATATGTTTTAGAATAAGTCTTAGTTAATTGTGCATTGATAATTAAATTTGAAGAATACTAAAGAATCGAGCATGATAAGTCTACTTTCTAAAAATTAAAATTGATAGGTTATTGAACCTAATTTGAGTATCACCTTGAAGTTCAAAATTTATAAGGATTGATGTCAAAACACCCATATTTTTTTGTGAGATTTTGAGCCTTATAGAGCATATACCCTTTTTCATGCTCATTGTATTGATTATGCATGTGTCAACTTTGAACTGTTATTCTAGAACTTACCTCGTTTATGCATGTCGAGACCACATTAATGATTTGATATACTGAGATGATAAAGGCACCTAAGTTTTAACCCGTTCACTCCACTAAAAAGCCTACCCATACAAATTAACCCCTAGTGAACCCCGTTGAATCCTAACAACTTTTTTTTATTGACTCACCCACTAATATTAACCCAAAATCCCTTTGTATTTATTATCAACATTCCTTTGACTACCGCTCTATCGAGAATTGATTTGATCAATTGCCGAATTAGGTTATTTCAATCACCAAAATTCCTTCTATTATGTTATTTTAGTTTGTTCTAAAAAAATCCAAGTATATTTAATATTAGTAGTATAATAAAAGAGCTTAAAGCATTTAAAACTCCAATTGTTAAAGAAAAAGCTCGTATTAAAATATTTTCAAAATTTGAGTGATGAAAATACTCTTATTATAGAGTAATTATCAATAGTAGATATTATTAGTTTTTCATTTGATGTAAATATTCATATTTTGTTCATTATTTTTAGATTAGGTAATTTAGTCAATTCAATCTCAATTATAACCTCTAATTCAGCCTGTATCCACACCTTTTAACCTTAGCCCCGTTACAACCTTAATTAAAGACCTTTTAATTTGTGTATCATCTCATATACATGGTGGAGATTTGAGTTTCAGGCAAATCTATGGGATTAACTTTTCAGGTTCGACTTAGAGTGCTTATTCTTGAACCTTAAACACCTTTAAGTGATTTGAGTGAATCTTTTGTGAGGATGTCAATCCTTGTCGGCTTTGAATTAAAGGTATTCACTTAGATAAGGGGAGATATCTATGTTTTCATGCTATAAAGGTATGACTTATCGTAATTGAATCTTTAGGGTTCTTTGAGTTGAATTATCCATCTCTAAATTATCTATGAATTATGATGAGACATTGTCGATAGGAATTATAAATTATGGAAAGTTTGTTTTAATTGTAAGTTGGGAATTTTGCTTAAGGACAAGTAAAAGCTTAAGTGTGGGGGTATTTGATAAACCATAAAAGTAACATATTTTAACCCCATATTTAGTATGCTTTTGGATGATTTAGCCCTTGATTTATGTAAAAAGGTGCTTTTAATCCTTTCTTTTCATGTTTATACTCAGGAAAGCACCCGAGGATAAAAAGAATGCAAAACGGGCTTAAAACGGAGTAATTGGGCTTTAGCAAGCAATCAACACGGCGTGTCCCAAAGCCCACACGATCGTGCCTCGCCAATTACCTAGAGCACGGCCTCAACTACGTAACACATGGCCGTGCAGCATCCATTGATCACACGAACATGCCTGGTGATCTACATGGCCGTGCCCAAATCGACAGACCTGAAGCACAGCCTGAATCCTGACTCACACGACCGTGCCTAAAATGACAGAATCAAACACGGGCGTGTGTCATGGCCGTACCCCTGCCACAGAAGAGAGCAATTTCACTTGGATTTGGATGCTTGAAGCCAAAGAAACTTACTCTTAAGTCTACTCCAACACCTTAATAGTAATTCTACTTGAAGGAGATACTTAGGAGCCAAGTTAGCATCCCAAAGGCTATATAAACAACCCAAGGCAAACATTGAAGAGGAGCTTTTTAGCAGAGGCTTTTGACGAAGCTTTCATTTTTTAGGGAATCACTTGAAGATAGCTAGTTGATCCATCTCAAGAAGCCAAAACTCCATTCAAGACGGAGGATCTCTCCTTCAATTCCTTCAGTGGGTTTTAGGGATTTCTTATGTTTTGTTTATTCTTTACTCTTGAGATGTTTTCGTATTTAGTTATGAACTAAACCCCTCAGATACCTAAAGGGGATGAAACGTATGATGGATTTTGTTATTTGATATCTAAATTATATGATAAGTACTTGGTTTGTTCTTAATTATGTTGCTTAATTCAATCTGATGTGCTTAGGTGGAGGAGGAATAGACCCTACCTAAGAGTAGATCTAGCATAATTGAGCGGAGTTGATCGGGTGCCTAGAGATAGGGTTATGAGATTTTACCAGATTAGGGTGAAACCGAATATGGGAATCCATTAATCGATTTACTACTTCCTTAGGGGGTTATTATAAGAGAATGAGAGTTCCACTAATTAACCTAAGGTTAGAAGTTATTCGCCTCGAGAGAGGGTTTAATATAGGTTGGAGAGTCTCACGGATCAAGCTAAGTAAAGAAATCATATGGTTTGGGGAATAAATAATAAGTGAAGTCATAAGTGGATTCTTCCTGAGGGTTTCGTCTTTATCAACTGAGTTTTCCTAAAGTCTTTTTCCAATTCAATCTTTTGTCTTTGCATTTAGTCTAAGTATGTCGTTAGTTCAATAATCCAATCACTCCATATTTTAAGCTAAATAATAGAGAGAAAGTGAGTAGTAGTACTTTTAGGTTCCCTTGGGTTCGATAAGATATTCTTGCCTGAGCTATACTACTGTTCGATAGGTGCACTTGCCTTTATCGTTGTCGCAGTCATTCTACAGGTTCGATCACTCTTTTATAAATATTAAAACTCGACTGTGTGACACGATCAATTATTGTCACGAGTTACTACGGTTACGAGTGGTCTAGGACCACAATGGTTATGAACCACGAGTGGCATAATGCCACTGGTGTTTGGATGGAGAGTTATACTAGGGTGGGTTGCATTGCATACATATGACATGTGCTGCACTGAATGGGTTAAGGCCCAGTTTGCATCTTATGGGGATTTACACACTGAGTCTTGATGACTCACCCATTTGTTAATTTTACAGGTAAACAATAGATGACGGGTTTTGGGCTGGGATGGACTCGAGGTGGCCATGCGTTGTAATTTATTCCGTAATTTCGAACTTTGCTTTAAATTATTTTTATTTTGGGATTTCAAGTTGTAATAAGGCCGCTTTAACTTTATTTTTATTTTTGGGTTTTATCATATGTTGATTTTATACATGTGAAGATTCATAATAAAAATGGGTTTTTCTTAAAATGTAAATGAAGGTTTTCTAAAATATTAAAAAATGGTAAATAATTTAACTTGATATTTTTCTCAACACTGCTAATCCTATTTTCAAAAGATCGCATACCTCAACATTATTTTCAAAATATCCTTGTACAAAATCTTCAAAGTTCGGTCTTTTTTTTAAAAAATATAGATGCATTGGTTTTTATCATCTAGCCACCCTTATCAAGAGTTTAATAAGCTTTAAGTTAAGTAAATCATGAATAGTTTTTAACATGGAATCACTAAAACTAAACGTTTTCTTTCTCATATCACGATACTTTGCCAATATTTCTGAATCTTCTTTCCTGTAATGTTTAAGGTTCGGTCGTAACGTATTGACTGAGTTTGGGGTGTTACAATTTTGGTATTAGAGCCTAGGTTTCAAAACTCGATCGTGGGTATGGGGTTTGAAAATTTTTTAAAAAGATGGCTAGAAAATGATTTAGAAATATGTATGTCTTTTGGAAGCATGGCACCCGAGTCCCTGGCACCAAATTCGCACAGTAAGTTCTCTGACTATTGGTTGTTTTATATGAACTATGTGCGATGTGCTATGATTACTTGTACTAAGAGATGCAACTTTAGAGACTAAAACCTTAGGTATGCATGAAATGGCAAGAACTGCTCACAATGCTATTTTCATAAAACTGCTCTGTAACAAACAGTGGAAGAAAACACTAACTCATAAAACTTTTAATCAGATAAAATTGCATTAGTAATAATGAGTACTAAAAGACGTGGATGCTGTATACGAAGCCATGGAAGAGGTTGAGATATTGGGGCTGAGCTTGCGAAATCTAGGCATGGGCCAGAAGAGGGAGTGCCCGCATCGCCATTTATGGAAGAGGAGTTTCATGATCAAACCGGTGGAGACGATGCTGTGTCTCAAGCTATGTTGCGTGTTTTAGAAAGAGTTGCGGGAGCGAGCATGGGATTAGGGGCTTAAAAATCTGTGTCTGAATGACTCAGGGCTAATGAGGCTGAAATGTTTAGGGGCATTTCTGGTGTGGCTCCTAATGTAGCCGAGTACTGGTTAAAAGTGGTGGAATGGATTATAGATGATCTTGACTGCACAGCGAAGAAAAAGCTGAAAGGGGTTGTATCGCTTCTTCGAGATGAAGCTTACCAATGGTGGCTCACGGTTAGGGATGGTACAGCTATAGACCGCATTGCCTGGGACTTCTTTAAGTCTGCGTTCCAAGGGAAATATATTGGGTCAAGCTATGTGGACGCTCAACGTAAGACATTACTAAACTTGGTACAGGGGAGTAAGTCAGTAGGTGAGTATGAGGCAAAATTCTTGCATCTAAGCTGGTATGCTCGTGGTATTGTGTCTACAGATCATGAGCATTGTGTTCTATTTTAGGATGGTCTGAGGGATGAGTTACGAGTACTGATAGCTCTGCAATGAGAAAAGGAATTCGCTATTCTAGTTGAGAAGGCTTAGATAGCCGATGAGGCAAAGTGTTCTGAAAGGCAGAACCAAGATAGGGACAAGGATAGAAATAAAAGGAGTTTTGGGCCATCAAGATCTACTAGGAACTTTTAGAAAAAAAGGCTTAGGTTGGATGGGTCGGGTCAAGCTATGAGGCGTGTTGCTACTGAGCGACCACCGCAATGTGCTACGTGTGGGAAATTCTATTTTGGGGAATACTGGGCAAGAAGTAGTGGATGCTTTAGATGTGGATCAGCAGATCATCGGGTGAAAGATTGTTTGTAGGAGCCAAACAGAATGCGACCCACAGGTTAGAATTATGTTCAACCTAGTAGAGGTGATTAGCAGCCGCAGAAAGGTCATGGTCCGGGCAGAGGAGGTAGTGGTTTTGGTTGTGTACGTGGAGCACCGGGCAGAGGTGCTGGGAACAGAGATGCAAGACAACTTGGGTTAGTTTATACTGCTAGACGCCGAGAGGAGGGCGATGCATCAGACATCATAATCGATACGTTCCTTATTTATGGGTTGCCTTATACTGCATTGATTGATATTGTATCAACACATTCTTATGTTGCTAGTACTGTATCGGGAACTCTGAACATAGACTTTGAGACTGCTTCTAGGGAGATGACTGTACTTAGTCCTTTAGGATAATCTGTAGTGGTGAACAAACTCTTTAGGGATATACCTCTAGAAGTACAAGGGATGGTTTTCCCGGCTGATCTAATGGAACTGCCGTTCGGGGAGTTCGATTTAATCCTAGGTATGGACGGGTTAGTGAGATATCGAGCAAACTTGGATTGTGCTGCCAAGCGTATGGTGTTAAGGACTCCTGAGGATGATGAGGTGGTGGTCATAGGTGAAAGGAAGAACTACTTGTCTAATGTAGTATCCACTTTAAAGGCTAAAAGAATGATAAGAAAAGGATGTGAGGCATTCTTAACTTTCGTTCAAGCTTTGGAGGCTAAGGAGTTGACTGTAGGGGATGTCAAAACGATAAAGAAATTTCCCGATGTTTTCCCAGAAAAGCTTTTAGGGATACCTTCGGATCGCGAGGTGGAATTTGGTATTGATCTTCTTCTGGGGGCAGCGCCAGTGTCTATTGCCCTATATAGAATGGCACCAAAGGAGTTGGTAGAACTAAAAGCCCAAATTCAGGAACTGTTGGATGGGGGTTTTATCCGACCCAGTGTGTGACCTTGGGGAGGTCGGTGTTATTTGTTAAGAAGAAAGACGGGTCAATGAGGATGTGCATTGACTATAGGTAGTTGAACAAGTTGAAAATTAAGAACAAGTACCCGTTGCCTAGGATAGATGATCTGTTCGACCAGTTACGACGCGCTTCGGTCTTTTCAAAGATAGACTTAAGGTCAGGATATCACCAGCTCAAGGTCAAGGAGTTAGATATTCATAAGATAGCTTTTTGGACTCGTGATGGTCACTACGAGTTCTTGGTGATGCCATTTGGGTTGACCAATACACCAGCAGCGTTTATGGACATGATGAACCTAGTATTACAACCCTATCTGGACCAGTTTGTCATGGTATTTATAGACGATATCCTGGTTTATTCAAGATCAGAAGAGGAGCATGATTCGCATCTTCGGATGGTTCTACAAATGCTAAGGGAGAAACAACTATATGCCAAATTTAGTAAGTGTGAATTCTGGCTGAGGGAAGTTACCTTTCTGGGCCATGTTGTGCCTACTGAGGGGATTAGTGTAGACCCTCAAAAAATTATGTGTTGGATTGGAAACTGCCTAAGTCAGTGGCAAAAATTCAGAGTTTTCTTAGTCTGGCTGGGTATTACAGAAGGTTTGTTGAGGAATTATCGTTAATAGCTGTACCGTTAACCAAGCTGTTGCGAAAAGGGATATCATTTGTTTGGGCAGATAAACAACAGAAAAGTTTTGAGAAGCTAAAAGGATTCTAACTGAGGCTCCTTTGTTGATTTAGCCTGAGGCTGGGAAGGAATTTGTTGTCTACTGTGATGCGTCACACACAGGGTTGGGGTGTGTGTTGATGTAGGAAGGGAAGGTGGCAGCTTATGTGTCTCGGCAGTTGAGACCACATGAAGTGAATTATCCTACGCATGATCTGGAACTGGCTGCAGTAGTGTTTACTCTGAAGATCTGGAGACATTATCTGTATGGGGAGAAGTTCATTATTTATACAGATCACAAGAGCCTAAAATATCTCCTTACCCAGAAGGAGTTGAATTTAAGGCAGCGGAGGTGGATTGAATTGTTAAAAGATTATGATTGCTCGATCAAGTACCACCCAGGTAAAGCTAACATGGTGGCGGATGCATTGAGTCGTAGGGTGATCTCTGACTTGAGGGCAATGTTTGCTCATCTCAACTTATATGATGATGGAAGTCTATTAGTTGAACTGCAAGTGAAGCCTACTTAGGTCAAGCAGATTAAAGAGAAGCAGTTGTCTGATGAATTGTTAAGTTCAAAGTTTCAGCTAGTGGCAGGTGATGGGATAACGGATTTCAGTGTGAACGGTGATGGGGTATTGTGTTTTCGAGGAAACACTTGTATGCCAAAAGATTTTGAGTTAAGACAGAAGATCCTACAGGAAGCACATAGTAGCCCATACGCTATGCATCCTGGAGGAAGTAAGATGTATCGAGATCTACGAGAATAGTTTTGGTGGCCAAGTCTGAAGTGAGAGGTAACCGGATTTGTGAGTAAATGCTTGACGTGTCAGCAGGTAAAAACAGAGCACCAGTTGCCTTCAGGGTTGCTATAGCTAGCAAAGATTTCACTCTGGAAATAGGAGAGGATAGCGATGGACTTCGTGAGTGGGCTATCCCTTACGCCTACAAAGAAAGATTCGGTGTGGGTAATTATGGATCGGTTGACGAAGTCTACTCACTTTATACCAGTTCGGGTTGATAACTCATTGCAAAAGTTAGCGAAACTTTATGTGGTAGAGGTTGTGAGATTGCATGGGGTATCGATGTTAATTATATAAGACAGAGACCCTAGGTTTACATCACGATTTTGGAAAGCATTACATCAGGCATTGGGTACAAAGCTAGAATTCAGCACATCATTTCATCCACAGACTGATGGCCAGTCGGAGAGAGTAATCTAGATCTTGGAAGACATGTTGAGAGGTTGTGTTATTGACTTCAAGGGTAGTTGGGAGGAGTTCCTACCATAGGCAGAGTTCGCGTACAACAACAGCTACCAATCTAGTATCCAGATGGTGCCCTATGAAGTGTTGTATGGTCAGAAATGCTGCACTCCTACTTGCTGGACAGGGTTGGGTGAGTGACAGTTTTTGGGTCCAGAGTTGGTTTATAAAATAGAGGAAAAGGTTAAGTTTATTCGAACTTGGTTGAAGGAAGCTTCTGACAGGCATAAATCTTATGCAGACCTGAAATGTAAAGACATAGAATTTGCAGTAGGTGATCAAGTTTTCTTAAAGGTTTCACCATGGAAGAAAGTCCTAAGTTTGGACGGAAGGGCAAGCTGAGCCCCAAGTTTATCGGGCCTTATCGTGTGTTGAAGCGTGTGGGACCAGTGGCTTATTAGCTCGAGCTACCTTCAAAACTGAAACAGATCCATGATGTATTCCATGTCTCGATGTTAAGGCGGTACCGTTTAGATCCATCTCATGTAGTGCCGGTGGAAGAAATCGAAGTAAGACCTAACTTATCTTTTGAGGAGGAACTAGTTCAGATCTTAGACTAAGATGTTAAAGTGTTACGGAGGAAGATGGTTTTGTTGGTTAAAGTGTTGTGGTAAAATCATGGTTCCGAGGAACCACATGGGAGCCAGAGGATGTGATGCGACAGTAATACCCTCATCTCTTTTGATCAGGAAAATTTTGACATCGAAATTTCTTTAAGGGGGTAGAACTGCAACATCTTGGAATTAGGGGCTTAGCATTATTGTATGTTGCTGTGTGTTGGCATGTTTTTGATTGTTGTTTTGATGTGTTTGGGGGTCTTGAGAAGGCTCGGGGTTAAGTTTGAGCCTTGGTGAAAATTTTATTTTAAGGCACTTTAAGGGAGAGCTAGCAGAGGAAGGCCTTAAGAGTATTCAATTGTGTTTTAGAACACAAGTGGAGTGTGTGGAACAGTGGCAAAGTGACGCCACTTAGGGAGTAAGGGAAGTGGCGTCAATAAGGAGGCAGCTGAGGGAAGGGGTTCGAGTCGCGTGTATTGCATTTTGGAATTTTTTTTGGCATTTGAATAGAGGGATGATGGTTTCGGCATGGACTCTTCAAGAGTGAGAGTTGAAGGAGTCAAACCATTCGAATGAGTGGCCATGAGGGATTTAGGGAGTTTGAACTGGTCAAATTATTTGAATGTGGAGTGGGGAGTGAAAGGTGGAGGAAGTTGTGGGATTTGGAGAGAGGAGGAGAGTTGGCCAAATTTGGAAGAAGGTTGTGAGGGTGCACGGTTTAGCTTGGCTAGGTGAGGGGCTGAACCTTCCTTGGTAGTTCATAGAATTTTCGATTGAGTAAGGTGGTCATAAGGATGTGCCGTATCCCTCATATGGGCATTCTTGAGTGTTGTGTACCATAATCATCTTGAAACACCCTCATTCTCTCTTTTTTCACTTTTGGAAGATTTTTCCTTCTCTTCTCATTTACCAAAATTGAAACCACATATCACTTTTGCACTTAATTCTTTTGCAACAAAAATCGAAAATCTCACTCCATAGTTTTCCTTAATAGCTGAATTTACTATTACCATCCACCCTTCACATTGTTGGTTTTATTTTTCTTTTGCTACTTTCTTTGGCCGAAACCCTCCTTTCCCTTTTTGTTTTCATCTCATACTTGTGCCTTGTGTAGCCGAACCCTATTCCTTGTTCTATCTTCTTATCTCTTCTTTACTTATTCTTTTGTGAAGGCCGAATCTTCATTTTGCTTCAGCTGTAGGCACCTTTTCTGTCGATTGGTGCTGATAGCTAAATATAGACCCTCCATTCGGTAAACTTTTGTCTTGGTAGGGAGCCTTCTTCTCTATTCTTTCTCGCTTGCTTTCTTTTCTCTTGATTTGGTTAAACCGAAATCCTGACTTACTTTTTTGGGCACTGACCGATTATAGAGGGGTGCATCATCATCTCTTATTCTTCGTGTGGCCTACTTTCGAGAAGATTTTGGTACGTAATTGGTTGGCCGAATGGGTGGTAAGGGGATTCTTTATTAATTGGTTGGCCGAAAGGCCACTTCTTTTATTCTATCTCTAAGAATCGGTTTAACATGGTTCATTTAGGGGTTCAATCGGGTTCTAAAGCCAAGTCTGCTAACATTCAGCTTCTAGTAATCAAGGTAGGGGATTGCATCGTTTTGAGTTCTTATTTTCTCTGCTTTTTTTTAAAGCCTTAACCCTTTTTCCTGATCAAGTCTCTTCATGGATCCAACTACCAATCAATCTTCGGCTCCAAGGTTTAAAAAACGTGCTGTGTCGGCAGTTCAGGATTTTCTACCAAGCTGTGGTAGAGAGCCGACGTCTGTCTGGGATAGACAGATAGTTGTCGTTCCTGCTAGTGAAAGCGTCGACATAGAGGGTATAACCTTACGCGTTATCAGGTGTGTATTACTTACACATCTCCCGTGTTAATTGTATTGTTAACTGTAAAGGCTAAAAGCCGAAGTAACTAATGTGATAGGGAAAATACCCTTATGGGTAAGGTTGGAGATGACGGGTAAGTTCTCGATATTGATATTCTTGTTAAAATGCACGTACATATATTTTGATGTTATGCATGCATGAAATATGATTCGTCATACACTAATATTGGTTGCATACATATTGTGCAAAATGAAAAGAGCATGGGCTCGGGATTGAATGGAAGGAAGATGGAGAATCAGTGACTATTGTCACGAGTGACTACGGTCACGAGTGGTCTAAGTACTACGGTGGTTGAAACCATGAATAATCTAATCAATGACTCGTCTTGGTGGTCAAGTACCACTGTGGGTTGCCCTCACGTATGCATTATTTGCTAGAGATCATCACGGTGGTCTACGACCACAGTGTGTTGGCCCCACGAGTACATTATAGTGACTATTGTCACGAGTGACTACGATCACAAGTGGTCTAGGACCACAGTGGTTATGAACCATGAGTGGCATAATGCCATGGGTGTTTGGATGGAGAGTTATACTGGGGTGGGTTGCATTGTATACATATGACATGTGCTGCACTAAATAGGCTAAGGCCCAGTTTGCGTCTTATGGGGATTTACACACTGAGTCTCGATGACTCAACCCTTTGATAATTTTGCAGGTAAACAATAGATGACGGGTTTTAGGCCGGGATGGACTCGAGGTGGCCATGCATTGTAATTTATTCCGTAATTTTGAACTTTGCTTTAAATTATTTCTATTTTGGGATTTCAAGTTGTAATAAGGCCGCTTTAACTTTATTTTTATTTTTGGGTTTTATCATATGCTGATTTTATACATGTGAAGATTCATAAGAAAAATGGGTTTTTCTTAAAACGTAAATGAAGGTTTTCTAAAAGATTAACAAATGTAATATAAGTCTTAAATAATTTAACTTGGTATTATTCTCAACACTGCTAATCCTATTTTCAAAAGATCGCATACCTCAACATTATTTTCAAAATCTTCAAAGTTCGGTCCCTTTTTAAAAAAAATATAGATCCATTGGTTTTTATCATCTAGCCACCCTTATCAAGAGTTTAATAAGCTTTAAGTTATGTAAATCATGAATAGTTTTTAACATGGAATCACTAAAACTAAAAGTTTTCTTTCTCATATCACGATACTTTGCCAATATTTTTGAATCTTTTTTCTTGTAATGTTCCAAGTTCAGTCGTGACGTATTGACCGGGTTTGGGGTGTTACAAGTATATTAATGGTGGAGAAACTTGGCTTGACCACAAGGAAACATCCTTGTCCATATAAGCTTCAGTGGCTTAACGATGGAGGGGAGTTAAAGGTGACAAAACAAGTGTTGGTGTCGTTTTTCGTCGAAAAATATAACGATGAAGTTCTCTGCGACGTGGTTCCCATGCATGCTGGGACACCTTTTGCTTGGCCATTGTAACATCCTAGAATTAGAGGTTCTGCATTTTATGCTGTTCTATGTGTTTGGATTGTTTAGCAAGTTATTTTGGTGTGTTTGGGGGCCCTGGGGAGGGTCGGGTTCGAGCCAGGGCTTTAGAAAAATTTTGCTTTTTGGGCACTTTAAGGGGGAGAGCTGGTTGAAGTAGGCTTTAAATATATTTACTTGTGTTTATTGACACTGATAAACCATAAAAGTAACATATTTTAATCCCACATTTAGGATGCTTTTGGATGATTTATCCCTAAATTATGAAAAAAGGTACTCTTAATTCTTTCTTTTCATGTCTTATACTCAGGAAAGCACCCGAGAATAAAAAGAATGAGAAATGGGCTTAAAACGGACCAAATTGGGGCAACCCGAGAAGATGACATGGCCTGGGCTTCATGTCACACGGCTGTGCCTTGCCATCCATCTAGAACACGACTTGTCCCCGATTTACACGGCCGTTCCTCATCGATAAAAGCCCAAACACGACCCAGGCACGGTTTGCATGGCCGTGCCCCAATCGACAGACCCGAAGCACGGCCTAAACCATGACTTGCACGGCCGTGCCACGGCCGTGCCTTGATCAAAAGAATCAACACACGGTCTGAAGATAAGTCACACGGACATGTGCCATGGGCGTGCCCCTGCTATGAGAATGAGTAATTTCACTCGGATTTGGATGCTTGAAGCCAAAGAAACATACTCCTAAGGCTACTTAAACATCCTAGGTGGAATTCTTCTTGAATTAGGATACTTAGGAGCCAAGTATAGCATCTCAAAGCCTAAATAAACACCCAAGGTAGCAACTAAAAAGGGGAGTTCGGTAGAAGCCGAAATAGGAGGCAGAGTTTTCTGCCAGAGCTTTTATTCAGGGAATTACTCGAAGATAGCCAGTTGATCCATCTCAAGAAGCCGGAGTTCTACTCAAGATGGAGGATCTTCTCTTTAATTCTTTCAGGGGGTTTTAGGGATTTCTTATGTTTTGTTTTATCTTTTCTCTTGAGATGTTTTCCTACTTTGTTATAAACTAAACCCTTCAGATACCTAAAGGGGATGAAACCTATGATGTATTTTGTTATTTGATTTCTAAATTATATGAGAAGTACTTAGTTTGTTCTTAATTATGTTGCTTAATTTAATCTGATGTGCTTAGGTGGAGGAGGAATAGACCCTACCTAAGAGTAGATCTAGCATAATTAAGCGGAGTTGATCGAACGCCTAGAGATAGGGTTATGAGATTTTGTCGAATTAGGGTGAAACCTAATATAGGAGTCCATTGATCGATTTACTGCTTCTTGTGGGGGTTATTATAAGAGAATGAGAGTTCCACTAATTAACCTAAGGTTAGACGTTATTCGCTTCGAGAGAGGGTTTAATATAGGTTAGGGAGTCTCACGGATCAAGCTAAGTAAAGAAGTCATATGAATTAAAAGTTAGATAACAAGAGAAGTCAAATGTGGATTCTTCTTGAGGGTATCGTCGTAATCAACTAAGTTTTTCCATAGTATTTTCCCAAAGTATTCATTCTTTTTTCTCTGCATCTAGTTTAGTTTTTCATTAGTTTTTAGATTAATAAACCAATCACTCCATATTTCAGGCTAAATAATAGAAAGAAAGTGAGTAGTAGTACTCTTAGGTTCCCTTGGGTTCGATAAGATATTCTTGCCTAAACTATACTACTGTTCGATAGGTTCACTTGCCTCTATCGTTGTCATAGTTAGTCTACAGGTTCGATCATTCTTTTTATAAATTTTAAAACTCGACTGTTTGACACAATCAAGTTTTTAGCGCCGTTGTTGGGGAACATCTAAAATATTAAGAAAGCTCTATTTCTATTACTTTAGCCATTATTTTTTTATTATTTTCCGTAATTTTAATTTTATTTATTTTTAGGTTAAATTTTGATTTTGCTAAATTTTCTTTTATTTTGGCAGATGGAAAAGAAGGCACTGAATAATTATCAGTGGCAAGTCATGAGGACAATTCCTACTAAAATAGCCAGTGTCTTCAACCTCGACGTGGTCACCAGGTTATTTAATCAATTAGAGATGATGAATAAAAAAAATTGATGATTGGTATAGTCCCTCACAGGTACATCCAGAAATACAATATGATTTGAATCTAGGAGGCGTAGCGAATCCTAAGTATCCACCTTGCGGATATGGCATGGAAAACGAGCAAGGTCACTATACACATAACTATTCTAGATATCAAAATAATTTTTATAGTGACACTTATAATGCAGGTTGGAAGTACCATCCCAATTTCTCGTGGGATGATCAAAATAGTCAAAGATCGAAACTTCCTCCAGATTTTCAACAACCACCTCACCAACAAGAAGAGGAGCCGAATCTTGAAGAGATGCTGACGAAATTCATGGCAGCCACGAATTCTCGTTTACAAAAGACTAAAGCAACACTTGATGAACAACAAAAATAGATCAAAGGGATCGAGAATCAAGTTGGAGAACTTACTAGGTCAGTGGGACATCTCACAAAGTTGATTTCTGAACGTCAACAACGACGTCTACCAAGTAACACAGAGATTAAACCAAAGGAGCAAATTCAAGCCATCTCAGCCCATGCCAGTAAGGGGTTAGATGAACCAAACTTAATACAAGAAAATAAGGTAGACGAAGGTAAGATAGAGGTAACATAAGAAAAGCTAAAACCGGTAATCAAGGAGTACCAACCTCGCATAACTTATCCCAAAGCAATGAAAAGAGACGATTCAGAGGAACAGTTTGGTAAGTTTCTTAAACTCTTAAAGAAATTACATATTAACTTACCTCTTCTTGAAGCTCTTTTTCAAATACTAGACTCGAGGAAATTTTTAAGATAGCTCTTGACCAACAAACGCAAATTAGACGAAGAGCACCACGTGGAGCTAAACGCAATATGCTCAGCAATTCTACAAAATAAAGCGCCACGAAATTAAAAGAACCAAGGAGTTTTACAATTCCATGTTTAATTGGTAGTTTATCTATTGATAATCGTTAAGCGGATTTAGGGCAAGCATCAATGTTATGCCTTACAAAATGTTTAAACAACTAGGTCTAGGGAAACCTAGACAAACTAGGATGAGCATTCAATTAACTGATAAACTATAAGAATTCCTATGGGTATAATAGAAAATGTTCTAATCAAAATTGATAAATTCGTATTCCCAGTAGACTTTATCATTTTAGACATGGATGAGGACAACACGATTCCCTTAATTTTAGGAAGACCTTTTTAGCAACTGCCAGAGCTAAAATTGATATCTATGCGGGAGAACTCATACTTCGTGCAGGCGACGTGAAACACCCCAAACCCGGCCCACAAGCCCTGACCGGATCTGGCATGCTTCTAGAGAAAAACCATTGGAATCTTATTTGGGCTTCGCCAAAAACTTATGTGTTTTTGAAAACAGTTGATTTGGGTTGGGTTCAAAATTAAAACCCGTGTTAATTAGGTGTTAAAACAATTAATATTTATATTTAAGAAAAATTAACTTTAACTTCAAATTGATAAACGTCGTATCATACTAAGTAGTTTAAATGCATGCACAGACAATTTAATACTTATGGCCTTATTACATCAAATAAAACCCGAAATAATTCAAAACTTAAATAAATATAAAAAGATAAACCAATAAAATAAACAGTCCCTGAGTTATGCATGGCCACCACTAAGCTCCTGCCGACCCGGTCCATCTACTAAGTGTCACCTAAAAAATAATCCCACAAGGGGTGAGTCAAACAGACTCAATGTGTACAACCAATACAAGTCTCAATTAAATTCAGGCATATCAAATTATACATAATAAACACATATAAACAATGATGCAAACCCGAACCCAAGCCTAGATAACCATCCGCTACACATCACCCGTACCAACCATCACACCGTGGGGACTACTAAGTCGACCCTCCATCCACTACACACCATCAAAGGCAGTCGCTGCAGTCGACGTGCTCATCGCCCTTACAAAATTCATGGCATAGCCACCAGATAATTATTTTGTGACATAAGTCACCACATTCAGATTTCGTGACATAAGTCACCACATTCAAATTACGTGACATAAGTCACCACATTCAGATATTGGGGTATAAAACCACCAATTCACTTCCCCTTTACATATCACCCATATGCCCCATGTCAAACAAATCATGCAATATCATGCCTTATTTCACATTCTTATCACTATTGACATATGTGCTATCATAGATCATATCATACTCATAGTAGGAGTGGGTAAACGTACATGAGTACTTTGTACCATTGCAAGATACTCTTAGCCACATCTTAGCGTATTCTTAGTAACATATTTATCAAAACATAGCCGTAAATTAATTAAGGCTTAGTGTGGGGTACACACCTGATTTACTTAGCACATTTACTAAAAATCTCAAAAACCCGATCTAGCGTCCTAGATCCTTAGTTCCTACATTCGGCCAACCCTACACATGTTACCAAAGAGCCATTCAGCTATCTAGCCAAATCCCGAAGGAAAATCTTACCTAGATGCCGATTTCACTACTAATCAAATCCCAAAAACCTTGTGATAACTCTTCTTGCAATCGGCTAGATGCTAAACCACTGAACTAGTTAGTTTCGGCTTTTTAAACGAAGTAAGAAATAGATCTAAAACACCAATATGACCTTGGCCGAATATACATAGTCACTCACCTTGCGATTTTAGATCCCGAAAGTAGTCTCTTGGCTAAGAAGATGTTGAAATCCTATAGGATATATGTTAGATCCAATTCTAACATTCAAATAAATGGCCTTCGGCCTAATCTTATACCTTGCTTATCTTAGATCTGAAATCCCAAATGGTTTCCTTAGATGTCGGCTACTATGGAAATCCCGAAATTCACCTTCCAACTTTCGGCAAACAAACTAAAATATTAATGGGATTAGTCCTTAGCTTTCGGCTAGAAGAAAAAGATTAAAGATCAAATCACGATGGATCTTACCCTTAATACTGTAGTCGACTGCTCCTTGTTGAACCCACAGAGATTCAGCTATGTGGACTCAGATAGGAATCGACAAGGTTCGGCTTTTGATGAACACTAGGATGATTCTACTATCAAAGAATATTTCGACTTTAAGGATCACAAGAAAAGAAAGAAGAAGTGTGAGGCTTAAGAAGAATCGGCAATCATAAGACTTTGAGAGGGATATTCAGTTTTAACAATGGAAGAAAGTTGAGAGAAGAGTGAAGAGAGGGGCTAAATTTCGGCAAGAGAGACTAAGGAAGAAAGAAAAAGATGGACACTCCTACAAAGGCAATTTCGGCACCACTACTAGAGAAAGAAAGATAAACCGAAAAGAACCTTTAAACCTCCCTTTAGCAATTGGACTATGACTAAAATTGGTCACCAAGGAATCCCTTGGCCGGCCAACACTCATCCTCCTCTCAAATTCCACCTTTTTTCTTATCACCTCATTTAAGATTAATAAAAAAATTAATCCATCATTTATCCCTTATCTTGGCTGAATTTTAAAAGGAAATTTAACTTAATCTACACACCTCCACTCAGTGCCCCATTGCCGTCCAACACCTCTCCTCCTTGTAGCAAAATAAAAAATTTTATTTGCTTCCCTTGTGACTCAAACCTAGGCCTTGCACCCATGCTTGTGGCGTCACTTACTATGGCCCTAAGTGGCGCCTCCAAGCCACTTAAACAAGCTCAATTTAGTGTCTTATTTCCCCTACTAATTTTCTTAAGGCCTTTTAGGTTTAGCTTCCTCTTTTAAATTAAAAAAATGAATAATTTCTAAGGCATTTACTACACTTTAAAGTTTCCAAAATTCATGCCTCACAATTCAGAACACATAAACATTCTTTCAAACATACTTAAGCAAAAATGCATAGGCCATAAATCCCGGATATTACACGACGAGATAGTCACTCTTCAAGCTTTTGACTCGGCCAAAACATCAGGTGATAAAGGTGAGAAAGTAAATTCAGTTGATAACCAACTTTTTCAACCTTCATTGCAGGAAACACCACAAAGCTACAAACTTGAGCCATATCATAGACCTCGTGCTAATAAAGAAGAATTATGTGAGGAACCAGAACCACACGAAGTGAAACCGAAGGAAACCCCAGACGAGCTGATAAGAACAACGAATCACTTCAAATTAGGAGATCAGGTATTGTTGAATAAGGAAGACCTTTGAATCACCAATTCAGACCTCAAGGCAAACGAAGAAATCACTTTTGAGGTACTAAATGTCTTCCTATACAGCACAGTCGAGGTCAGCAATCCTAAATTTGACACTTTTGAGGTAAACATTACTCGACTTAAACTATATATCCATAACCGAAGTGATCGCATAAGAAAGGATTTTCACCTCCTCAAACCACCATGACCATACGAATGAGAGGTAAAGTCTAGCTAAGACTATAAACGAGCGCTTCTCGGGAGGCAACCCGAGCACTAACCCCATTTTTACATTTTTTTTATTTTTTTCTTTTCTTTTTCTTTTTAGCACTTAACCATAAACTAACCAAAGAGCAGATTTCTAGGCCACACGGCCCTACACACGGGCATGCCCGTGGCCGTGTGGAAGCCAGGGGATGAACCATGGGCATGCCAGTAGTCGTGCACGACATAGAAAAATTTCCTTTCCCAACAGGGTGGCGATAATAGTCCACGCCCGTGTCGACACCCCATGCAAGGTTACTGACTTGTCAAGCACGGGCTAAACATGGCCGTGCCTTTCAACCGTGCCAACATTCTGACTTATCGAACACGGGAGGAGCACGCCCGTATTAAATGACCGTGTGAAGAAAGACACGGGCATGCCACAACACCCACGGCCATGCTCGAACACCCTGAATGCATTCAAAATTCAAAATCCCAAAACACGGGCTACATCTCTATTTAAACCTCATTCCCCATTTTTCTAGTTGTCTTTCATTTTCCATTATTTATTTTTGTTTTTATTTCATCATTATTTTTTACTTTACTTTATTTTATTTTCTTCTTCTTATTCTTTATGATATTTAGATTTAGCTTAGGATACAATAAAACCAAGCTGGCTACTTCTAGGATTCAATTTCAAACGGTTCAAGATGCTTCCCCATGTTCACCTCCAATCTTATCCGATTTCTTTTCATAGACTTCATCCAAAAATTCAAGAAGTGTTACTTCGTCCCTTCTATTTTGATTTTATTATTATATAATTGTTTATCTATTTTTGTACATTGAGGGCAATGTACATCTTAAGTGTGAGGGGGTAAAAGTACCTGACTTTTTGCATTATTCTCAAAATCCTGAAGTTAGTCTTGTTCGAAAGTATTTTTCTCATATTACTAATTAGGATGAAATTTCTAATGATGTATGATTTTTATTGATATGTTTTAGAGTAAGTCATAGTTAATTGTGCATTGATGATTAAATCAGAAGGATACTAGAGAATCGAGCATGATAAGTCAACTTTCTAAAAATTAAAAATTAATAGGTCGTTGAACTGAATTTGAGTATTACTTTGAAGTTTGAAATTTACAGGGATTGAGGTAAAAAAAAAACACATAAATTTTGTGAGATTTTGAGCCTTATAGAGCATATATTCTTTTTCATGCTCACTTTATTGATTATGAGTGTGTCAACTTTGAACTGTTATTCTA